>CM067218.1:156875473-157439189 GCA_034190945.1 Octodonta nipae
TTTATATTAAGACATTAATTATTTAAGTCCAACCACCTTTTCACCTCATTAAGAGAATTTTGGGCTTTTGCCCAAGTTATTTCCCATGTCCAGGCTTCACAGATTAATACAGTGTCATCAGCGTATGCTAAAATCTCACAATCGGGATAATATAATAAATCATTTATAAATATCAAAAACAGTGTAGGTCCTAGAATAGTCCCTTGTGGAACACCAGTTTTTATTATTTGGATATCACTCTTTTTTTTATTAATTTTTACTTGTTGCTTTTTGCAAGTCAAGAAAGACTGAGATGGTTTTTGTGTTATTATTCAAGTGTTTGGATTGGTTTTTCTGTACTTATATTTTTCGGGAGCCACATTGATTTCGTGAGATTATATTATGTTTATTTAGGAAAATGCACAACCTTTTATTCAATATAATCTATTTTCAGCTCTATACACTGTTCAATATGTTCGATATCCTATTTATAATAAGAACTGTTTTGGTGCTCCCAATAGCCATTAACTGCCGACATGATCTCTTCATCGTTGAATATCGTTCAGCACTAAGCCATTTGCTTCAAGTTCAGGAATAGAAAATAATACGAGGGGCTAAATCTGGCAAATAAGGTAGCAATTCAAACTTTAAATCATTAATTTCGGCCATTGTAATAACGGATTTGTGAGTTGGTGCATATTTTGTCCTTTTTCATGATGGTCAATGAAAATTATGCCAAGCGCATCACAAAAGAAACGACGCTGACCTTACCTTCTTTGGAGCAGATTCTTCCTTTTCAGTGAGATTGCTTTGATTGGTCTTTTATCTGGAGTGTGATCTGATGGACCTACAAAATTTTGCCTCGTTGCGGTGAAACTTCACTAAACATTCAATTGGAACATCTTTACAACACTGTTAGTATTCGAGTGTGAGTGAATATGGGATCCTGATGCCTTTCCACATATCAATGTTGTCTCTCTCTGCACCACTGTAGTCGTTGCCAATTATGCTCAGAGGTCAGAGGTAGCACAAGATCGGGTCGATAATGCTGCTGTCCAAAAGACCGTTCAGGGAATTTCAAGTTGTCGAAAATAGACATCGATCTTGAACTCTTATCAAACCACGCTTGACATCTCATAACAGTAGTTGGATTTCTGTTTATGCGGTTAACGATTTCTCCAAATGAAAAACACGCCTCCCGTAAACCTATAATTCGACTTCATTCAAATTCACCTAGCTGGCGATACGGTGTACACATACTCTAGGCATTTTAACCGTTTGTTTTTTGGTTGGTTGGATTGCAATATTAATTGATAAGAAAAAGTTTACATGCAAAAACAATCAGCAAATTTTAATCATTTACTCTTTGTCAGTGAGTAATATATTTTAGTGGAGTATTCCGATTCAAAGTATTCGAATGAAAAATAATCGATTATTTAACTCGAAACATTCACCGAGCGTCGAGGACGAGCGATACCACAGATCGAGCGATTCGGCATTCGAATTATAATCCGAATGATTTCCTTCCAAATCTCTGTTCTCACTCTTATGCAGTAGCTTGTTTACGTCTGTCATTGGACCAAAGAAATTTGTAAATACCGTATTTTCAGGGTGCGACGTAGTTATTCAACATACTATCCTTCACAAATAAATTTTTAAGTAAATGAAATTTAGGAAAATGTAATAATATAATTTCACCTAAATTTAAATGTTTTCACACAGGGCAGTCGCTGACACGTAGCAAAGGTTACGCATCTGAGAATAAAACAAAGGAGAATCGTTAGAATCATAAACGTACCATCCGAGTGGTAGGTGATTCCAGCGATTATTAAAATCACTGGAGTTGTAATAATAGATTATTAATACCATCCTGTTATGTCCATCATTAATATAAAGGGTGTTCCAATTTGAGGTTAATTTTTAAATTTGTCGCAATTTATATTTTTTGTACTAGAAAATCATATGTTATTATATGACAGATAGATATACGATTGAGCAACACGTGTTTATCATTAAAAAATATTTTAAATTTGGTGAAAGTTGTGCAGAAGCTGGAAGAAAATTTCGAACAGAATATGGAAGAGAAAATTGTCCGTCATATGTTAGCATTGGAAAAATAGTTCAAAAATTTGTGGAAACTGATTCAGTAAAAGATGAAAAAAACAAAACATATCATCGTAGTGGACGTTCAGAAGAAAATATTGCAGCTGTTACTGCTAGTGTTGTTGAACAACCAAAAAGATTAATTCGTTATCGTGCACAGCAATTCAACATCCCAAAAACACTTTATTCGGAATTTTGCACAAAGATCTTCATTTAAAGGGTTACAAGATTCAGATAACGCAAGAAATAAAGCCAACAGACTTTGGTTTACGTTGTCAATTCGCTAATTGGACCATACAACATAAACTTGAAAATGTGAATTTTTTCAACAAAATCATCTTCAGCGTTGAAGCACATTTTGAATTGGGTGGATTTGTTAACAAGCGAAATTGTCGAGTCTGGGGTGAAGCAAATCCACGAGAAATAATGGAAAGACCGATGCATCCACAAAAAGTAACTGTTTGGTGTGCTTTTTGGGCTGATGGAGTGATTGGTCCATACTTTTTTGAAGATGATAATGGAAATGCTGTTTGTGTAAATGGTGATCGCTATCGAACGATGCTTAGTAACTTTTTGTGGGATGAATTGGAGCATATTGATGTGCAGAATATGTGGTTCCAACAGGACAGTGCAACATGTCATTCCGCAGCAGAAACGATCAATCTTTTGAAACAGTAATTTGGTAATCGAATAATTGCTCGAAGAGGAAACATTAATTGGCCCCCTAGATCTTGCGATCTATCACCTCTAGATTTTTTCCTATGGAGCTATTTGAAAGAAAAGGTCTATACTAACGATCCACAAACAATTGATGACCTAAAGGTGAACATATTGACTGTTTTCAAGTAATTGAACCGCAGTTATGCCAGAAAGTTATCTAAAATTTTGGCAAAAGATTAGAAGCTTGTCGTACAGCAGCAGGTGGTCACTTACAAGATATTGTTTTCCATTACTAAACCGAAACAATTGTACTATCATTTGAAATAAAAGATTTGATCAATCTCAAATAATTTGTGTATTTTATTAATAACTTAACAATTAACCTCCTCTATACAAAAGCAAATTTTCTCAGGCCATATATATTTCTTCGTCGAACTATCCATAAATCTGTCGGTATTTTATAGCTTATAACCAAATACGAAATTCGCATGGACAAAGAAATTCTTAACTATTACAACATCTAAGTAACTCTACTCGACCAATGATAAATGAATTAAACCCATGCCCGTCACTGGATCAACGTCACCTATTATTCATTAGAACGTGATACTTTTTTTAGAGGTGCAACGCATTCACTTGCACACAAAGAACACACACATACACACACTTCGCATCTGTTGTTAAAAGGCGATACGGCTGGATCGGGCTCATTAAAGGAAGCTCGAAAAGTTCATATTAAAACCAGTTAAATCCTATCTTCGTACTTTACTGCTACGTAATGTGATTCTTACAATCCAATTTGAGACCTTTTGAATGACCGTCGTCAGTTGATGAGTCGTCCTCCTACTACACTTTCGGCCCCTAATTCCATCAGCATTTTGCGAAGCAGTGCATCGTTTTTTTTTCTAGGGAAAGTACGAAATTTGTAATTGCATCTGAGAATCCAGTTGGTTTGAGTCATCGGAGAAACTATGAGTAATCGAGAGTATTCAATTTTTGCGTGCAACTTGTATTTAATATGCTCTTGAAGCCCCAACTGGTATTTTTCATGTAGGGTATACGAACAGGGATTTTTTTATTGTGTTAACTATTAGTCAGTTTGGTAATTTGTATTTTTGTAAGAAGAATGCCTGAAACAAAACTTCAGAAATGTGTTATCCATTAATTTTTATCATTAACATCTAAAATAACTTTAAAAAAATCATTTTATAAATTATAAGAAAAAAGTAGTCCTTTATGAATATTTAGGGTTAGAGAATACATATACAGGGTAAGTTTTTTTTATGACCAGTGTGGGGGTCTCGGAAACTAGCGGAGATAGAGCAATGGTTAAATTGGGAAAAATTTGCAGTTTTACTGACCCAATTTAATAACACTTTCGGATTATTCAAAGCTTACTAGATATTTTGAAAAAACGAAATTCTGTCGATTTAGTCAAATCTCTCTAGCTCATTTGTTTTTGATTTTATAAAAAAAAAGTGTAAATCAAAATTGAAGGGAATTGTATTCTCGTTTTCGAGATTTGAGACAAACTTATCTTTTTTTGAAACCATAGTTGGCTATGACCTCAAAAAATCGGACATTTTTAGAGCTTTTCAACGATATAATACTCGATAAAGTTATTCATAAAAATAACGGAGTTATGGATGCTTTTCTCTCTTATTTTCACTTTTAACGTAGGCAGCCATGAAAACGATTGTATTCACTTTGACGTTTCCTCATTTGAGAGTAATTCCATTAGTTGTGCTGTACTGACAGTCGACATTAACAAGTTTTCGTGATAAAATGGAATATTCTAACGAAAAAAAACTGAACATGGTGGAATGTTATATGATAATTAACGAAGTAGCACAAATAAATGTTTTGGCAATAGTAAATCAAAATCCATCTACTTCCACTGGTTAGATTGCGGCAGAAGCTGGCACATCTCAACGAACTGTAGTTAAGGTACTGAAAGCGCACAAGTTTCACCCGTACAAACTGTAAGTTTCTCAAACTTCGCATGCTGGTAATGAACATCGACGTATTTTGTTTTGTACATGGTTTAGAGTCATGTGCCTTGACAATCCACAGTTTCCATTAAAGGTGTTATGGTCAGATGATACTAGATTTACTAACTGCGGTATGTTCAATAGACATAAAGAAAACCCTTTCCATGTAGAACAAAGACGACCCCAGATAAAATTTGGTTTTAATGTTTAGTGTGGTGTCATAGGGTCTACTGTTCTGGGGCCTTACTTACTGGGGAGCGGTACTTGCATTTCTTGCAATACAGTTTTCAAGATATGTTGCATAATTTGAATTTGAGAACTCATTTAGAAATTGAGTGGTTCCAACACCTGCTCATAACTCGTTATTAGTAAGACAACATTTAGATAATATCTATCCAAACTCTTGGATAGGACGAAATGGCCCACGCGAATGGCTGCCTCGGTCTCCCGCTTTGGTCGTTATATATAGACTTCTATTTATGGGGTGCGCTAAAAAACAAAGTATATAAAAGAAAGTAGGAGACAGTTGGTGACCTAAGGGAGGCGGTATTACAAGCAAATGAAGAAATCGATAGGTGGTCTTTGAGGAAATCTGTAATGTCAATCTTAAAAAGATGTAATTTTTGTCTAAATAACAATGGTGGACTTTTCTCTTAAGTTTTTAGTAACTACCTACTTATTTAGTTTTTTCGTTATATCTGATATATCTAATAAAAAAAATCGTTCAATGTTTTTTGGAATAGTTATTAATAAATCAATCTATTTCATGGCTAACTACGTTAAAAGTGAAAATAAGAAAAAAAAGCATCCAAAACTCCGTTATTTCTATGAATAACTATATCGAGTATTATATCGTTGAAAAGCTCTAAAAATGTCCGATTTTTTGAGGTCATAGCCAACTATGGTTTCCATTCAAAAAAAGATAAGTTTGTGTCATACCTCGAAACGAGAACTGTCACGCAAACGAGGAGATGACAATCATATTCGGGATACAATTCCCTTCAATTTTGATATTTACACTATTTTTATAAAATCAAAAACAAGGGAGCTAGAGGGATTTGACTAAATCGACAGAATTTCGTTTTTGCAAAGTATCTAGTAAGACTTTTTACAAAAATCCGAAAGTGTCATTAAATTGGGCCCGTAAAACTGCAAATCTTTCCCAATTTAACCATTGCTCTATCTCCGCTAGTCTCCGAGATCCCCATACTGATCATCAAAAAAATTCACCCTGTATGTCATCTAAAAATATTGATAATATTTTGGCAAAACAGTTCATGGCTTTTGCATCACGATAATGCACCAGCTCACACATCGTTGCTTGTTCGTGAATTTTTGGCAAAAAGTAACACTTTAATGATGCCCCAACCTCCATATTCGCCAGACATGGCCCTTTGTGACTTTTTCCTGTTTCCAAAAATAAAAAAACCGTGAAGGTTCGTCGTTTCGCAAGCATAGATGACATTAAAAGTGAATCGCTCAAAAAGCTCAAAGCTATCCCAAAGATCGAGTTCTAGAAGTGTTTTGAGGATTGGAAAAACCGCTGGCATAAGTGCATAATATCTACTGGGAACAACTTTGAAAGGGACAACACAGATGTAGATTAATAAATAAATATTTTTTTCAAAAAACGGAAATTCCGGGTATTTTTTTAACACACCTCGTATTTCTCCAAATGACAACATATTTGAATTACACAATACGTTTTGCAGACCTAAACTCTGTTCTTTAAATGGCCTCACGAGAACAAGTCCATTGGGTCAAATCTGGAGTTCTTCGTGGGCACTCGGTCTAAATCTACCACTCCATTTTCCACTAAAGGTGGTTTCCTGAAATCTCGTTACTTGTACGAGGGCTGCCTTTTATATTTCGGGATTGGACAACCCTAGTGTTGCAATCTGACAACTGACAGCTGTGTCGTAAAGTTTGACATTTTTGAGGTTATACGTACTCAGAACGTTTTGACATACGAGCGCTATGTGTTGTTTACAGTAACTTCATCTCGGCCAAAAAATGAAATTAAATCTTGAACATTTTCGTGCGATTATTTTTTACAACTTTCGACGTGGATTAAGTCAGCAAGAGTGCATGGATGAACTTAATTTAATTTTTGGCTTTGAAACTTCATCAAGGACCACTATTTATCGATGGTATGGTGAATTCAATCGAGGTCGTAGTTCACTCCAAGACGAATTTCGTGAAGGTCGTCCAAAAACAGTTGTTGTTCCGGAAACCATTGATGCTGTGCGCGAACTGATATTGCAAGATCGTCATGTGTTAGTGGAACCAGCATACATTCAATATTGCATAAACATTTGAATGTCAAATAATTTGTTCGCGTCGGATCCCACACAATTTGTCAATCGTTCAAAAAAAATCTCGTGTCGATTGGTCGAAAGAATAGCTAAAAAAATATGATCGCGGTGCTTCAAAACACGTTTATGACATAATGACAGGTGATGAATCGTGGATTTACGCGTATGAGCCCGAAAGTAAACAGCAGTCGACTGTATGGGTGTTTCAAGATGAGTCGAATCCAACAAAAGTTGTTCGCGCACGAAGCCCTTCCAAGCAAATGGTCGCCTGTTTTTTCAGAAAAACTGGACGTGTCGCAACCGTACCACTAGAACAACGCAGAACAGTCAATTCTGAGTGGTACACAACCATTTGTTTGCCAGTTGTTTTCCAAGAAATGAGGAATACCAACCGCCGAAGACGGATCACTCTTCACCACGACAATGCGAGCTCTCACACATCGCCTCAAACAACTGCATTTTTGACCATTCAAAACATCGATTTGTAGAGTCATCCGCCGTATAGTCCTGACTTGTCACCAAATGACTTCTTTTTACGTAAAAAACAAACAGAGGTCAACGTTTTTCGAAACCTGAAGAAGCGGTTGCTGCGTTTAGAATGCATGTTTTGGAGATACCTCAATCAGAGTGGAAAAAGTGCTTCGACAATTGGTTCAAACGCATCCAAAAGTGTATAGATCTTCATGGGGAATATTTTGAAAAACAATAAAGCGATTTTCGATGATTAATATTTGTTTTTGTTCTCTAATCCCGAAATATAAAAGGCAGCCCTCATACACTATAATGCAGCGATGATTGAAATGTTGCTCATTGTTGGTCTGCCATCAAAAGCGAAAAAAATAATCACAACGTTTCTCTAAATAAATAAAATGCTTCGATTTATGCATTTTTTATAGAACTGATTATAAACACACAACTGAATCCTACAAAAAAAAATTGGAACGAAACAACAAACTAATTGATTTCACATTTCAAATTCAACCTTTCTTAATTTGAAATTTAAATCCGTTTGATTATCCGCAGATCCTTCACATTTTCGGCACGTTTTCTACAAATTACTTTCTTTAATTCAACGAATTAGTATAAATTACAAAATAATTACTTTCAAAGCATCCGTTGTTATTCTGCAATACATATCTTTTAATTGCTTTCTAACAGTTGAGATTCCGCCATATAGACTTTATCGATTGCATTTTTAAATGCAATCATTTTATATGTCGTTACATGTATTTGTACATTCCGTAGTAATTATATAAAACTAACCAGACGAGATAATTTGCTTGTAGTGTTGATACAGGTTACATAGCGAAAAAAAAACGGCTGTGTGTATTGTAATACGTTCGATTAAATGCCAAAGACGTAATAGTTAAAATTAGCGAGCTGTCTATAATTAGTTCTAAGAAAGTAATTATCATTGTAACAAATGCTGTCTTTTTTATGATTCTTAATTGATCTTCGCACAAGCTATTTGCATAGATAAACAATGCTCGTTTGTATTATTGTTATTTTATGTGAACAAGTTTGTCATTATGTTCTATTCGCGAGATTTTTTCCGACGTTTTGTTGGCAAATCTGCCTGAAAAGTCGTTGTACGTATATTTTAGATATAATTTCTGATGTTTTCAAGACTATTAGATATGTTTTGGTACGCGTTTAGAAATTCAATCTTTTAGTAATAATACGCTTTAACAGCAAAAACAAAAAATTCGATGGAGTCCAAAGAACAGGTAATAATTCTATTCTATTGTTTGCAGCCAAGCCTATGCCAAATTTGTACAAGGCATATGTGAACTACAAAAAGGCCTTTGATTCAGTTCCACATGATTGTCTCATTCAGATACTGAAATTCTATAAAGTGAATAACTTGTATTGTTAACTTTTTAGAATATGTCTTGCCCACCTGGAAACCAAAATCTTTCTGAATGAAGTTGCATGTTCGATACGTACTGAACCTATTCCAATCAGAATGGATATATTTCCGGGAGACTTAGCTCTCTGTGGTTCTGCCTTGCCATGAACCTTCGCTCAAACTGAACTAGTGTAACTTTGGGTTCAGTCTTAAATACAACAACGTACAAGCATTAAAGATAAACTATATGTTATACATGGACGACTTAAAGTTGATGGCAGCTACGAAACAACAGCTGCATGATATGCTTAAAATAGTAAAAAGGTTCTCTAGTGATATTCATATGCAATTTCACCTAGACAAATGCCGAATTATTAATATAGCTAAAGGCAAAAGACATCAGGGGGCCTAAGGATTATCAACTGAATCTTTGGCGGAAAGTATTGATCACTCCACCATGAAAAATGACCTAACAACAGAGTTCTATAGAAGGATAAGACAACTGTTGAAAACCAAACTTAACAATAAAAATTCCTTCCAGGCTATTAACACCTACGCGTGCTCAGATCTCAGTCTTTCGGTATAGTTAATTGGTGCAAGACTGACATTGAACAATTACAACGAAAAGTTCGAGTTTCACTAACAAAAGCTCTATCGAACGTACAACTTTGCCACGGTATGAAGAAGGAAGAGGATTGACAGATCTAAGCAAACTATTTGATCAACAAATTTCTATTTTACGTAGTCATTCTCAGAAACTCGCAGAATTTTCTGATCTACACAGAGTCATATGCCAAGTTGATGCCTTAATACTACTGAGACTGACAGAACAACAAGTCCAATTGCACTACCAGTCAACTGCTTCAATGAAAAGAGAAGACCCTTCATGGAAGACATATAAATCACGTCAACCAAGATTACGTCGACAGTTCAGCGTCGATCACTGGTTGATCTCATGTCACATGTTTCCTCAATCGAAGGCTTTATATAGGCAAGTAATTCCAACTAAAAACTATCTAAAGTGCATCGTTAAAGACCCTTCTGTCACCAGAGACAGAGCTAAATCCTTTTCATATCTAGTATATCTGGGGTTTAGTGAATTTTCCCGTAAAGGCACACTATTCGTGCCTTAGACGGAGTCTGCGTATGGTCAAGTCGTTTGGATATACTCTTCATTACCCAACAGGAAATCCCAATTACAAGGTAATTATAACTAGTTACAAATTACAAACTTATTGATGACACTTCTATGGAGGGAGCTGTTATATTCAATCCTTGGTTTGAGGGGTACTGAAATTATAGATTTATTTTTTCGTTTTAATTAATTTTAATGAAAGTTTGTTTCTCAAAATATTTTTTGCTTATATGTTAGATTTTAAAACGATTATGATTTTTTTTTCGTTATTTATTTCTCCTGTCAAACCCTTTCATTTGGTATGATAGATGGGATAGATTTGACATTTTTTTTGCGAACTTGGGGATCTGTCATTTTGAATTTAGAGTGACTTCAATTTATTTTTTCTATTCCTCTCAGCATAGCCTTTCATTAGATATCTACATGGGATAAGTAAGACATTTTGGTGACGCCATCTTGGAGCGTCCGCCATATTTAATTTAGAATGACTTAATTTTAGTTTTGGTTTACATTCAGCAAACTCTCTCATTTGATTCCCCTATCATGGTAGTTCATAAAAAATTATTGGCCGTCATCTTTTGGATTCCGCCATATTGAATTTAAAGGCTGTCACTTAGATAGTCATACATTGTCATTAAATTAATAGTGTTAATCTCAGTCTGTCTAAAACATAGACACCGGGACAGGTGAACATAAATAAAGACATGTAAAAACATTAATTCTTAAGAAAATCCGTGCGTGTCAAATCTAGACTTCTGGGTGGCTAGTTGATACCTCCTCGAGAATTAATTACTGCTGTGAGGAGTGAGAGTCATTTTGGACATTGGAAGTGGCTTTATCTATACTATTATAAAATTGTAAGTTTGCTTGTTTGTTCGGGCATCACATAAGAACTCGTGAACTGATTTTGCTGAATCTTTTTTTGTTGCAAAGCCTATAGTTTAATTTAAAATCTGGTCTACGTTTTATCTCCCTAAATTGACAGAAACGGTAGATATAGCGAAAAAACTTCTACCATGTTGAGTAATACACTTAGTCCATTGGTTCCACCGCACGCACAAAATATTAGATACTGGCATCAGCTTAGCTTTTATTCAAAATTCGGAATTTGCCAAGGCAACATGTTTCGATTTAACAAAAATCAACTGATATAACGAGTGTAATTTGACAGAAACAACGACAATCTAAGGATTGGAATTATCTGTGTCCTGATAAGTCCTACATCCTTTCATTTATTTACTTAGTCTGATGTGAAACTAATTATAGGGAATGAAGTAGTTTTGTATTTTAGGTTTTTCCTATATTTTGGATAATTTTCCTGCAGAATGATTTTTCATACATCTCACCATTTATACTGTTCATATATAACTAGTTGTGAATACCCCAATGTATTTCCATTCCTTTTCGCATTAGAAAGTTAAATCAGATCCAAATATAGTACGTGTGCAAGGTTAAATTTTGCATATTCGTATTGCGATTCCCGCTTTGACGTTTCGAGACTCTCGCTTCATTTTTAACATGGCAGTTTTGAATAATAACGAGTATATCGTCAGCCCCGAGTGCGCTGCTATTCACGTGCAAATTGGTTGGTCTAGTTGAAAGAGATCCTGGAGCATAGATACGAGTTAATGAGAAATCATGCAGCGCACCAAGCCGCTGAGTTAATTTATACCGTTCGCGGTACTTTCTTAATCACCATATTTGCGAAGATTAAAGTTATCCTAATATGTACATAGTTCTTAAGTGCAGAAATTTGATTGACAGTATTATGCAACCAATAACACGCTCGACAGTTCTAAATGTTTGTGGAAACTAATTCGTATTGCTTGGAACTTCCACAATCTATATCGCAGTCAAAATGTGAAATTGAAATATCTAACATCAATAAATTCAATACAGAAAAAACGTTTATAAAAAGTGTACTTTCTGCCAATCATTACCCAAATAAATTTATTAATAACGAGTTAAACAAAATCGAATACCAAACAATCCCTAAAAATCAACATCAAACTTCACTAAGCAACACTGACTCCCAAGATAATCACATTAATACAATAACTATACCATACATACAGGGTCTATCAGAAAGACTAAAAAGAGTGGGAAACAGATATAATATCAAAACATCATTTAAAACAAAAAATACACTAAAATCAATTATATCAAAAACCAAACTAAATAACACAACTCAAAATACAAAAAATTGTATTTATAAAATCCCTTGTGAATGTAATAAATTCTATATTGGAGAAACCTCTAGACTTCTAAATGTTCGAATAAACGAACACAAAAATTACATAAAAAAACGAAAATTTGAAAAATCCAAAATTTGTCAACATGCTTGGGACCTTGGTCATAAAATACAGTTTCAAAATTCAGTTATTTTACACAAAGAAGAACACAACACCAAAACAAAACTAAAAGCGTCTGCTTTAATTTTGTTAAATGAAAACGATTGTATTGCTACACCTCCGTAGAATTCAGTCGTTCCTGCTTGCCGATGATTAAGGAAGAAATTGCTAATGGTCATGTCCTTGTGAACAACCCAATATCGGGATAGTTTTTAAGGTTTTTCCTAGGTTTTCTTTTATGATTTTAATGGGATCACTGAGTCAACAAAATTCTTTGGTCGCATTTGTGGCGAATGCACTTATAACAAAGTCGCATAAAATTCTGAAGATCTGCCTTTCAAATTCTTCCAATTTGACAAGAACTTTATGATTATATGATCTTAAGAAGTTTCTGTGCTACCCTGTATATTACAAATAAGATTCTCTTAGTTACGTCAGAAATCAAATAATACATATTGTCAAATATTTTAATTTACATCTTAGAATTGTGCCTTTTTTTAACCATTGACAACGGGGTCTGACCTAGACCCCGAAACGTTTGGAATATACAGCAATTTTCTTAACTGTGGTGTTATTTCCCAAGAAGTACTTAGACATTGAAATATCACGTTAGAATTAAACGAAATTTTCAACTTGATGACTAGCGTGGACATATAGGCGTGCTTATTTTGATAATTTTAACCTCGAATACCCAACTGAGTATCGATAGATTCTTATTTATATACGAAATTGGATTTATATAAATACTTCTTGATCAGTACATTCAGCTAAGTACTCTCTGACGTAGTCTTTCTGGTATTTTTTGGATCTAGAACTTAGCAAATTTATAACAATATGATATTGCGATACCTTGCTAGTACTTGTTCTTTTTTTTGGTACAACAATGCTTGCTATCTATAATTTAGATTTAAACAGTCTATTTAATTATTTACATATAGAAGATAAACTTGATAAATTAATTGAAGCTCAAGATCTTTATGATCTTAACAATTTACTGTTTTTATATTGTAAGGTCTAAAAATTTATTTGACCAGTAAAAACCAAATTGTCTATTTGCGTAAAATAAGGAATTGTTCCCGGTGAACATATGCATTATTTAGTATCTGAAACTTACTTTTGATAAGTTCTAGTTCGTAAGTTATTTGATGTTAATGTTACGTGCATTATAGTTATTATAGCAATACATTTTTATTCGCATTTCTGACATTTTTTGTCATTTTTAATATTTTTGACACATTTTGATATATATGAAATTTTTTTAGACAATATTTGATATTTTGACATTTTAGACATTTTTTACATTTTTAATGTTTTAAGATATTTTTGGCGTTTTTGATATATTTTTTATCAATTTACATTTTTGGTATTTTTAAAATATTAAATTTTTTATATTTTTTGATATACTTACTTAAAATATATTTGACTTTTCTATTACTTTTCCAAATTTGTGACATTTTCAACACTTATGACCTTTTTGACATTTTAGACATTTTTTGTATTTTGAATTTTTTTCATTTTAGATATTATTTGGTATTCTAATATTTGTTGATAATTTTGATATTTAATATTTTTGTCTTTTTTGATATTCGTCTTTTTTGACTTTTTATATATTCAACTTTTTCAAATTTTTAAACCATTTTTAAAATTCTTTGCATTTCGACATTTTTTAATATTTTGACGTTTTTTGGTATTTTTAACATTTTTTGGTATCTACTTTTTAAAATTTTGACACTTTTCAACATTTTACACATTTTTGACTTTCTTCTTTTACATTTTATGGTATTTCATGACATTTTTTTGTATGTTTTAAAATTTTCTATTATTTTTTGACATCTGACAGTTTTGACATTCTTCGATGTTTTTAACATTTTCTACAATTATTAACATTTTGGACGATCTTTTTATATTTTATGGTATTTCATGATATTTTGTAGACATACTTGACATTTTTTGCTATTTTTTTCATTTTCTTGTATTTTTTCACATTTTAAACCTTTTTGTCATTTTTGACAGTTTTTGACATTTTCAACATTTTTAAAATATCAAGATTTCTGAAATTTCTTGTTTTTGAGCATTTTTTGGAATGTGCTGATTTTTATACGTTACTATCTCAATAACCGTTTGAGCCGCATTTATGAAATTTGTGGTTCTAGTTAACCTAAGAGGTTTGCGTAAGCATAACAAATTTCGTGTGTTTATGTGATTTAGAGTTTGAGTTATTAAGGAGCCAAAGGGGCTGCAGAGTGTAGATATGAAATAAGAAAAAAAAGGGGCGGCAGCCATTTCAGACTGAACGATGGAAGCGAAAGGTTTTTACGAATTATACTCCATGTCAATGGACTTGTTATCTCCTGTCTCTGTTTCTATTTCTATTTCCTTGTGTTATCATTAGTAATTGTTATACATTTCAGGAGAATTAAAATAATTGTCACTATTTTCTTATGAACCAAGTATTAATCCTAATGTGTAATATAATTCTTAATTTAAATTCATATAAGTGTCAAATAAAATTTGTTCAATTATATGCGACAAAAAATTTAATAAAAGGTGTATGAAATTAGTAGCGTTCTTTCTGACTTCTGACATATGTCAAGTCCGTGATGCAATATATCGTAAAAAGAGAATTGGAGTTTTTATTAGAAAAGCATATTTTGTGCAGGTTTTCGATATTAATTGGATGTTACATTAGTAAATGGTGTTTTTTTAGAGGTATAGAACTTTGAAATGAAATAAAACAAGGATATGTTTTTAAATTGACATGAAATTTACTTTATTCGAAAGATAATCTTCTGGCATTATAGTTTGAATATGACTTCTGGCATATGACATTTTCCAACATTTGTGGCCGTATATCGGCAATAACGCGGCGAATGTTGTCCTCCAAGTGGTCAATCGTTTCGGGCTTATCGGCGTAGACTAGCGACTTCACGTATCTCCAAAAAAAAAAACGTTTCTTTTAATAAATCAATTAACAAATCAATTGTTGCACGAGCTGTGTGACATGTTGCTCCGTCTTGTTGAAACCACAGCTCGTGTGCATCATGATTGTTCAATTGATGAACGAAAAAGTTAGTAATCATGGCTCTATAGCGATCATCTTTGCCTGTAACGTTCTGGCCAGTATCGCTTTTACAGAAGTACGGACCAATTATTCCACCAGCCCAGAAAGCACACCAAACAGTCTTTTTTTCTGGATGTAACGGTGTCACAACATGGACTTGAGGATTATCATCACTCCAAATACGGCAGTTTTGCTTATTGACGTATCCATTCAACCAAAAATCGGGATCAATGGTAATCTTGTTTTGGATCGATTCACCGAATGTACGCCTTGCTAGGTGATCGTGTGGCTTCAATTCTTGCACGAGTTGAATTTTGTAAGCACGCAAACTAAGATCTTTCCGCAAAATCTTCCATAAAGTGGATGGACACATACCCAATTCCTGTGCTCGATCGCGGATAGACTGATTCAGGTTTTCCTCTACGCTACGCTCTACAGCAGCAATGAATTCTTCTGTACGCACTGTACGACATCTCTGTGGATGCGTATTATCATTTAGAGTAAACGTGGTGCGAAAACGTTGCATAGTTAATCGAATTAATTGCTCTGGTGGACGATTATGTTGACCGTAAAATGGACGTAGTGCGCGATATACGTATTTCGAACAGATCCATGATTTTCAAAATACATTTGCACAATTTGGAACCGTTGTTCAGGCGTCAGTATATTCATAATGAAACGCCAAACCAAACTAAACATAAATCACTTGACAGCTGACAAGATGGCCGACGGTTAAAAGAGTGTTGCCAACTTAAAGTTCTATACCTCTAAAAAAACACCCAATATATTTTCTATATATTATTGATGTTCTATAAAAGAAGAAACTCATAATGTATTTTACTTGGTCTTTGTTTCTTACACAATGAACTGAATTGTATGGGTATTTCAAGATCAAGGTAGTGTGTGGGTATCAGTGTCGCTGATGAAATAAATGAAATATCAACTTATCCAATTCATTCCCTTGCTCATCTATTTTTATATGTGTAAATGTGGGCCCCCGCTAAAAAGCTTTCGCTTCAATACGTATATGTACATTTTACAAAAGATACAAAAGCCTAGAAGACCTAGACAGACACAGAAACACAAAGCCAGCTAAAAAAAAGCTACAGAAGTGGAAACACAAAGACAGACACAAGACAAAGAACGATTCAGACAGACATAATAATACAAAGAATCAGAAAGTAAGGCCGGGAGTACATATAGTTTTTACTAATGCTCCAGTCTTCCCCTGGCTAGTTTTTCAAAATATTGCTGTTTAATTTTGATTTGAACACACTTTCAGATATTTCTCTGTTTCAGAGAACAATCATTTCAAATATCAGAATCGTTATTTTTTTTCAATAGCATCTAATTAATGTTTCCATATCAGCTGCTGTTTAAAATGCGATTTTATGTTTCTGCAAAAAGCACGTGATGGGTTATTACCAGCATCACAGCAATCTTTTTTATGAATAAGTTGATTACGCTGTTTATTAACCAGCCTCGATTCAGATTCTAGATAAAAAAGTTAATTGGTGTGTTTACGGGCACGATCTTATAGCCTATTAGTGGCTCTTTTCAAATGAATGTTATTATCACGATAGCGATTCTTATTATTTACAAAAATGCTGTACCAGTGAAATGGTTTTGTTAAACGGAACATTATTGTTGATATGTACTCGGAATTTCCTTGCAGTTGATTGCGGTTAAATTCACCGAAATAATTATAAATAATTTTGATAAAATTAATGAGAATTGTGGACAAACCGAGTTTGGTGCTATCAAAATTATTTTTACCAACTCTGACTAATATAAATAATTTGGTGAAGTGCAAGTTGGACTCGCATACTAAGGGTTCCGTACCACCTTCAAGATTCTAATATTCCAGTTTCAGACAAGCAGGGAATGAGTGCATTTTCTTATATTTACCCTTATATCTTTTAAAGGAAGCGTTTTAAATTTATAAAAAATATACACTTTCATTTTCCACAAATAGACTTTTTATTTTATCTGCTTTAGGATTAAGCCATTAATATTCACAATAAACCTTGCCCTAAAGACGATTCATTTCCCATTTAAATTACATGGGAATTTGCCACTTCTTTGCAAATATTTTTTTCTCTTGATCTTGTTCACCCGGAGCCATCACATATTCTTGTACAGAATTGAACGTTCTACAAAAAAGATCTCTTACAATTTTTCGATAAACCTAGTCCTTCAAAAGTTATTCACGGTTAAAGTTAACCACTCGGTAAATTCTTAAATTTTTGAACTTTTACGACAAAATTAATAAATGAATGCATGACAGTTAATTCTAATACTTATTATTTTTGAGCTTGTAATCTTTTGCAGCACTTAATTAATTAACTAAGTTTAAGTAAGTTCCGTAAATTTCTATTGTTTTCCTAACATCTTTCTGTTAAGTAGTTCCAGGGATTACCTCTTTCAACATTTTTAACCGACTTCCAAAAATGAGGAGGTTATCAATTCGTCGCGTATTTTTTTAACCGACTTCCAAAAAGGAGAAGGTTATCAATTCGTCGCGTATTTTTTTTGCATGTATGTTACCTGATTTCTTCTCCTGTGGTGAACCGTTTTGAATGAATATGATCTTGTTTAATAGAGTATATACTCTCTTCGAGGTGTCATTCCTTTGTACGCAAGACAATATATATTATATATAAATATAATATATATTGTTTTGCGTACACAGGAATGACACCTCGAAGAGAGTATTCAATATCTCTGACAGGTGAAGTAACCTGAAAATTTTATCATGACATTCTGTCCTAGGAGTTAAGGGAGAACAACAATTACACGGAACGGCTCCAGATTCGGAACCTCTGTGTACTGATTCTCTTGAAAATCCTAGATGTCGGTCTTACATCTCGCGTCTTCAAATAATAGAGTATATATCCGGATTGGTGAAACTTCAAATTTTGGACAAGAATTCTATTGGTAAAGTAATGAAATTTGTGAATGAACACGAGTACATGGAAATTGACCAATATCCCTAACATATTGGTCGATTTTTCGAAAACTCCTTATGGATGTGTATAGTTTTTTAACGTTTAATCTATTAAGGAAGCTCCCTAGATGATGTCATATACATTTCTGTGACGTGCAACTTGCAGTTTTGCAGAAAACTGCCGAGAATTCCAAATTTGTTACCAAAATAAATTTTAGGCATTGGAAGTTTTAGTTGCGAATTTCAAAATTTTCTATGTACATCTCAAGCATATAGGTAGTAAAGCATAGTATTTTCGGCTCCTTAAATCAATGAGTACCAAGCTCGTCTTGTTTCTATACCAGGCAAATACCTAATTAAATAAAAAAAATTCGATTTTGCGAAGACGGTGCTTTTGGTTGTCACATTCTCCCGGCTTAATAGAAAATTCAGTGACAACACATGTCAAACTCTAAACTGCTATTTGGTGCGTTTTTAGCAAACAATCACAAAATAAAGTGATAGGAGTTGTATTTATATGATGATTGAAACATAGGACGGAGTAGAATGATAGTGGCCCATAGGCAGCCATATTTACAGGATATTTGGAATATAGGGTAGAGTGGACGTTTGGTGGTATAAAAATCTTGGAAGAAATGTGAAATTAAAATTACATAGGGTGATTAAAAAACTGTTATATGATGTGGACGTAAACAAATAATACAGGATGGTTGAAATATATACTGGAGTTGAATTATATTTATGCAGTGTGATTAAAAAAATACTTTATAGCCCATAAGAAGTTGCCAAGCAAATCTAAAACCCTTCATTGCGTCCTTATCTACTAATTCATCAAACTTGATTGTTGCTTGGCACCGATTTCAAAAATATACTAGATTGGTAGGTAATTAATTTGTACAGAATGAGCACCTTTCAATGTTTACATTTTTTACTTCCTGGGTAGGTACCTAACAACATTAAATGTGTTATTTATTTACTAAGAGTTGTATTTTGTTATAATTATTTTTATCTTTTTAGTTATAGGTGGAAGTCGGTTGTATATATGTTTTTAAAAGTGTTTTATTTGATAAACGGGTGGATACTTCAAAGTATTATTTTTCATTTTTAATTTTGTTCTTATTAGTCTAAATGTAAAAAGCTCTCTAAAAACGTACAGTTGTAAACAATATTGTTGGACTAACAAACAGATTAATTAAAAATTCGATTTCTACACCAGATGCACGAAGACGTGGCGTCAAATCCAGTTTTGAATTACCCATTGACAAAAGCCGAAACGCAATATTTTTGCTACTGTCGATTCGGTGGTCTGGTCATTATCATTTTTCAATGGAACTGATATTCCAAAAATTCGTTAATAAACGTATAAAACAAGAGACTGAATGCGTAAACAGCTCAGTGCCATTTTGAACTTTGTGTTAGTTACCCAGAGTTAGAAAAAGGTGAGCGTTTAGTTTTGCTTGTTGCAATCATTCATGTTATTATTTGTGTAGTCGGTATTTGTCATAAGTATGCGAATCTAAGGAATGCCAGAGAAAGTCAAAGGTGATTGTGAATAATTTATGTATATTAAAAAATATGATACGTAATATTATATTTAATTTCAACGTACGCGTGATTTTATTTTCTTTGTTTTGTTTTCACTTGTTTGTGGAATAACAGTTGACGAATGAAATAATTTTTTGAACTTATTTTTGTGGTGGTATCTCATACTTCTAATTTTCAACTTAAGAATAGACTGGGAGCTAGGCTACATAAAACAGGGTCGATAAGGTGCGTTCAGTTTCAGTTTATAAACTGCGGGGCCCAACTTACTACATCACCAAACGCCACTTCTTAAGGTCAGCACAGGTCGGATATGAAAATGCCAGCCTGTTTTCCCGGACGAAAAAATTGACTGAAAAACCTCATAAGGGGCGCGCGTTAAACCTTTCGTTACGTCTGGTTTGAAGTAAAGAGAGATCGAAAATGCCGGAAAACTCTCCTGAAAAACCTCATAATGTGCGCCCGTAAAAGCTTTCGTAACGTGTAGTTTGAATCTCAAATATGAGCGGCGTAATAGTGCAAGAAGTTTTGCAGGCCGGAAAACCCTCGTAAGAAGTTATCTAAAGTGCCGGAAAACTCTTCTGAAAAACCTCATAACATGCGCGCGCGAAATTTTTTAATTAGATTTTTGGGGTCTCAACTAAGAGCGGTCTGATAACGCAAAAAGTTTTTCAGTTCCGAAAACCTCCGAAAAAAATTAAAGAAAATCGGTGTATATTTGAAAAGAAAATTTTTCGCATTCGGCTTAATGGAAAATTATTTTTGATGGCTCCACTCAAAATATCTGTTTGTGCTACCCGAAATTAAAAAAAGAAACATCAGGATACCATGGAGTTTATTATAGCAAAACTCTATCCACTGTTGATACAGCTATGGTGTTTACAGCTTTCTTTTTTTGAGCTCTGCTCTGCCTGAAGAATCAGAGTGTTTGAGCTTTTGATGAGTGGCACATTTCTCTAGTTTTCATGTTTATACGATTGTTAAACATCTTCACGATAATAAGGTCTTTTTGAGCTGGGTGTCATTTTTAGCAAAAGTTTCAGATTTTCTATGTAGAACCAGTTGACTTTATTATTTTTAACTGAACTTTAGAGAACCTTTTTAATTCGTATATTAAGCTATATTTGATTATGGAGATTTCTTAAGTGGCCCCCCATATTTTTACGAATTTTTCGTAAAAATTTGGTGGAGGAGCTAGTATTGAGGGAATATAATTTTCTTTATTTGACTTTTGAGATGAAATTAATTGAGAATAGATCGTTGGATTTAAATCTAATTAACTAGCTTCAAACAAAATGAGCTTCTCAGTTCGTCTGTATATACAGCATGTCCACATAAGTTGGAAACATATGTAAAACTTCCTTTTTATTAATTTTCAAAACAGTTATTCTGGTTCATAGTGGTCTGAAACCAACACTGTAATTATTACATATCACTTCTGACAAATGTATAGGAGGTATGTCAAATAATATGAACTAGTGGTCGCCCAGTGGTCGAAATTCGACACTATTTCATCAAATTGTAAATGTCAATGACATGTTTATTTTAGGTAAAAGTCAGTTACCTTGTAATAAAACCAGGATTTGGTAGGAATGGATCCATGTAATACTAAGTAAATTGTTTATTAGATAGAATGCATGAACACAAAACAGTAACCAACTGATTCCCTACCTAAAAATAATTGAAAGATTCGGCCTTTAAATATATTTAAATATGTAGTTATAATTTTTAACATAAAAAAATAAATCCGTTTAAAAATATTAACATTATATTAAATAATAAATTAATATCAAAATGTAATATTTAAATCATTAGTTGATCCCTACATTTTTCAAAAATATATTTTGATTTGAGACTGAAAAATTTCAATAGCCTTAAAGTAAGGAATGCAACTAAATAGAACCTTTATTCTGGCATTTCACAGTTAACGATTTCAGCTCGTAAGCAGAAAATTAAATCAACCAACTCAAACGTTAGTATGAAGGTGTTATATCTACTATTACGTTCCAAATAACTACAAAACATAAGTACCTACGTATTAATAAACCTTCAACCAAAATCTTAAGATTCAATATAATTTCTTTAACTTAAATTAAACCCATAGTAAGCAATGACTATTTCTGTTTTGTATGGAAAGAAAATATAAAGAATATGCATCTGCAGTTAATTAATGATAAATAAGTAATACTCACGTTTGTTAAAAACTTTTTCGCAGTGAATGAAGCTGAAATCTTGAACTTTGCACATTGAATTTACAACTTACCTTTACCATCGTGCTATAATAATCTTACACCAAGCAATATTCTGAAATGTCAAAATTCAAATCAAGGCACTACATCATAGATAGCCTTGAGTTCATTCAGTGCGTTAATTCACTTTTTTGTAATCGTATTCAAATTACTAGCTGTCGCCCAGTGGTCGAAATTCGACCAATTGTGTCAATATCTCTGGCAGGTTAAGTAACATGAAAATTTTATCGTAACATTCTATCCTAGGACTTTAGGGAGAACAGCAATTACACAGAACGGATCCAAATTCGGAACCTCTGCGTGATAGTTTCCTCGAAAATCCTAGATGTCGGTCTTACATCTCGCTTCTATTAATATGTAACGAAATTCAAGTTTTTTCAGATATAATTCATAGAACTTTATTTGTGTTCAAATTCGTAATGCTTAATTTAAAATGACAACAATTCAACTGCTAATGGGCTACCCTACATATTTATTTTTTCTAACCCCCTTGTATAGCTATAATTGCACTCAATTCTCTAACATTTATTAAAATCCTCATCTATATATAAATCGGCTAAGACAAAACGATTAGGTACCATTTTCTCCTCTGTTTCTCAACCGATTTTCTTCATTTTTGTTTTGTTTAGTAGCTACTCTCGACCTTCAGTGCAGAATGCTAATCTTAATTTATAATATTGGTTCATTCATTAAATAAAATATAATAAAAATTCATTATTTACGTCAATAATGTCAATGCCAAACAAATGAATGTGCCGCGTGCCGCTGCCGCCAGACTCAAACCATTGAGTAATTATATATAGACAGACCAATGCTACTATATACTTAGAGCATGTACTTCTGGAGGTGGCATGCAAGCGTTGTTATTGTTTAGTGGGTAAAGTAATCGTTGAATATCATAATTATACAGGGCGATTCCAGATATGTTAGAAATAATTTTTTTAATGGGTGGCACATAAGCAGTAGCATATTTAGGGTGTTTAAAATATAGAGTAGAGTGCAATTATAACTAATAAAATAATTATATAGGGAAGCCCATTAGCGGTTGAATTTACAGGGTTCTTGGAATAGAAGGTGCAGTAAAATTACAGTTATACAGGGTGGTGCAAAAAATGTTATACATAGATGCATACAGGGTGGCGGAAATGGAAATGCAACATTTCGTAACCCATAAGCAGTTGAATATATAGTTAAGATGAAATATAGGGTAAGAGGAATTATAGATATACAGGATGGTGATAAAAAATGTTAGAATAGGAAATGATTTATAGAGTAGACCACGAAGAGTTCCATATATATATATATATATATATATATATATATATATATATATATATATATATATATATATATATGATTGAAATATAGGTCAGAGTAGAATTATAGTTACAGAAGATAATTAAAAAATTTCATAAACAAAAAGAGTAAATATGGTGGGTCATAGCAACGAATATAGAACCTTATAGAAGGACACGCCTTAAGTAAAATATGTCCCTTGTTTACATACTAACATGTAAACAGAGGACATTCTCTCCATAAGACGTGCGCTTCTATAAGAGTCTATATTCGTTGGTCATAGGCAGTGGCATATACAGAATGTTTACCCGGTGGTTGAAAAATGTTAAAAAATATTATGCGTGGTCCATAAGCCGTTGCTTATACAGGGTGGTGGAAATATATAATGAGATGGAATTATTATAAGGAGAATTTTAATAAATGTTAGAGAATTGAGTGCAATTATAGCTATACAGGGGTGTTAGAAAAAATAAATATGTAGGGTAGCCCATTAGCAGTTGAATTGTTGTCATATTAAATTAAGAATTACGATTTTGAACACAAATAAAGTTCTATGAATTATATCTGAAAAAAACTTGAATTTCGTTACTTATTTGTAGAAGCGAGATGTAAAACCGACATCTAGGATTTTCGAGGAAACTATCACACAGAGGTTCCGAATCTGGATCCGTTCTGTGTAATTGCTGTTCTCTCTAAAGTCCTAGGATAGAATGTCACGATAAAATTTTCATGTTACTTAACCTGCCAGAGATATTGACACAATTGGTCGAATTTCGACCACTGGGCGACAGCTAGTTATAATAATTCCATCTCATTATATAATTCCACCACCCTATATATGCAAGTGCTCATGGACCACGCCTAATATTTTTTAACATTTTTGAACCACCCGGTAAACCATTCTGTATATGCCACTGCCTATGAGTCGCCGTATTTACTCTTTTTGTTCATGAAATTTTTAATTATCTTCTGTAACTATAATTCTACTCCGACCTATATTTCAATCATTATATATATGGAACTCTTCGTGGTCTACTCTATAAATCATTTCCTTTTCTAACATTTTTTATCACCATCCTGTATATCTATAATTTCTCTTACCCTATATTTCATCTTAACTATATATACAACTGCTTATGGGTTACGAAATGTTGCATTTCCATTTCCGCCACCCTGTATATGCATCTATGTATAACATTTTTTGATCCACCCTGTATAACTGTAATTTTACTGCACTTTCTATTCCAAGAACCCTGTAAATTCAACCGCTAATGGGCTTCCCTATATAATTATTTTATTAGTTATAATTGCACTCTACTCTATATTTTAAACACCCTAAATATGCAACTGCTTATGTGCCACCCATTAAAAAAAATGATTTCTAACATATCTGGAATCACCCTGTATAATTATGATATTCAACGATTACTTTACCCACTAAACAATAACAACGTTTGCATGCCACTTCCAGAAGTACATGCTCTAATTATATAACAGCATTGATCTGTCTATATATAATTACTCAATGGTTTGAGTCTGGCGGCAGCGGCACGCGGCAGATTCATTTGTTTGGCATTGACATTATTGACGTAAATAATGAATTTTTATTATATTTTATTTAATGAATGAACCAATATTATAAATTAAGATTAGCATTCTGCACTGAAGGTCGTCAGTAGCTACTAAACAAAACAAAAATGAAGAAAATCGGTTGATAAACAGAGGAGAAATAATATGAATTTTGCTTATAAGGCAAGTGTCTTTATTTATTTTTGTGCTTTTTTAAGATGATTTTCATTTTTTAAATTTAATTATGTCCTTGTCTATTCAGCGTGTGAGTCGAAATAGAATAACAGGAGAGACAGGGAGTGACTTCAGAATATTATTATTATTATTTAAAAGGGTGCAGAAATTGACACAGATATTGTTAATTTTATTTATATAAGACCGGGAAATCTTTATACATATGTATACAATAAAAATTATTATTACATACGCTATTTTTACGCAAGCCAAAATAAATATTTAATGTTCTCAGACTAAACGTGCTATAATATTGACACATTGTAATGATGTTTGGTTTGTGTTAATATATATTTTTTGAAATTCGTGTTATGGGATGTTGGTTTATATTACAAATTTAATACCCAACCTTGTGTTGATACAATTTATTGCGAGTTATTCGGGTTATTTTAACGGACGTTCTAAATTATATATAGGGAAATGCGTCTAATCAATGTTGCATAATAAGGCAGAGCGGTCTCAGCTATCTCTATTTTATTTATCAACTGTACATGCTTGTGTTGAAATTATTGAATTGGTTTGAAAACTGCATCTACTATTAATAGTTTTAAAAAATATTGACCTCTTGATAACATAACTGTTGCTATTTTTTATGGGTTGTTTCTTAAACTTGTAACGTTTTCCGCATTCTTTTAACTCGTCACTTATGAGAGAAATTAATATCACAAACCTAATTAAGAAGTAGAAAGTAAATTCCCCAAAACAAAAGCTTTCCTAGTAAATTTTTGTAGGACGAGCCCGTTTTCTCTGTAATCAAGCTGAACATTGGTTTACTTTTTAAATTTTTTACTTTGTATTCGGGATTGTCAAAACTACATTAAATATCAATATTTTTATACGATCAATGATGATTCATTAAGGAAATTTAATGCTAATTTTTTCCACTTGTATCATAAATTTATGACTCAAATATGAAAAAAATGTTTTTTCAAAAAAATAAAAATTTTATTTTGATAAAAACGTTTTCTGATCAACATATATTTAATTTTATTGCATTTTATTTATTCTAATAGTAAAAACAATTCGAATTATCCATTATAAATAATTTATTTGTATAATTTTATATTTTTATTTATAGTTTATGCATAATTTTATGCATAGAAAAAAATCGATATCTAGTAATAAACAAATAGTGTTATTGAAACGGAGAAAGTGCTATTTTTACATATTTTTTAACTTATGTTTTAACTTGTTTTACAAAAAAAAATAGATCTTAATGTTTTAATTTACAACAATTTGAGACAAACAATCACTTTTCAAGAAAATTACTCTTGTTACAATTGGGGAACTTTTTTGGATATTGGAGTAAATTAAATGCAATAAATTTAAAAATAACACCCCAATAAATTTTGAATTTTTGAAAAAAACCTTAGTAATTTGCTGAAAAATACTCATATTTGAGTAATACATTTATGATGCCGAGTGGAAAAAATTGTGTCTGACGCGTAATAAACGGTAAAATATTTTTGAATTTAACTTTAACATCGAATACCTTTGAAATGAGTGAGTTTAACGAAATGTTAAGAGACCTTTTTTGTACAGCATTAAATTTTCTGATCATTGATCGTATAAAAATATTAATATTTAAGGTCGTTTTGAGCATCCCGAAAACAAAGTAAAAAATTGAAAAAGTAAACCAATGATTGAGGCTTGATTACAGAGAAAGGGTTCGTCCTATGAAAATTTAATAAGAGAGCTTTTTTGTGGGGAATTTAATTTCCTACAAGTCTATGGGATGGAAATTTTTTTTGCAAAAAATGCGCTAACTGTTAAAAAACGAACAATTGCGATGATGCACCACTTAATATTGTTACTGATAGCTCAAAATTTTAGAATTTTTTTTTTGTTATTATTAACAATAATTTTACAGTACCGTTAAAAAAAATCGTTTTTTTTTTGGCCCAGTCTACTGTATATAGGGACTAATTGAGCACCTCCATCTTGACAGTTGATCAACACATATATTTGGCTTTAATGCTTTTTAATACCATCGCCTCCACCAAATGTTACTATATAAATTATTATGTTTTAAGTTTTCGCTGAATACACTTAAAAAACATACAGACAGGCGAATTGAGAACTTTTTGAAGTCTGTAAAAAATAGTCAGTTTCACACACAAATAAATACAGGATATCAAACAGAAACTAAGCGACCTGTGAGTATCGATTCATCGTCCAATGGCGCCGAAGGCTTTTCTTCCATTACACCAGGTATGCTTAATGGGAAAACTATCCAATCGTGAATATTCATTACGACTTAACCAACACAACTTATTTTATTATTCATGCTGGAACAATCGGTGGCTCATTTACCAGGTGTTCGTTTTCGTCAGTTGAGCGTGCAATACCACCATATGGATAAAGGGCAGGTTGCAGATTACATGTGCATTTATCGACGTACAACGAAAAGGAAAAACAGCGTACGAATGGTAAAAGAATGACGAAACCCAACAAACTGTACATACACACAAGGGTCGGCGGTGTCGCTACACTGTCTTCGCGTCTCGCTTCGTGGTTCAACAAAAATAACGGGCTGAAATGAGTCACGAAACGTCTCGAATGAGTTGTTGGTATTGTAATTGTTGTGTGTTGCCTTATAGATCGGCAAAGCGTATCGGTTTGGTTCAACAAAATTTACTATATATGTAGGAATGGTTTCTTAACCAACGGGCAAATATCTATGATGAAATTAGAACTATCATACATAGCAGTTTGTTTTTAAGTGTGTAACAGCCAACTGAAGTACATTATGGCTAACAAAATAACAAAACTTGTCTGAACCCTACATCCATTATAAGGTTTCCGATATATTTTTGCTTGAACGCGAATCAGATTTGTCTATAACTGTATATAAAGGGTGGGTCATCTAAATTTTTTTTTTAACTAGCGGTCATTTTCAACACGGTAACATTTATGTCAGATCTGTTTTGACAGAAAATTAGTTTGAAGTCTCCCGTGAACAAAAATGGTTGGATATACGCTTGAACAACGTTGGGAAATACTCAAAAATTATTTCCAAAGTGAGTGTGTTATTGCCGAATGTGTACGAAAATGCCATACTTCTATGGGCCGAAAAGAAGCGCCGTCCGCTCCGTATGTGAGACAATATGTGAAAAAAGTGCGTGAAACTGGTTTGCTCATTGACAAACCAACACGTCAACGTGCTCCTACTGTGCGTACACGGGGGAATATTGATGCTGTAGCACAAAGTGTGGCCGATACTCCGAGCATATCAACTCGCCATCGATCACAAGAATTGCACATTTCGTGCACTTCTTTGAGGAGAATTTTGCATAAAGACCTCGGAATGACACCATATAAAGTTCAATTGGTACAGGAGTTGAAGCCAACAGACCATCCAATGCGCTATCGCTTCGCACAATGGGCCAATGAGCACTTGAACGAAGAGCCGGAATTTTACCGAAAAATCATCTTTTCGGACGAAGCTCATTTCCACCTCAGTGGATATGTTAACAAGCAAAATTGCCAAATTTGGGGAACGGAAAATCCACATGTGGTCGTTGAGAAGCCAATGCACTCCCAAAGAGTGACTGTTTGGTGTGGATGGCGAACGCTACCGCGCCATGTTGAACGATTTTTTTTTAACGGAAATTGATGAATTGGACATGGACGGCATCTGGTTTCAACAGGAGGGTGCCACGTGCCACACATCGCGCCCATCAATTGAGTTATGCCACACTCGATTTGAAAATCGTTTAATTAGCCGTTTTGGTGATGTGAATTGGCCATCAAGAAGCTGCGATTTGATACCGCCGGACTATTATTTGTGGGGCGCTGTTAAAGACAAGTGTTATGCCGATAATCCACAAACAATGACGCGCTCAAAAACAATATTCGTTCTTGCATCGCCGAAATACAGCCGCGTATTGAAAAATTGGACCGGTCGAATTAGCTACTGTGAGGCCAGCCGTGCAAGCCATTGGAATGAAATTGTTTTCCATAAATAACCGGAAGGATTGTACTTTCGAATAACAAAACCAAATTGAAAAATATTCACTAGTTTGTTTTTATAGCAGTTTCAAAAAAAAAAATGTTAGATGACCCACCCGATAGTATAGTTTTCTAGCAAATTGCTGAATTATTCTAAAAAATGGAAACTTTTGGGTCATGGGGGAAATATCCGCACTATTTTGGTACCTTTAACCACACAATCCATGATATGATTTACCGCATTACCCTTCAGATTTTACCAAATTGATAAAAATCTTCTGAAAATAGAAGATGTTGAGTATTGGGACAATTTAGGCCAACTAGTTTTGACACCTGAACCAAAATCTTTGATCAGATTTGTCCCATTACCCTTTAATTTTCAGTAAATCGCTGAAAATCTGAAATATAGAGAGAATTGTAACCAACTGTAGTATTGCTATTCTTATAAATCTACAAAAAGCTTTTGATACTATTTCGCATATTAATTACTTATAAAGCTTCAAAAATTGGTATAAAAGGAAACGTGTATCAATTGCTAAAAAATTTATCTGTTAAACAGATCAGAACAGGTTAAAATAGGTCAAGAATATAGCGATAAAAAAACTTTAAAACAGAGGTACCACAGGGGACCATCTTGGGTCCTACATTTTTCCTTATATTTATAAACGACCTTCTAAACCATAATAAGTGTAACATTTTGGCATATGCTGATGACACTGTGTTATAGTGCGAAAGTAAATCATGGTACGAAGTTTGGCAAGTTGCTGAACAGACACTCAATGATGTTAAGATCTGTCTTGACAGTAACCATTTAAGCCTAAATATAACTAAATCTAAGTACATTGCATTTGCACCTAACGTGTCGGGACTAAGGGAAAATTTGGGGACCCTGATGATTGAAGGACACAAGAAAATGTAGCTAGAACTAACCACATAAAATACCTTGGGGTGATCATTGATCAACATCTTGTTTTGCACGTTGACTACGTACCTAACAGAATAAATCAATACAACTTGTAGTTGTTGTTTTCTAAAAAAGATTGTGTGTTTATATATATAGTATGGTATTTTTTCTGACTGTGATAGTTCAACTTTCAGTGCTAGTTCCTGGTGCAGTATTTTTGCCACAGCATCGTGTCGTTCTTTGTATTCAGTTGCAGCGAACGCTTGACAACCTTCTGTGATATGGCGGATAGATTTAGATGTTTGGCAACTGTATCTGCATCTGTCGTTGTTGATAGAAGGGTCTTTAACGATATACTTTAGATTGTACTTAGTGGGAATTACTTGATCTTGGATTGCTAATATGAAGCCTTCCCTTTCAGGAAACATATTACCAGAGATCAACCAGTAGTTCGACGCTGAACTGTCGACACAATCTTGGTTGACGTTATTTATGTCTTCCTTGAAGGGTCGTCTCTTTCCATTTAAGCAGTTTCTAATTAGTTGCCTGGTGGTATAATTGGACTTGTTGTTGTCAGTCGCAGTGGTGTTGATTCAACCTAGGATGTGTAGATCAGAAAATTCTGCGTGTTTGTTGACCTAATTGCTTGCCAATCCTTTTCCACCTTCATACCCTATCAATGTTGAACGTTTGGCATTGCTCTTTGGGTGGTGATTTTGAGCTTTTGTTAGTATCTATATATAAATAGGCAAAGACAAAACGATTAGGTACCAGTTTCTCATCTGTCTCTCAACCGATTTTCTTCATTTTTGTTTTGTTTACTAGCTACTGACGACTTTCAGTGCAGAATGCTAATATTGATTTGTAATATTGGTTCATTCATTAAATAAAATATAATAAAAATTCATTATTTACGTCCATAATGTCAACGCCAAACAACTGAATGTGCCGCTGCCGCCAGACTCAAAATATTGAGTAATTATATATAGAGCGACCAATGCTGTTATATAGTTAGAGCATGTACTACTGGAAGTGGCATGCAAGCGTTGTTATTGTTTAGTGGTAAAGTAATCGTTGTATATTATAATTATACAGGGCGAGTACAGATATGTTCAAAATCTTTTTTTTTTCGTGGGTGGCACATAAGCAGTTGCATATATAGGGTGTTTAAAATATAGAGTAGAGTGCAATTATAACTAATAAAATAATTATATAGGGAAGCCCATTAGCGGTTGAATTTACAGAGTTCTTGGAATAGAAGGTGCAGTAGAATTACAGTTATACAGAGTGGTGCAAAAAATATTATACAGAGATTCATGTACAGGGTGGCGGAAATGGAAATGTAACATTTCGTAACCCATAAGCAGTTGTATATATAGGGAAGATGAAATATAGGGTGAGAGGAATTATAGATATACAGGATAAAGATAAAAAATATTAGAAAAGGAAATGATTTATAGAGTAGCCCACGAAGAGTTCCATATATATATATATATATATATATATATATATATATGTATATATATATATATATATATATATATATATATATATATATGATGATTGAAATATAGGTCGGAGTAGAATTATAGTTACAGAAGATAGTTAAATATTTCATAAATAAAAAGAGTAAATACGGTGGCTCATGGGCAGTGGCATGTACGGAATGGTTTACAGGGTGGTTCAAAAATGTTAAAAAATATTATATGTGATGGAAATATATAATGAGATGGAATTAATAAATGAGAATTGAGTGCAATTATAGCTATACAGGGAGGTTAGAAAAAATAAATTTGTAGGGTAGCCCATTAGCGGTTGAATTGTTGACATATTAAATTAAGAATTACGAATTATATCTGAAAAAAACTTGAATTTCGTTACTTATTTGTAGAAGCGAGATGTAAGAACGACATCTAGGATTTTCGAGGAAACTATCACACAGAAATTCTGAATCTGGATCCGTTCCGTATAATTGCTGTTCTCCCTAAAGTGTTAGGATATAATGTCACGATAAAGTTTTCAGGTTACTTAACCTGCCAAAGATATTGATTGGTCGAATTTCGACCACTGGGCGACAGCTAGTAGCTCGAATGTTCGGTTGTAATTGTTCAATGTCAGTCTTGACTCATTTAAGTTTACTGACAAAGTAACTGAGTACTGAACACGTATAAGTGTTAATAGCTTGAAACATATTTTTACATTAAGTTTGGTCTTCAACAGTCGTCTTACGCTTTTGTAAAACTTTGTTGTTAGGTCTTTTTTTATGATGGCGTGATCAATTCATTAAGCCTGCTTTATTCCAAGGTATTTATAAGCATGATCTTCTTTCATGGTTTCAATTGAAGTGCCATCTCTCATTTCGCAGGGCTCCTGCTGTATTTTGCCTTTCATCGTATTAATAATTCAGCAAAGTAAAACATTTTTTTTAACTTCAATACAATAGTTGCCTGTCGGGTTTGGTTATTGTTCCAATTATTTATTTTGTTGTTCTACTGCTGTCCTTCTATCGTCAATCTTTCTCCACGCTAGCGGTAAGTTTTTTATTTTTCATTGTTTCCTATTTTCGTCATTCAAAACTTATCAAAAATTCTTTTGTTCGGTCTACTCGTTTAACTACTTCCTTGTTTTCGAATCGGAATACAAAACACTTCGGACAGCTCACTAACGCATTAGTGAGACCGGGGAGCCCGCGATACGAAGGTCGTGACTCTCGGTGCCAACTGGAGATAGTCTCCGATCGGCAGTTCGATTCCACTGCTGCTGATTTTCTACGTAAATATATCGTATATACATATATATGTATACATGCACACCGCCGGTCATCGGTTATTGTACGATGCCGCAGGATTATACCGGCGTTCGTTTGGTTAAGAATTACGAAGTACACTCACCTCCACACATTCGTTTAACTGATAGTTTCTGTAAGAATAATCATAAACGATAGGAGATGTAGGCAATAGCTGAAGCGAACAAAATGAAATTTTGACGAAAAAAAAAGTGTAGATCAAACGATTGGATTTTACGCGTGCCAAATCGTTACTTTCTACACCAGTCTGCATTTTAAAAATCTCCTTCAGTTCACTGGAATACCACTTTATTTAGAAAAAAACAAAACAAAATATTCCACACATTTATATACTCATTAATGTAAAAACACAGTTTTACACCCTAACACCAAACCTTTATTTTAAACACTCAATGCCGTTTGAACAACTCTTTAAGTTGTCATCATCAAGGAGTAAACCAAACTCTGTTTGATTTAACTCTGTTTGGTATACTGAGAGTTGTTGAAACGGCGTTTAGTGTTTAAAATAAATAAGTTGTCATCATCAAGGAGTAAACCAAACTCTGTTTGATTTAACTCTGTTTGGTTTACTTAGAGTTGTTAAAACGGCGTTTAGTGTTTAAAATAAATAAGTTGTCATCATCAAGGAGTAAATCAAACTCTGTTTGGTTTAACTCTGTTTGGTATACTTAGAGTTGTTAAAACGGCGTTTAGTGTTTAAAATAAATAAGTTGTCATCATCAAGGAGTAAACCAAACTCTGTTTGGTTTACTTAGAGTTGTTGAAACGGCGTTTAGTGTTTAAAATAAATAAGTTGTCATCATCAAGGAGTAAACCAAACTCTGTTTGGTTCACCATTGGTCCACCATGGTTATTTAGACAAAAATTTCATCTTTTTAAGATTAACATTACCGCTTTCCTCACAGACCGCCTATCAATTTCTTCAATTGCTTCTAATACCGCCTCTCTTAGGTCACCAACTGTCTCATACTTTCTTTTGTATACTTTGTTTTATAGCGCCCATAATTAGAAGTCTATAACTGCCAAATCGGGAGACGGGGTGGCCATTCGCGTGGGTCATTTCTTCCTATCCAAGAGTTTGGATAGATATTATCTAAGTGTTGTCTTACTAATAACGAGTTATGAGCAGGTGCTCCATCATGTTGGAACCACTCAATTTCTAAACGAGTTCTCAAATTCAAATTATGAAACAGGTCTTGAATGGTGTATTGCAAGAAATGCAAGTAGCGCTCCCCAGTAAGTGATTCGTCATAGATAAAAGGTCCCAGAATAGTAGACCCTATGATACCACACCAAACATTAAAACCAAATTTTATCTGGGTTCGTCTTTGTTCTACATGGAAAGGGTTTTCTTTAGCCCAGATATGCTCATTGTGTCCATTGAACATACCGCAGTTAGTAAATCTAGTTTCATCTGACCATAACACCTTTAATGGAAACTGTGGATTGTCAACCCACATGTCTCTAAACCATGTACAAAACAAAACACGTCGATGTTCGTCACCAGCATGCAAAGTTTGAAAAACTGAAAGATTGTATGGGTAGAACTTGTGCGCTTTCAGTACCTTAACTACAGATCTTTGAGATGTCCCAGCTTCTGCCGCAATCTCACGAGTTGTTGTAAATGAATTTTGATTTACCATTGCCAAAACATTTATTTGTGCTGCTTCATTAATTTGATTACGTTTCATTGGTGGTTTAGTAAAATATCCATATCTGCGTAAACTATCGTAAAGCCTCTTAAATGTACATAGAGCAGGTTGACGACGATTAAAATATCTATGAAAGTATTCCTCAGCTGCACAAATTGAATTTTTATGATATAACATTCCACCATATTCAGTTTTTCTTCGTTAGAATATTCCATTTTATCGCGAAAACTTGTCAATATCGACTGTCAGTTCAGCACTACTAATGGAATTACTCTCAAATGAGGAAACGTCAAAGTGAAAACAATCTTTTTCATGGCTACTTACGGTAAAAGTGAAAATAAGAGAGAAAAGCATCCATAACTCCGTTATTTTTATGAATAACTATATCGAGTATTATATCGTTGAAAAGCTCTAAAAATGTCCGATTTTTTGAGGTCATAGCCAACTATGGTTTCCATTCAAAAAAAGATAAGTTTGTGTCATATCTCGGACAAGAGAGCTGTCACGCAAACGAGGACATGACAATCATATTCGGGATACAATTCCCTTAAATTTTGATATTTACACTTTTTTTATAAAATCGAAAACAAAGGAGCTAGAGGGATTTGACTAAATCGACAAAATTTCGTTTTTTCAAAATATCTAGTAAGCCATGACTTTTTACAAACATCCGAAAGTGTCATTAAATTGGGCCAGAAAAACTGCAAATCTTTCCCAATTTAACCATTGCTTTATCTCCGCTAGTTTCCGAGATCCCCATATTGATCATCAAAAAAAACTCACCCTGTATAAACGATGTTTTTGCATACGCCTCAAAAGTTTTTACGATCTGAACCCGAACTCCCCGTAATGTCTTTTAACATTCCACACTTAAGCCGTTGAAACAAAAACAATATTAAGTCCTACGATTGAAAAACAATTTATAAATTACGCAAATTTGATGTTTGTTCATAAGAATTTGTAGTCTATTTCATTTTATTTATTTCTAAAATTAGTTTTGTTTTTACCAAACATTACTAAATAATGGAAACCAAAACAAATCGTTTCTGGAAATAACACAACATACGATAACATCGTGTGATTAGTGATGCAAATTTATGATTCAATGACATTGATTGTTGACAAATTTGTTGTTCGAAGTAACCTTTTGAGAGAAAAACATGGTGTGCAACGATTTAAAAATTTTTTAATGCTTGTCTTCATCCACTTTTAATTATACATCTAACACTTTATTTTAAGAAATAACGCACACTTAAGACCTGGATCTGTCCTCGTTCTTAAGGATTGACAGAAGCGGGGAAAAGGGAATTTTTTTATACTATGACAAAAATCCCCAAAATCATATAACAAATAGGTCATTATGTTTGGGACAAACCAGTAAATTCTTTTTTTTTGCAAAATTCTACATAAAGCATCAACATAATCCCTTTTTGTAGCGATTTGTCTTTTGCATCAAATAGATTTGAGTTGCGATATTACCTCATCAACGTAGCCGAAGTCAAATGGACTCAGATCTGGTGAATATGGGAGTGTGGAGGCAATTCGAATCATAAGTACTTCGATTTAATCGTCGTCTTCATCGATTTGTGGATCTGTATACTGTCTTGGTGTAACAGCCGTGCTTTCTTTGCCATAATTACGTCATCCCGTTGGTCCAATAATGCTGCTGTCTGTTGTGTCTCCTCACCATTCAGCTGATGCTCTATCGTGTTTCATCCATTCTTGACATCTTATCGTGAAGATAATTCCCATAATTCCACGACTTGTTCTTTTTGATGAATCTGTCTTCGAATTTCTAAGCTCCAAATGAGGCAATTCTGTTAGGGTTAAGGAAGCCATCAATGTGAAAATGGTTCTCACTCAGAATGATTTTTGTACGCAAAATTGGCATTCATTTCTGTTTGTTCAAGGATCCAAATGACGAACTCTTTTCGCGTTGTATGGACTGTTGGCAAAAGTTGTTGAGTCAATTGTAGAGACTGTTATACATTTTTAATTCTTGTGCACGATGTCGAATCTTTGTGTCACACTATCGCGAATTGTGGTTTGTTTTGTTGTACGCGACTTCTACCAAATGAAATGTCATACAATTTTTAAACGTATCTTTGGAAAGGTAGTACTACGTAAAAACAAAAGGAGCAGTAAAGTGGTTGTGCCTTCTGTGTGTCAAGTTGGAAGCACCTGAAAAGTTGCCTTCAGAATCTGTATCTGACCATCCAGATTTATTAGATTCGCAAACCTTTTTTTTCAGGGGAGGTGAAATTCGCTAACCGAACTAACAGCCGCGGGTGTTTTCCAGTTGCGTACTGCCGTGTGGGGTTCGACCCACTAAAACACCTCCATCGCCCTCTAGGTTCACACTCCATTACCGTATGCTGCGGGGTGTCGACCTCTCCGCAATTTATACGCAAATCATCCTCCGCCCTTCTCATTCTCATCAAATAGGATCTAAATGCCCCATGTCTAGTTAAAAACTGGGTCAACCCATAATTCAGTTCCCTAAAACTACAACTGCCATAACTCCGTTCTCTCTCTCTCATCCTTCCCCCTCCATCTACACCCTGAACTCTCGCTCACTTTTCAATCAAAAGCTCAATGGGTACCTTCCCAGTAACCACATACAACCCTTCCATCGCTACTGTTTCTCCATGAGTCTGCGATAGGTATTCACCCTCATCGCTCTGTGCCATATAGGTGCCGCATACAACAAAATTGACTTCACTACCCCATACCATAGCCTCCTTTTCGCCGTCCAAGCCCATTCACGTTTGGGAGTAGCCTAGCCAGAGCTGCACCCAATTTTGCCGCTTTCGTCGTGACAAACCTGACATGATGGTTAAAAACCAGTTTGTCATCTAAAATAACTCGCAGATACTTGACTGTTTTACCTGGCATAACCACCCTCTGTCCACAATTGAACGCTATCTCCCCTCTTGCCCTCGGATCTTTCACGATTACCGCCACCGTCTGTTCCTTCGCAACTTCCAGGCGATTGCTCTCCATCCACCCAAGTATCTTACGAATCGCCGCGTCTCCCTTCTCCCTCAGCTCCTCATTGTTCATTGCTCTCACAACCACTGACAAATCATCTGCATAGGCCAGCGTCTGACACCCCTCCGGCAACGTTATACGTAGTATCGGATCATATATATAACGTTCCATAGGGTCGGCCCTAGCACTGATCCACTGATCCCAGTGGTGCACCCTGTGTCAACTCCTTTTCCCTGTCTCCCACTTTGATCTTCCTCCCTATAAAGTAATGTGTTATAATGTTCTGGAGATTTGGGCTAACCCCTATTTCGCGTAAGCTCCCAAATATGATGCTGCATCCTGCCGTGTTAAAGGCATTCTTAATGTCTTGGTTTATTAGGACCACCCATTTATACTCCCTTTCTCCCACCAATCGAATGATCTCCTGTAGAGCATCCAAAGTCGATCTCCCTGGAGTAAAGCCGTACTTTTGCTGCGATATTCCTTCCTCTTATCAGATGTTCATACAGTTTGCCAGTAGTATGTCTGTATTTTAACACTCCCTCCTCATTTGGTCCACCCTTTGAGATAAGGATCATTCTCCCAATTTTCCATTCAGCCGGAAAGACCTGCTTTCTAATGAGTTCGTTATACACCCTAATCATCATTTCTGACATTCGCAAACGTAACAATTGCATTTATAAAACCTCTTGCGAATATAATAAATAAGCTGTATATGGGAGAAACATCCCGGCCTATAAGTATTCGAATAAATGAACATAAAAATTACAAAAATAGCGACAATTAGAAAATCCCAAAATTTTTTGAATATGCTTGAGACATAGGTCACAAGTACAAGTTAACAGTTAAACAATACAACTATCAACTACTCAATAACATCGATTGTTGAAAAAATCTTACTTAGTCATTCAACTTTGTTAATCGAACAAACGTTTCATAAAATCTCAAGAAAGATATTCTTCAATAAATGACGAAATTGTGGAAAAAACATCCATGTGCAACCAATTAAAATTATTCTAATTCTGGTCTTCATCTACTTAGATTTAATTGTACATATAACGCCTCCGTAATCGATTTAATTAAAATTCAAACGCTTCCTGAGATAAAACAATGAAATTCGATTTCTGTAATTTCCCGCGTTCAGGTAATTTACTTCGGAACTTTCATGACACGGTGCATTTGATTGTATGCATATACTTTTTTTTTATTCGTTTGGAATTGTATATTCGAATCTTGCCAAGCGAATAAATCACTCAGACTTTAGAATTCGGGTTTATTTAGAGAATTGTGTTTCGTTGATGGCATGCAATGTTTATATAAATTTACCGTTTTATGAGAAATCATTTTATACTTTGATTCAGGTAAAATTTGCTTGTTGGGCTATTTTCGGAGTTTTCGTATTTATGATAAAATATTTAAAAAATATATATTACCGACTTCCACGTATAACTAAAAGCTAAAAATAATTATAACAGAATACAACTCTAGCAAATAAATAACACATTCAGTGTTGTTAGGTACCTACCTAGGAAGTAAAAAATGTAAACATTATAAGGTGCTCATTCTGTACAAATTAATTACCTACCAATCTAGTATATTTTTGAAGTCAGTGCCAAGCAAATCGAAAATCCTGCATTACGTACTTATCTACTACGCCATCAAACCTGATTGTTGCTTGGCACCGACTTCAAAAATATACTAGATTGGTATGTAATTAATTTGTACAGAATGAGCACCTTTTAATGTATACATTTTTTACTTCCTGGGTAGGTATCTAACAACATTGAATGTGTTATTTATTTGCTAGAGTTGTATTCTGTTATAATTATTTTTAGCATTTTAGTTTTTTTTTGAACTCAGGTAGTTTTCTTTCTTTATTTTTTATTTTGTATGTATAACCTTAATAGACAGGACCAGGTAACATCGAAAGCCTCAACATTACACAATGATACTTCATTTAAACTGTCAGGTAAATGTGTACGAACAAAATGTACTAGTACGCGTTGACTTAATAAGCCCAAAATAAATTTATTCCTTATGGACCACGCCATGTAACTTTTTTTCAACTTTTTTTGACTCTCTGTATAACTATAGATAATTCCACTCCACCCTATGTACCAACTATACTGTACATACGACTGCCCACGGACAAGCATAAATTTGTTAGCTGCCTTCTGTAAACTATAGGTCGGAGTAGAATCCATCCCAAATTTACGGAGTCAAATCCGTCCTATATTTCAACCATAGTATATAACTCCTTGTGTGCTACCCCATAATTTTTTTCATTTTTAACATTTTATATTATCGTCCTATGTAACATTAATTCCACTCCACACTTTATACAACTTCTTATGGGCTATAAAATAAATAATTTTTTAATCACACTGTATAAATATAATTCAACTCCAGCATATATTTCAACCATCCTGTATATGATTTGCTTATGTCCACATCATATAACAGTTTTTTAATCACCCTTTAATTTCACATTTTTTCCAAAATTTTGATACCACCAAACGTCCACTCCACCTTATATTCTAACCATCCTGTATGTACGGCTGCCTATGGACCACTATCATTCTACTCCGTCCTATATTTCAATCATCATATAAATGCAACTCCTATCACTTTACTTTGTGATTTTGTTTGCTATAACTAAACACCCTGGGTATAAACGCACCAAATAGCAGTTTAGAGTTTGACATGTGTTGTCACTGAATTTTCTATTAGGCCGGGAGAATGTGACAACCAAAAGCACCGTCTTCGCAAAATTGAAAAATTTGCATTTAAATAGGTATTTGCCTGGTATACAAACAAAACGAGCTTGGTACTCATTTATTTAAGGAGCCGAAAATACTATGCTTTACTACCTATATGCTTGAGATGTATGTAGAAAATTTTCAAATTCGCAATTAAAACTTCCAGTGCCTAAAATTCCCGCACTATTACGGTGGAATTAAAATATTTATGAGGAAATGTCGGTTATGTCATTTCGATGAAATTTTGATAACAAACTGCAAGTTGCACTTCGTAGAAAAGTATATGAGGTCACCTAGGGATCTTCCTTCATAGATTAAACGTTAAAAAACTATACACATCCATGCACGCATGTGTTCATTCACAAATTTCATCACCTTACCAATAGAATCCTTTTCCAAAATTTGAAGTTTCACCACTCTGGACGTATACTCTATTAAACAAGAGCATATTCATTCAAAATGGTTCACTACAGGAGAAGAAATCAGGTTTCATACATACAAAAAAAAATACGCGACGAATTGATAACCTCCTCCTTTTTGGAAGTCGGTTAAAAAACGGGGAATGTTACGAGTTGATAAAATATAATTTTGGTTTACAATCAAAATGTCATATGATTTTGGTTCATATTGCTATTCCGTCTTTGCCTGTAGCCTTTCTGGTGATCAATTTTCTTTGTGCTTCCTCAATTTCTGGTATGCTTATTCTGATGGTTTGAGTACGATTTTTTAAAATAATCTATCCAGGTGTTTAATTCTATAGGTGTCACTTCCATTATTTCTTTGATTTCTTGTCTCTGTCCTCTTATGGACCTCCACATTCCCTTTTATAATCGGTAGGAGTCGTGCTCCATATCTTTTAAGATCTAAAATAATTAGCTGACATTGTCTTTTATTAGTAATTGTTTAACATTTCGCGAAGAGGCTTTATCAATATTTGAATGATTATTGTCTTCTAAGTAAGCTGCAAATATTTTTCGGAGAAGGAACAGTCGTCTAACCTCAGGTCCCAATTCAAAGAACACTATACAATGAATAAAGTGGGCCTTTAACATATTTCAACGCATTTATAAACACCCTTGGCACCGATATATGATGTATTGGTGTTGAAGTTGTTGTACCATTAGTATTGAAGAGAAATCTCTGATTGGTTAAATCAGGCCGATGAAGTTGTTTGAGACTATACTAGTCATCAGTGCAGGAATTAACTTATGAAGCTGAAGGTCTAATCTTTATCATTCTCATCAAGTAGATCAGTTGGGCTTAAATATTTTGAACTGCAATAACCGTTAAGTCCCTCTATAATGGTTTTGCACATACTAGGGAACATTTCATGCAGACCAGGATCTGAAGAATGATTCTGTAGAGCTTCTGCTCACTTATCCTCATCAATTCCAACTCATGCTACTGTGATTTCTTTACATTTCAAATGTTGGTCTACTGGTAATTCGTATATTAATAGTTGTTGAATTTGGAGTTTCAAAATTTCTTAGATTCTCCTTTTCTATTATAATTTTCCCGTAATTTCCGTTGATGTTTTTAGGATTCCGTATATACAATATACGGATACCCTTATAACATCACTCCGGATTTCTGCCTCTGTCACATCACAGCAATTTTCTCCTAAACTACTGAACGGAAGAGATTGGCATCAATCTATAGTTTGGTGACCCGATCAGGAGCACATATCGTAAATGAAGAAATTTTGATTTTAGGGGTACTTTTGGGGGGAAAACTAAAAAAATCGACCGTTCCCTCCCCTGATCTCCGAAACTACTGAGCCTAAAATTTTGAAAATAATAGGCAATATAGATAGTTGCTCGAACTTTACAGGAAAAATAAGGAGGGCAAATTATAGAATAAAATGAAAATTTAAAAATAAAAATTTTTCAAGCGTAATATATCAAATGAAAGCTCCCATTCTAAGGAACACATCTATATTTTTTTCAAATTAAAAAAAAATATTAAAAATATATTAATTAAAAGATTATTAGAGGTATAGGGTCTGGCCCTAAGTTTACTGGAAAAATAAGGAGAAACCTCTACTTTTAATTTTGGGGGACAAATTACAGAATTAAATGTAAAATATAGAATTAAAATTGTTTCTAACCCATCATGTTATATATCAAGCCCGTAGCCAGCGGGGGTTCTGGGGGTTCAACCCCACCTCACCCGAAATTTTGGAATTTTTAGTTTCGAGTTTCAATTTTAACCAATTAATCATGTTTTTCATAAAAGTAAATTTTATATTTATACGAATTTATATATCCAGGAAATATACATTTTCCAGTCCTAATTAGCCCATCACCAATCAAAAAAGTTGTCCAAACCCACTCCCCCCCTCGAAAACCCACCCCGAAAAAAAACCTGTCTACGGCCTCATTATGACAAAAACAAATACTTTTTTCCGTATTTTTTAAATAAATTAATTAAATGATATTAACAAAAATATTTCAAAAATTACCCATCCCCCCCTTTATCACCGAAACCATAAGCTGTAAAATTAAAAAAAAATACAGGTATAGCACCTCACCTGAATTTTACTGGAAAAATAAGGAGAAACCCCTAATATTCATTTTGGGGGGCAAATTATAGAATTAAATGGAAAATAAAAAATTATTATTGTTTCTAATGGATCAAGTAATATATCAAATCAGAGGGCTCATTATGACGAATACTAATATATTTTTTTAATAAATATTCTAAAATATATTAAAAAAATAATTACCCATTCCCCTTTGTTTCCCAAACTATAAAACCTTTTTTTTTTGTTTACAGAAAAAATACGAAGAATCCCTAATATTAATATTGGGGGCCAAATTATAGAATTAAACGGAAAATAAAAATATATTTTTAACGCATTATGCAATACATCAAATGAAAGGGTTTATTATGAGGAATACAAATACATATTTATCATATTTTTAAAATTAATTGTGTACAAGATATTAACATAAAGATATAAAAAATTCTCAATCTACCTAAAATTTTGAAAATAACAACTGGGGCTCACTTGAAATTTATAAGAAAAATTATTAGAAAACCCCCATAGTAATATTAGGGACAAATTATACAATTAAGTGGAAAAATTCAATTTTCAAATGCATCATATCAGATAAAAGGCTCATTATGTGAATTACAAATATATCAAATTTTTAAATCATTTGTCTAAAAGATATTAACAAAATTAGAGAATATAATGGAAAATACTAACCAAATATGATGAACGATTTTGAAAACAACTTAAAGCGATACATTTATGTGAAAACTAAATATTGACTTTAAAGTTTGAAACTATGTATTTACATTTTGTTTTTCTAAATATGGAAAGCAAATATAAATATGCAGTTATCTAACTTGCAACGTTAAACAGAACATAATCCTAACATGAAATTCACACATTATTTCGAGCATTAGTCAAGCTCCAGCTACGACCTTCTCTTCGCTGTACAAATAGATATATACACCTCTAGAGATGTAAAACTACAGAAAATACATATTATTAATTGTTATAGTTCTACACATTTCAGTTTCTTTGAATCGATGACGTATCTCGGGAAGTATGGTGTAGGTGTGGAGCAGGTGAAACAATAGCATAACGTCAAGAATGAATCGTGTTTGTATACATTTTCTCACTTATGTTTCATCACAGACCTTTACGACATATATTGTACCCATTGTCCTATTTTCATGCATTTTTAATATACGATGTGTCGTCAAATAAAGTTATTGAGCAAAATTTTTGATGATAAATAAAGTGAAATGTATGAATGATCTGACAACACTGTAAATCTCTGATGTCCAGTTGTAAAATTTGACATTTGTTGTGATGATCAAAAGTGACAGAAGTTGAATATACCCGGCAGATCTGGTACGTACAAAATGCTGTGAGGTGTGTCCCAGATAGATGAATACAAATTTTATATTTTAGTACCAAATCTTGTTTGAAATAAAAACATCCTTAGGCGTGCCTTAGTGAACTGAGTACGCAACTGACCATTCATTTATTAGTTACTTTTACTGAATTTTCTGTACAGATCAAAGCTTTTGTACCAATTTCTATTTTGTAATTTAGTGCTTCAAGTGGTATACTAGAAATAAATCGGTAATTACAGTGTATTGGTTCGTTTCACTTTCCAAAATTAACACTGGTCTGATATGATAAGTACAGAAAGTTAAAGCAGGTAAGGGTGGTAATAGTTTCTACGTTTTTTGGATCTTATCCGACTTCAAAAAATTTGTCTATATGTATATATTTCTTAAGTCCACCATTGTTATTTAGACAAAAATTGCATCTTTTTAAGATTGACATTACTGCCAAATCGGGAGACCGGGGTGGCCATTCGCGTGGGCCATGTCTTCCTATCCAAGAGTTTGGATAGATGTTATCTAAGTGTTGTCTTACTAATAACGAGTTATGAGCAGGTGCTCCATCATGTTGGAACCACTCAATTTCTAAACGAGTTCTCAAATTCAAATTATGCAACATGTCTTGAAAAGTGTATTGCAAGAAATGCAAGTAGCGCTCCCCAGTAAGTGATTCGTCATAGATAAAAGGCCCCAAAATAGTAGACCCTATGATACCACACCAAACATTAAAACCAAATTTTATCTGGGGTCGTCTTTGTTCTACATGGAAAGGGTTTTCTTTAGCCCAGATATGCTCATTGTGTCTATTGAACATACCGCAGTTAGTAAATCTAGTTTCATCTGACCATAACACCTTTAATGGAAACTGTGGATTGTCCAGGCACATGTCTCTAAACCATGTACAAAACAAAATACGTCGATGTTCGTCAGCAGCATGCAAAGTTTAAGAAACTGAAAGTTTATACGGGTGGAACTTGTGCGCTTTCAGTACCTTAACTACAGTTCGTTGAGCCAGCTTCTGCCGCAATCTCACGAGTTGATGAAGATGGGTTTTGATTTACCATTGTCAAAACATTTATTTGTGCTGCTTCGTTAATTTGATTACGTTCCTTTGGTGGTTTAGTAAAAGATCCATATCTGCGTAAACTATCGTAAAGCCTCTTAAATGTACATAGAGCTGGTTGATTACGATTAAAATATCTATGAAAGATTCCTCAGCTGCACGAACTGAATTTTTATGGCATATGATATAACATTCCACCATATTCAGTTTTTCTTCGTTAGAATATTCAATTTTATCACGAAAACTTGTCAATATCGACTGTCAGTTCAGCACTACTAATAGAATTACTTTCAAATGAGGAAACGTCAAAGTGAAAACAATCTTTTTCGTGACTACCTACGTTAAAAGTGAAAATAAGAGAGAAACTCCGTTATTTTTATGAATAACTATATCGAGTATTATATCGTTGAAAACCTCTAAAAATGTCCGATTTTTTGAGGTCATAGCCAACTAAGGTTTCCATTCAAAAAAAAAGATTAGTTTGTGTCATATCTCGAAAACGAGAGCTGTCACGCAAACGAGACATGACAATCATATTTGGGATACAATTCCCTTCAATTTTGATATTTACACTTTTTTATAAAATCAAAAACACAGGAGCGAGAGGGATTTGACTAAATCGACAGAATTTCGTTTTTTCAAAATATCTAGTAAGCCATGACGTTTTACAAAAATCCGAAAGTGTCATTAAATTGGGCCAGTAAAACTGCAAATCTTTCCGAATTTAACCATTGCTCTATCTCCGCTAGTTTCCGAGATCCTCATACTGATCATAAAAAAACTCACCCTATATAATAGCTTTTGGTGGAGGCGATAGTATAAAAAAAGGAAATGTCTCTGTTCGGAACCTGGGGTGTTTGATTGAAATTAAATCAAAATAAATACCAGATAATCAATTTCAAGATGGATGCTCTCAATTCGTCTCTATACAGTGTGACTTCATAAATTGAAATCTAATGGAGAACTTTCTGATGAATAATATTTAGAGAAAAAGTTATTCTTCATAAAAAGATTTGCAATCATTACATCTTTTTTTGTTATTTAGTTGTTACTTTTTCTGAATTCGGTTGTGTTTTTGTTTAAATTATATTATAATAATATTAGACTTAATAAATTTATTTTTGAGCACGCCATGATAATTCAATATTGGAAAAATTATTTATGCCTATTGTTGTAATATTCTCCTTTGAATACTTTGCAACGTTTCAGGAAATTTTTTCCCATTTTGTAATACCATAGGTCGTAATACCCAGCATTATATTCTATTTTTAATTTAAGCAGCATGTAAAACTTTGCAGAACTCTCTTTAACGACCATCAATTTACTAAATCACCCTAAACCTAAAAGGTTAAGTACTTAGGTAATCACCGATACCGCACAAAATCTCATGCCGTCTACCCGAGTAGTTACGTAAGCGCGGTTTTCGGTAATAAATTGGGAACGGGCGTCATCAATTTTGCAAAAATCGATTCCCTGCATTACCAAACTATGCTGATGCGATCTGATAGCCAACACAACCAAGTGTTTTATGTATACGTACTTTATGATCCGAAGGATATTGCGAAGTTTGCGATAAAAGGTAGGGAATTAATAAACATTTTTCGTGTTTCTAAAATTACCCACATGACACGCCATTTTATGGTTCGTCGTGCCAATAATGAAAAGAGGTCAAAAGTTTACATTATGGCAATTGGTCTGACCTTTGGCAATGAAAATTAACCGATAATGAACTACCACTGACTCGTGTGAGTGTGCTGCACCTGGTTCGAACGAGTATCAGTAGTAGTACGAAAACAATATGATTCCTTGCCACACAATTTGAAATAGAGCCAATGAGCAAATATCCAACACGTTTTGAAGTTATTTAAATTCATAATGAAACATTAAATTCATAGCAGAGAAGCTGTCGACACCCTTTCTCTGTATTTTATCAATAATTCGTATAATTTTTCTGGTAAGTCCCTAGTCTCATGCATACAGGGTAGTCCAAAAGTATGGAAACTCCTCAATAACCCTTCAGAATTCATTTTTTCTGTAAAAGCTTAAATACAAAAGTTTTAGCATTTTCCCTGGCTATCTCACAGTGACTTGACCATGAAATTGACACTCATATCAGGGTCAAATAAGAACCCCCATTTTTTATTCTAGAGCGTTAAAGAGCATAACATTTTACGTACCAAATTACCTTGACGATAACCTTAGTCATGACCTCAACCACGTACAAGGTCAAATTGATATTTTTCAAATGAGAACGCCCATTTTTTGACACCACCGTAAAATTGATGGTGAAGGACGACTAAAGGTCAAGGTCCTGTTTGGATGTTCAGTGTTGCGTCCCCTACAAATACAGCCTAAAAAATGGGAGTTCCTATTTGAAAACATCTGTTTGCCCTTGGAATAAACAACGAAAAAATGGTGGTTCTCGTTTATAAAACTGCATTTGACCTTGATATGATTCTCAAACTTATGGTCAAGGTTAACTCAATGTCAAGGTCATGTTTGGTCATCCAATAATGCGTCCCTACAAATCCAGAAGGGAAAATGGGAGTTCCCGTTTGTAAAATAAAAATATTAAGCATCGAAAATCGCTTTGTTTTCAAAATATTCCCCATGAAGATCTATACACTTCTGCATGCGTTTGAACCAATTGTCGAAGCACTTTTTCCACTCTGATTGAGGTATCTCCAAAACATGCACTCTAAACGTAGCAACCGCTTCTTCAGGTGCCGAAAAACGTTGACCTCTCAGTTTGTTTTTTACGTACGTAAATAAAAAGAAGTCATTTGGTGACAAGTCAGGACTATACGGCGGATGACTCATCAAATCGATGTTTTGAGTGGTCAAAAATGCAGTTGTTTGAGCCGATGTGTCGTGGTGAAGAGTGATCCGTCTTCGGGGGTTGGTTTTCCTCATTTCTTGTAAGACAACTGGCAAACAAATTTCGACATGTCCAGTTTTTCCGAAAAAACAGGCGATCATTTGCTTGGAAGTGCTTCATGCGCGAACAACTTTTGTTGGATTCGGCTCATCTTGAAACACCCATACAGTCGACTGCTGTTTACTTTCATACGCGTAAATCCACGATTCATCACCTGTCACTATGTCATAAACGTGTTTTGAAGCACTGCGATCGTATTTTTTGAGCTTTTCTTTCGACCAATCGACACGACTCAGTCTCACGATAGGTCACATGACGATCTTGCAATACCAGTTCGCCCACAGCATCAATGGTTTCCGGAACAACAACTGTTTTTGGATGACCTTCACGAAATTCGTCTTAGGGTGAACTACGACCTCGATTCAATTCACCATACCATCGACAAACAGTGGTCCTTTATGGAGTTTCATCGCCAAAAATTAAATTGAGTTCATCCATGCACTCTTGCTGACTTAATCCACGTCGAAAGTTGTAAAAAATGATCGCACGAAAATGTTCACGATTTAATTCCATTTTTTGGCTGAGATGAATCCTTTAAGTTACTGTAAACAACACATAGCGCTCGTATGTCAAAACGTTCTGAGTACGTATAACCTCAAAAATGTCAAACTTTACGATAGAGCTGTCAGTTGTCAGATTGCAACACTAGGGTTGTCCAATCCCGAAATATAAGCCCTCGTATAACTGGAGAATTTTTCTCGTCAATTACACTACTAATACATTGGAGACCTCGAATTCGGCCAATCAATTATTAAGTGTAAAAGAACTATAAAGTTATGGGAGATTATTTTGAAAGAGATAATTATTGTCATTTTACATGATTTCCAACACGAAAAAATAGTGAAAAAATAGTTGGGTGTTATGATTAGGGATTACCCAAAATAAAATCATTTTTTAACGTAACTCACTTTCAGTGCCCGACCTAATTTTCAAAATTTAGCCGGTTACGCAGTTCTACAAGCCTATCAACAAATCTAAACCGTGTATTATCTAAAGATCGCACAAATCGACTTCGTGACCAGGCGAGGTACCAAGACCGAGTACCAAACCAGTTTCATTGAATAATTGTACGTTGATATGGCGTGCGGAAAGTCCTCGACGTTTGAGAGATTACGTGATTATTTTGTAAACATAGCGTTCTCATAAGTTTATGGGAACATTAAGTTTGCAATGCATATTCTAAAAGTTTATTGTTGGAGAAGTAAAACCGTGCAAATATCCGTTTACATAATTTTAAACAAATATTTCTCTCTAAGAATGTATTCGCCGTATTGAATGCTGCTTTGTCACGATTTGTGTGAAAAATGCGAGTTTATCCATTACACCAGCTTCAGTTGTTTGGGTTGGGCTACCCAGAATTTTGTCTGCATATATTTAGAATATACATATATAAACTTTTTATATGACTGTAATACAGATTCTTACACTCACTATAAACAATAAACAAACAAGAATGACTAATATAGAAACATATGTGCTACACGTTTCCATCCATAAGGCGATCGCGTTTATATAGATATCATCGCCAGTTCGAGAATTCATTGGTCATTTCTCGAATGCCAGCGTGTATTGGCATTAATCGAATTGTTGGGGACTCCGTTTCTTGTTGCTCTTGTTTGTTTGAATGGTTTCTGTCCTGTACGCAAGTTTGGTTTTTATTTTCTCAGTCTTCTCAGAGATTTCTTATCATCAGGGCTGATACGGAAACTCACACTTCCTTTGCAACTTCTGTGTCAGACCAAACAAACCCAGACGGTGACGAAGAAGGAAATAAGCCATGAACCCAAGGGCTAACCTCTCCTATACACCAACATCTGAGATGGCCAACAATGCTACCAGAAGTTTAAAGGAACGTGGTAGATCGTCTTTGCAACCTACCAAGAAATATATTGTTGCCAACTACAAGGTCGATACCGAGAACGTCTTTCATCAAGAAGTGCATGAAGTCGGCCGTCGCTACAAGAGTTTTAGTTGAAACTAAAGGAACAGGTGCATCTGGTTCTTTCACATTGTCAGTTTTGTCCTCTACAGGAGCATCAGCGACAAAACCGACCAGAGACGAAAATAAATCTAGGGCTGGAAGTAGAGGAGCAAACAAGAAGTCACCTGCAAAATGAGCAGCTTCCAGCTATAAACCTGAGACGACAAAGAACCCGTCGACTGCGAGAGCAGCAAAAAAAAACGACCAAAAATAATACAGCTTCAAGCAAACCTAAGAAATCGACAACAACATCATCATTATCATCATTTGTTTCGCTTGAATCTAAAGCCAAGTTGCCACCTAAAGCCTTACTAACCAATAATGGCGCCCCTACCAAAAAATCGAAAGCTGCTAAACTGAACACAACAAAATCTGCAGCAGCATCTAAAGCGAAAAAAACAGCTTCTCCCAAAATGTAGAAATAATAAAAATGAAACAATTTCATTGAAATTATCTTTACTCTAGTAGTTTTTAGAAGCTCTGTTTTTTATTATTTGCTTTGTAAAGTATGACATTTGAATATTTTTGACGTTTTGACATTTGAATTACGAGAAAATTAAAGAAGTTCATCGTACAAAAACAATTTGCGTCCATGGTTTTCTCTGAATCACATTGCGCATTTATCTCATCAGGATATTAGAATTAAATCGTTTATCAGCATGGCGAAAAATTTCCGTCCGTTGGTAGAGCTTGTCGATAACAAAACTGAATGACCATGACTGCAAAGGAAGTTTGTGTTCTGCCTTATCAAAATATAAATACTATTAACGCAGATAATTGTGGTTAAGATGTTCTTAATTCATTTTGAGAAACTGCTTAACATTTAAGGATTGTCTAGAGGAAATATGATGTCAATATGATATTGACTTTTTATTATGAAGCCTGCAAATTTACGTTAAGAAAATTTGAATATTGGTAAAGTTGCTGTTTTAACTTCAAAGTAGCCGCAAATATTAATTTTAGAATTCAACGAATTTTAAATAAAACCCGGTAAACTTTTATAAATTTATTGCCAATATACAAACACACGCAAACGCCATTATCTTCACCATAGAATAGCATCATCTCTCACACCCACGCTTCTCACCCACAGAACATATCCAACGTGTCGTCTATCATTCGATATTACTCTTCCCATTCCGTACTATCAGATCGGGCGCCCTCTGACGGCCATATCTCCTTGGTGCCTTCAACAATTTGATTTCCATCCTGACACATGGCTTCACAGCTTTTGATAACATGTATTCCAAGTTGAAAACGTTGATAACGCAATTAATTTTTTTTTGATTTTATAAAAAATTGTAAATATCAAAATTGAAGGAAATTGTATCCCGAATGTGATTGTCCTCGTTTGCGTGACAGCTCTCGTTTTCGAGATATGACACAAACTTACCTTTTTTTGAATGGAAACCATGGTTGACTACGATCTCAAAATATCGGACATTTTTAGAGCTTTTCAATGATACAATACTCGATATAGTTATTCATAAAAATAACGGAGTTATGGATGCTTTTCTCTCTTATTTCCCCTTTTAACGTAGGTAGCCATGAAAAAGATTGTTTTCACTTTGACGTTTCCTCATTAGTAGTGCTCAACTGACAGTCGCTATTGACAAGTTTTCATGATAAAATGGAATATTCTAACGAAGAAAAACTGAATATGGTGGAATGTTATATCATATGCCATAAAAATCCGTTCGTGCAGCTGAGGAATACTTTCATAGATATTTTAATCGTCGTCAACCTGTTCTATGTACATTTAAGAGGCTTTACGATAGTTTACGCAGATATGGATCTTATACTAAATCACCAAAGGAACGTAATCAAATTAACGAAGCAGCACAAATAAATGTTTTGGCAATGGTAAATCAAAATCCATCTACATCAACTCGTGAGATTGCGGCAGAAGCTGGCACATCTCAACGAACTGTAGTTAAGGTACTGAAAGCGCACAAGTTCCACACTTACATGCACGAACATCAACGTATTTTGCTTTGTACATGGTTTAGAGACATGTGCCTTGACAATCCACAGTTTCCATTAAAGGTGTTATGGCAACTGAAACCTATTTTGAGATAAAATTCAAAGCGTCTATATGTAAAAAAAGCATCGAAACATTAGTAAAACGTTGTAATGATTGTATCTCTATGGAAGCTGAGTATGTTGATGAATAAAGTTGAATTTGTAAAAAAAGTGTTTTTTTCTGGTTAAGCCCCGAACTTAATAGCCCATGTGTAATATTATATTCAGCGAGACCTTGTCAAACATCAGTTTGCCTCAATTTGTATAATTTCCTTTTTGGCGCTCTGCCTTCAAAATGGTAAAAGTAAAGATATGTAGTACATTTTTCAATTATTTATATTTAGTTTACCTTTTATGATATTTTTTATTGCTAGACCATCTTCGCCAAGTACATTGTTGGCTTTCATATTCTTAGTGCTGCGTTATAACAGTACCGCCACCAAGGTGGATTGTTAGGGTGTATTCTACCAGTCAATATAGCGAATTTCAGGGGCATTGAAAGGTTCTTAAATGTTGAGGCTCTTAAAAAATCTCCGGTGACTGGGCTAATGGCATGGTTTGTTTGTTTTTAGTATATTTTTACTCTTTGATGGCAAATAAACAAATAATCTGATGTGTTATTGAGATCAGTCACCGGATTTCTTAATTACTAAAAATACGAAAAATTCAGTTACTTTTATATTAAAAAAAATAAAAAACCGTCAGTGACTTAACGACAAAATTAGTGGACGACAACGAACTTTACGGAGATCTATCTATTAATAATCATTAACACACCACAATTCCTTAGATAAGGTGCTAAGTTTGCACAGGTTCAATAAATATGATCCACGAGTTTGTCTAAAGATAAAAACGACATCAACGTTTGTAGCGAGAGACCTTATAACTTCATCCTTAGGGCTAAATTTTTCCTCATTCTTCTCAGGAATATCATTTTTTTTGTCTGGGGTCTAAAACGAAATCGAAATTCATCTTTGCGAAAAAAGCCGTCTCCGAATAAACAGCTGGCGATAAAAAAATTACACACATTTGCTAGAGTCTTTCGACTCAAGCGATTTAATGCTTCTAGGAAGATATCAGATGTTTCCAGAAGGCATGTAGAGAACATTCAATCTATATACATACATACCTTTCTTAGTAATAGTCTAGAACACAGTATAGCTATTAGTGATGAATTATTCTCATTTTTGAAGTAATAAAGATATATTTTAGTAGGTTTTTTTTTGATAGTTGTTAGAAGTAACTATAAAAATCTACCAAACAAAACATATTGCTAATTAGTTTACTTGGATGTTCATTTTTCTTTTTGTTTCAGACGAGGCCTTACCCCACCCCACCGAGTCAAATCTATCTCCATGGCAACATTCACCAACGAAGAAATCGACCTACTCCGCAATAGAGGCAACGAATACTGCCGGAAAGTGTGGTTGGGCCTTTACGAAGGCAAACCGGTCGTCAGTCCCAACGACGAGCAATCAGTCAAAGACTTTATGGCGGCGAAATACGAAAGACGACAGTTCTACCTCGATCCAGCCAAAGCCGACGTCCTGAGCACGCGTCCCGCCGCCAACCACGAACGGTACCTTGAGTTCGCTGTCGTCCGTCCAAACGAAAAGTGCAAAAATCAACGGTATTCAAATCCAGTCGGCGCACAGGACGCGACCGGAGGTGAACAAAAACCACATAAACACGTTGTTGAACAGTACGAGTTTGAATTCGAACAATTCCACAGTGTTTCCGGTAGATTTCGATAAAGCAGACATTTTCAATAACATGAACGGTAATAGTGTATCGAATGGTAATTTGGTGAATATAAATGGTAACGCCAACGGCAGTACGAATTCGGGGACGGTACACCAACAACAAAACGGCTTTGCCAACTTCGACAACAATCCCAGTTTTCAGTAATGGTACCACGAATACAACGACGTCTTCTGGTAAGTACTAACTAAAATTGTGTTACCAATTGTGGTAGTAATCACCAAAAATAATGTCTCAATAATCTCTGTAATGTCAAAAACGTCGGTAATGCCTAGATGTAAAGGCAACCTACCACCTTATTACGGCCCACGTGGTAAAAGTTGACACCAGGGTGCACGGCAGCTTCAGTGGAGACGGGAGTAGGTTAACAAACAAGGACCAAGCCAACTGTAAGTTAACTTTTCAATATAAAGATGTTCTGGGTGCCAGGTAGATTCTCTGTCTCTTTACCCCAGCTAACCGCCTAAGATAACCTACCAATCCTCTGCGGCTACAAGAAATCTATAGTTATTGACTTCATGGCTAATAAAACCTTGGTATATTGTCAGTTACGTCACAACAAACCTACTTCAATAAAACTCTTCATAAAACAGTAAATAATTTAATGAACTATAAATTATCTTAATACAATCCTGCAAAAATATCAAACACAAGTCGACCTGTAGCCAACTTCATGTACCTACATAGACATATCTGTGGATCCACCAAGAATCAACATTACATACCTGATACACTAAATTCAAATTATTACCAAAATTAACAAATGTAATAATCAATTAATGATCAAATGAACCTAGATAAAATATTCAAATGTTGTTGTGATCCGTAAACATGCACAATATATCTCAAATCAGAAATGAGATACTTAAACGACCAATCTTCAAAATAATATCTAAGTCAATAGTGACATATGAATAATTCAAAATTATATCAATTTCAATGAACGCAATGTTATTCTGAAATCTGAAGTCAAAAATTCAGTTACTGACAAAAGTGTTTAATTACATTTAAACATCAAGAAACATCAATAATGATTTCATAAATCTAGAAACAAATATTATCTTCAAAACATCCAAAATAATTCAATTAATAAGTCGACGTTTCGAGCTCTGACGACGCTTTCACAAAATACCAAATATTATCAATATCTAATAAATCAGTAATCATGAAATGATGTTCAAAATTTAGAACTACAGGAAATGTATAAATTCAAATTTATATGAGCAAATTAACAGTCACAAGTTTGACTAAATAATCAGGTTCTTTATTAAATTGTGAAAAGCAAATTATATGAGCAAAACAGATAAACTAAATCAAATTACAAAGGTACCTTGTTACACATGCAATGACACAACACTCAGCTGTCCTCTGTAGAATCGAAGCAAACATACGCCGTCGTTGCTACGGCAACCAGCGAAGATTTCCGGTTCCCAATAAACCAAAATGGAACTCGTTCTATTGATTACAAGACTTGCCAAAACCTCGGCAAACTAAGTGATGTTGATAGCCCCATATACTGAAGATAAACAAGGTCTTGGGTGGGCTAAAGTTCTTACGTACGATGTTCAATTGGTTGTTGACCAGTTAGTCGTCCAGGAAGGCCAACGAGAGTGCATACAAATATTCAGTCCAAATGAGAAGGTCTCCACTAATTTCCAAAAAAATATCATCAAACTGCCAATGGAAACATCAATTAATCGTTGCTGAAACCGGTGATCATTGAGAGAATGAGTGATGAACTTGTCTTAAATCCTCACTCGAGTGTGGTTTCCGTTAAAATCCAAAAATATCACAAATCCAATAACGGAACCAACGATTAAAGTGTATCCAACTAAATCCCAAATATGGATGGCACAAAACTGTAAGTATAAATTCAGATTACACTTGTAGACATCTATCACCATACTACACCATAACCTCTCTCTCCAAATACTATTATACACCCACCCTTTCACTAGGACGGTCAACGGGCAACAACCGTTCACCAGGACAGCCAACAAGCAACTCCCCTCTTCCGACAACTGACATCTCAAAAGCCTACCAACCCATTCCAAATTCTAATACCAACATCGTCTAATTCCCTACTTACAACGTTCTTCTTCCGCGACAATCCACAACATCAATGCTCGAAATGTACCGTGCTCGAATCTACTTTTCTACATCTTCTTCCCATAAATGTCATTATCCCATTTAGAACGTGTGGTTCCGCCCTTAGCAATTCGCCTCGAACGTCAAGAGAAATCTAACCCACAATCTTAACCTAAAATAAATTTATATCAAAACAAATCAATACCCAGTAAGCCTATCGCAATAAGAAAAATGCTACAGAATAAAAGAAAGGTTTACGTTTGAAGATAATTTTATCCTATCCGTTGGTGTTAATATTCGAAATCAATACTCGTGTTTTAGTTACAAGAAAACAATTGTTGTAGATAAATGACACATCTAATGCCCAGTTTAGGCTATTTAAAATACGTTTTGCATAATTCAAACCTCAGATATTTCTTCGTTTACTTGTTCTTTTACGGGTTTATGGAATACACTGCTAGTTATACTCTGCGACAAAAATGAAATGTGAAATGAAATTAATTTAAGTCCATACCCACCAAAATTTTGGGACAAATCTTGCCAATTTTTTAATCTGAATTTTTATTTCTAAAGTAATTGAAAGTTTTCAAAGAAAAAAAAGCATTTGTTTAATTTGATTTTCGGAATGCTCTTCAAATTGTGCAGCATTTTGGTTTTTATCTTGTCAATCGTAACGAAATGGTGTTGCCTAGGTGGTCTCTAGAGCTTAGGGAGTAGCCAGAAGAGTACCGCGGGGCTGAACCAGGCGAGAGTGATGGATGTGGAACACTATGAGTTTTTGGCAAAATTATCTCGATGAACCAATGCACTGCGAGAAGATGAAGAGCGTCAAAACGCGCAGTGTTTTAGTGTAAATAATCCTCCAAACAGTGTCCTCAATCTTAGGAAACAGCCCGCAGTCCATCAACAGTAAGTGTTGAGGAACGATTTGAGTTGAATTTTTGCGAAATGGTCTAGAAGTGTGAGATGGGGCATGATCGTGGTGCAAACCAAGAATTGTCTGTTCATAATTTAGCTTCTTTTTTGCGAATAACAGTTTGACCTGTTAGACGTCATTTAAGAAGTCTTCACTCACTTTATGCGATTGTTTGGTCGGTTGTTGCCGGGGTGTTCAAAAAGTGTCATTCAACAAACTTCAACCCGACGTTGTTTTTTTTTTTCAAAGACTTTTTGGAACGATATGAGATTTCACTCTTTTCAAGAAATCTTAACAGTATCACCTAGGTCTCTAATTGGGAATTGGATATTTAATCTTTGATTTCCTTTGCTTAGTTTGTACCGCTTTTAAACTTTTTTTGTGACAGACTTGTCAGCGAGGATCTTCTGCAAAAACTCTAATTTAACTTTTTCATGTTAACAAAATAAACTATTGGAAATATGAAGATACTGACATGACTTTTGAAAGAAGTCAGTGATACCAAACTAAAAAAAAAATCGAAGGTCCCGCATATTTTAGTAGCATAAAATAAAAGTCTTTTGAAATTTGTTTCATAAATTCGGCTTACACATGCAAATGCTTGTTGAAATAAGTACGTAAACTGTGACCATTCAATCTCATGTAATTCTTGCTATGTAATGAGCAAGAAGAAAGGAAATTAAATGCGAATTCAATTAAATCAGTGTGATTCACTGCTATTTGAATTTGTGACGATGCGTAAGAGAAAGTCGACAGACGTAAGTCGCTCGATATAATTTCCATCAAGAAAGTTTCCTAGGGAACGCTTTCAAACGTTTGGCGTCATCGATATAACGAAAGCGGTATTTTTCCAGCTTTACTTTGTCTCCACAATAGAAGTTCACGTATTACTCGATATACAACAAGTTTTTTTGGGTGGCTCTTTTAGCTGTCACTATTGTTCTAAATAGACGTATTATCTATAGACAATGTTGGGCAAATGTGTGGAACCAAGTAAATATCTCTGGAATTATTAGAGATATCAAAATGAAATTTGGAAGGTTGATACTGCGGTAGATTGCCTATTTGTTTCCAATTTTTTTACAATTTTGAACTTCCTGTCTTTCCGGAAGTAATGTCGATTTTCAAATTTTCAATGAAACACCCTGTATAGTATTTTAGTTTCTGATGAAACATTTTATTGCGAATACAAAAATATCGGGTTTGATATTGTTTGCTTCAATACCTACCGAGATATTAACAGAAATGTAATTAAGGAAAGGAAAAATCTAATATCCATTAAAGAAATACATAATCATAATTATTGACTAAATCTAAATGATTTTCAAAACATTGAAACTTAACTAAACTTAATGTATTAGATGTTCAAACTAAGCACCGTTTACTTCTTGACAATAAGCAAGTCGGTTTTTAAATTCTCTAGTAACATTAGCTATTACTTCTGGTGTAATTCTCTGGATGTCTTGAGTTATTCTTGCAGCTAATTCTTGCAAATTATTTGGTCTATCAACATAAACCTTAGACTTTAAGTAACCCCACAGAAAATAGTCTAGTGGATTAAAGTCGGGACTTCGTGCAGACCATTCATAAGTACCCCTTCTTCCAAACCATCTGTGATGAAATGGCCTATCTAAATGATCTCGAACAATGCGAGCGTAATGGAGTGGTGCTCCGTCCTGCTGCAACCAGATATTATTTGGTAATTGTCCATTTACCTCCAATGCCGGAATAACTTGTGTCTCCAAGAGCTGTAAATACCTATCTCCGTTTAAAGTTTCTTGTAGGAAGAAGGGTCCCACGATTCTGTTGTTATAAATGCCGACCCAAACGTTCAATTTTTGGGGATGTTGTGTATGAGCCTCATGTACCCAATTAGGATTACTGTGCGACCAGTAACGGCAGTTATGTCGATTAACCGTACCATTTAAACAAATTGTAGCCTCGTCTGAAATCACCACATTTCTAATAAAATTATTATCACGGTTACAAATATCCATCATCGTTTCACAAAATTGCAAACGTCTATCGAAATCGTCTTCGGAGAGTCCTTGAACGAGGCGAATTTTGTATGGATGATATTTCTCTCGCCTTAATATGCTTCCTACTGAACGACGGCTAATTCTATGCATATTGGCGAGGTCGGTAGTGGATAAATGAGGATTTTCTTCCAAAGATATGGCATCTTTTTGAGCTACACCTTCATTACTTGCACTTTTTAACCGTCCACTTTTTGGTAAATTGCTAACTGTTCCACTTGTGTCGTACCTTCGCAAAGTTTTCGTCACTACTGAACGGGATATTTGTGTATTCGTATGAACAATGTTAAAAAGGTGACAAACTTCTTGATGCGTTCTTTTCCTCTCCCCATACCCAATCATCATTAATATTTCTATTCTTTCTCTTTCACTTAATTCAGCCATTTTACGATCAAATTAAAACAATACAATCTTTTTACGTTCAAATAAAAAAAAACTAATAACTTATTTTGACAACTACTGTCACTTCTGCAATGAATTTCATGGACTACTAAACTTGATTCAGATTTAATTTGCGCCTGATTTAAACAAACGCACTTGTATTCGACTATGGAACAAGCAGTGTAAAGAAATTTTTTACAACCATTAAACTGTGTGTTCAGATATTATTAAAGAGTAAATGAATAATTTCGGTGTAGAATAGAATTTGTGAGGCATAAAAGAGTTTTTCATACATTTTATTTCATATTATTAAGTCAAAATCTAAGATTTAATATGTGTAAAGAAATTGTTCTTGATTATTGCAGACGATCTCTTCAGTATATTCGACTTGTGTTATACCGAAACACACGGTCCCTTATGGAACGATGTGCCTTTGTTTCCAAAATGCAACGTGAACCGCTGGAGTAAGTTTTTCCGTTTGTTCAAAAGCAGAAAAAAAACAACGAAATGGCTTTTACATCATTCGTTTTTGTATTTTTCGCTAGACCCAACTAATCATTTATTCAGGGTGAGTTTTTTTTGATGATCAGTATGGGGATTTCGGAAACTAGCGGAGATAGAGCAATGGTTAAATTGGGAAAGATTTGCAGTTTTACTGGCCCAATTTAATGACCCTTTCGGATTTTTGTAAAAAGTCATGCCTTACTAGATATTTTGAAAAAACGAAATTTTGTTGATTTAGTCAAATCCCTCCTGTGTTTTCTGATTTTATAAAAAAAGTGTAAATATCAAAATTGATGGGAATTGTATCCCGAATAAGATTGTCGATTGTCATGTCCTCGTTTGCGTGACAGCTCTTGTTTTCGAGTTATGATACAAACTTATCTTTTTTTGAATTGAAACGATAGCTGGCTATGAACTCACAAAATGGACGTTTTTAGAGCTTTTCAACGATATAATACTCGATATAGTTATTCATAAAATAACGGAGTTATGGATGCTTTTCTCTCTTATTTTCACTTTTAACGTAGTTAGCCATGAAAAAGATTGTTTTCACTTTGACATTTCCTCATTTGAGAGTAATTCCATTAGTAGTGCTGAACTGACAGTCGATATTGACAAATTTTCGTGATAAAATGGAATATTCTAACGAAGAAAAACTGGATGTGGTGGAATGTTATATCATATGCCATAAAAATTCAGTTCGTGCAGCTGAGGAATACTTTCATAGATATTTTAATCGTCGTCAACCTGCTCTATGTACATTTAAGAGGCTTTACGATAGTTAAGGAACGTAATCAAATTAACGAAGCAGCACAAATAAATGTTTTGGCAATGGTAAATCAAAATCCATCTACATCAACTCGTGAGATTGCGGCAAAAGCTGGCACATCTCAACGAACTGTAGTTAAGGTACTGAAAGCGCACCAGTTCCACCCGTACAAACCTTCAGTTTCTCAAACTTTACATGCTGGTGACGAACATCGACGTATTTTGTTTTGTACATGGTTTAGAGATATGTGCCTTGACAATCCACAGTTTCCATTAAAGGTGTTATGGTCAGATGAAACTAGATTATTAACTGCAGTATGTTCAATAGACACAATGAGCATATCTGGACTAAAGAAAACCCTTTTCATGTAGAAGAAAGACGACCCCAGATAAAATTTTGTTTTAATGTTTGGTGTGGTATCATAGGGTCTACTATTCTGGGACCTTTTATCTATGACGAATCACTTCCTGGGGAGCGCTACTTGCATTTCTTGCAATACACTTTTCAAGACATGTTGCATAATTTGAATTTGAGAACTCGTTTAGAAACTGAGTGGTTCCAACATGATGGAGTACCTGCTCATAACTCGTTATTAGTAAGACAACACTTAGATAATATCTATCCAAACTCTTGGATAGGAAGAAATGGCCCACGCGAATGGCCACCCCGGTCTCCCGATTTGGCAGTTATAGACTTCTATTTATGGGGTGCGCTAAAAAACAAACTATACAAAAGAAAGTATGAGGCAGTTGGTGACCTAAGGGAGGCGGTATTACAAGCAATTGAAGAAAATAGACTCTCTGTGAGGAAACCGGTAATATCAATCTTTAAAAGATGCAATTTTTGTCTAAATAACAATCGTGGACTTTTCGAACATAAATTGTAACCATTATTATGTACTTTAATTTCTTAAGTTTTTAGTAGTAACTACTTATTTAGTAAAAATCGTTCAATGTTTTTTGGAATAGTTATTAATAAATCAATCTATTTCATAGCTAACTACGTTAAAAGTGAAAATAAGAGAGAAAAGCATCCATAACTCCGTTATTTTTCTGAATAACTATATTGAGTTTTATATCGTTGAAAAGCTCTAAAAATGTCCGATTTTTTGAGGTCATAGCCAACTATGGTTTCCATTCAAAAAATATAAGTTTGTGTCATATCTCGAAAACGAGAGCTGTCATGTAAACGAGGACAATCATATTCGGGATACAATTCCCTTCAATTTTGCTATTTACACTTTTTATAAAATCAAAAACAAAGGAGCTAGAGGGATTTGACTAAATCGACAGAATTTGTTTTTTTTTTTAATATCTAGTCAGCCATGATTTTTTACAAATATTCGAAAGTGTCATTAAATTGGGCCAGTAAAAGTGTTAATCTTTCCCAATTTAACCATTGCTCTATCTCCGCTACTTTCCGAGATCCCTATACTGATCATTAAAAAAAACCCTGTATATCGTACATATTAGTGTACAAATCATGTTAATATGTATACCCAGGTCCACATTTTAAATGTAAAGCATTGAAATTCCGTTATATACTCGGAACAATGTCTCCAATATTTCGTAACATAGTTCATTTTTACGAATTTAGTATTTAGGTAACGGGATAAAAAATCCATAAGAATGTTCCTAATTTTATGTAAACCTATGATTTATCTTCAGAAATGCTAACTACTCAGTTCCGGGTTAACGAACAGCACTAAGTGACATTAACCAACAGATTTTATATAAATCAGATGCTGTGCAAAATTAACAGATATATACGTTCAATTAAGTGTCTCTCTATACGTTGAAGATGATAAATATCTTCTCTAATTATCCCATTTGAGTTCACCTTTCTCATAACTTGTCGATTTATCAACGCTTTACATTTAAAAAGTGGACACCTCCGTTTTATATATATGGCAGTTAGTTTACTTTATCATATCAGGAGTTCATCAATCCACATTATATCGAAAACTGGACTTTGATCTATAAACGAATCCACAACTTGGCTCCGTTTATGATCGTTAATAAAATACTATACTGAATCCTAACAATCCTTATTTCGAGAATTTGAAGTCCTGCTATTGTAAAGTGAATCACCCTATATCCAGAGTGTCTCAAAAGGAGTACGAGTAAGATGGAGTCTAAAAAGGAGGTTTAAAGAAATGATTGCAACAACGTTATAATGTTTACAAAGATTTTACCTATAAAGAGTTAGTCACAAAAAATATATTGCAAATTAATTACTTATAAAAGGTGCACCCTGTATATTTTAACATTGTCGACTCCGGCAGAGAAGGAGTTTACTCTGACATCCATTTTGTTTTCAGTTCAGCATGGCCAAATAATTTTTGGAATTGTAGAGATTCTAGTTAAACTATCTTACTATGGATTTGATCTAAGCCAAAAAAAATATATATAGGATAGTTTAGGCATGACGCTTGGCACATATTCCCAAGAAATCCATTGGATGATTTATTGTGCACCCACCATTACAACAAACTTAACTAACCCCTGAAATATTTTATTAAAAAATTATAAGATTTACGTATATGACATAGCAATATCCAGCGCCCTATCAGCTGATTCCTTCTTTCACACGGTCTTAGCAACTCTTCTTGGTGAAAGTTTGCATTAGCCATCCTTCCACGCGATTGTCACCATCTCATCCACAGCCCGATTTTAGGCATTCACTTACCCTGCTCATCGTCCTAGCCTGTAGTCTAGCCTATTCAATTCTGTAGCCTCGGACATTTCCGTTCACACTTTCAATGCTTCTTTTCAAACTTTACTATCCTCTATCCACAACCAATCAACGTGCCCTGCTCAATAACTGTCTTTTAAGTGCCATTCCTTGAAAGTTCTAGCGTTGAACAATATTTCCCGCATCATCACTACTTGCTTTTTTTCACTGTGGCACATTTAGTTTTTGGAATTGGAGCTGGCACTGCTCTAATTTTGGGCCTTTTACTGGTAGGTAGGTACTCTTTACACACTTTCACAGATTGTGTCCAAAACTCCATGCTTGGAATCCCATTGTGTCCCCAATGATTTTATTATGATGCTCTGACTCAATGCTTCTTCCGGGATCGGGATCTGTCTGCTTCTAGACCTTCTTGGTTAAAATTTGTGAAATGTTTGGGTCTTCCAATTGGTCTGTTTTGCATTGCACAAGGACTAGTACCTTTGTGTGACCTTATTAATGATTAATTACTAGATATAGAGAATTCTGGTCACAGTGGCCATCCATGAATAGGCAAGGCTTATGCTAGCTACAAGTGAATTTTATCAGGTGGATAAAGTAGTTCTACATCCTGCGACGATAGACCTTATGAAATTATCAAAAGAATTAATGACGATGTTAACAAAGATAAAGGTCCATCTGGATCGTCTGGCCCCTTATTCTTATTATGCATATAATCAGGACAATCATAACCAATGGGGGGCGGGAGGTCAGTGTCAGAAAAAGTTATAAATGCTCCAGAGAGGAAATCTCTGCATATACAAACTATTATCACTGTCCTGTGAACAGTTCGGGAAAACTCCGGAAATTTCTAGCTCAGTGACATGGGACATTCTGGAATTGACTTGAACATTCTAGAAATATCAAACATAGATACAGTGGATTCGAGACGGACAGTTCAGTTGAATATCGCGTTGAGTGCAGTTTGAGTTTGATTTTAAACGTCAAATTGTAATTTATTTTAATTAGTTGAGTATGTCTTGTTAATTTTGATATTGTTATCGTTATTAATAAAGTGTCATTCATTGGAAGACACGTGTAATTAAATCCCATAGTAACTCGTAACAAATTGGTGTCAGAAAAAGGCATAATAGAAAACCTGTTAAAATAAAAAAATTGGAAGTATGTGCTAGGTACCCTAAATGACTACGTGCTATTCATAAAAATATAAATGAACTCTCTAAAATTTAAAAATTACAGGTCAAAGCTGATATTCTAATAATGGGTATCGAAGTAAAGCTCATTCCTAATAGTATGGTTCACAAGTACGATTTTTTCTAAAATCTTTGAATATTCTCCTTCTTACGTAATTGGTGCCACTCAATTCGTAATTTTACGTAGAAAGTTTATGGAATAATCCGAAAAGGCGCTGGAAAAAATTGCAAAAGTTATAAACAATTAAATAAATAAAAAGTAGGGGTACCGCTTTTTTTGAATATCTCAAAAAATATTTTTATTATTAAATAAAGTATGTAAAAAAGTAAACTGAAAAAAATAATTTATTTATAACAAATTATTTATTAAATGAACAAATTATTTTTTTAAATCTGATAGGAAAATATAATTAATGATTTTTAGAGTTTAAACGGTTCCTTAATTTTAATATTTAGTCGCTAAAAAGGATTGTTAATTAACAAACGCACTTTAAAGCAACAAATATATATTTTAAGAAACCATTTTTTTTTAATCATAATTTGTATCAATGAACATGTTGCATATATATTTTTTTATTTACTAATAAACAATGTATATGTTTATGACAATTATTTAAACAACAATGGTGAAAAAATTGAAAAAAATATTTTTATATAGCTTTTAACCATAAAAAGCAAAAGAATTTTTTTCATAACTTTTTTCATTTGTTGTTTCTGTAAAAATTATCAACATTGGAGGTACAATTCCGGCAGCCGGAACTTTTTTAAGTAAATTTCCTTATCTTTTTGGATCTTTTGTCATATTTTGAAAATTTTCAATATTTTTTGAGATATTCAAAAAAAGCCGACTTTTTTATTCACTTATGTTTATAACTTTTGCATTTTTTTTCAGCAGCTTTTCGGATTTTTCCTTAAACTTTCTACATAAAATTACGAATCGAATGGCACCAATTACGTAATTTCCGGAGAATATTCAAAGATTTAAAAACAAATCGTACATGTGAAACCAGACTATATCCAAATCGGAAAACGACAAAATAAACGCATAATATTTATTCCTTTTTGTGACTTTCTCGTTATAATAAGACTGTTTATATTATAGATTTTATTTAACCTCATATCTTTGCCGCAGAACCTAAATTTTAATGTTTATCTCTTAATCTTATTTTCGCTCATCCATATGTGAGAAGCAGTTTGTAGCAATTTGTATTTAACTTAGAAGAATGCTTGAATTTGTCAACCCACACGTTTTTTATTCTCATCTTACTTGTGGTACGCAGAACAAGGCCATTGAGTTGTTTGCTTGGGGTTCTTTTCTAACTTCATCGTAGTTCTACACATTTTTATTACCATTTTCATATCTGCTATTAAATTGATAAGTCCAGCAGTTTTTTATCAATGCTGTGATTTTTTTTATATTTACAAATTTCACGTTTGCAACTAACAATCTTGTATATTTCTTATTTTGTTGTAGTGTATATTGAACTATTTTAAAACTGTTTATTATTAATTTGGAAGTTTATACCTATGTCGTGCTATGTTTATACCTAAACTAAAAAATATTATTTTTGGCTTTCATATTTAAGTTGCCGCTGCGATTTTTGAGTTTGTTCTTAAGGATCTGTTTTCTTTAAAGATGACAATAAATTGTAAAATCAAGCATTGACGAAGAGTGTCGTGAAAATTGGTATATATACTCTTCTGTCCAAAAAAATAAAGCGATTATTTTTATGTGTTCTTGGGAAATAACACAACAATCGAAACAAAAATCTGTATATTCAAGGAAAAACCTAACGTTTCCAGGTCTATTTTGACCTCGTTTTCAATGGTTTTAAACATGTATTGAAAATATGAAATGCAAAATGAAAGTTTGATATATGACATAAGAAAAATGTGTTGTTTCTAGATATACATGTAGCACAAAAAAATCTAAATATCATGTATTACAGTTAAACAGCTTTCAAGTTGGAAGAATTTGAAAGAGTTGTCTTTAGAATTTATAACTGGGGTTCCTAGGTACGACTTTGTTATCAAATAGCACATTCGCCAAAAATGCGATCAAAGAATTCTATTGTTTCAGTGACTCCATTAACGTCATAAGGGAAAACCTAGGAAAAAACCTTATGAACTATCCCGATATTGGGTTGTTCAAAAGGAGGGTACCATTAATAATTTCTTCCTTAATTGTCGGTAACCAGATAGGAATAAATTCTACAGAAGTGGAAGCGATAAAATCGTCTTCATACAAAAGAATTAAGGCAGACTCATTTATTTTTCGTTTTGTGTTATGTTGTTCTTTGTGAAGTATAGTTGAATTGTCAAACTGTATTTTATGGCCTAGGTTCCAAGCATGTTCACAAATTTTCAATTTCAATTTACCTTTAATGGTCGCGATGTTTCTCCAATGTAAAATTTGCATTCGCAAGGAATCTTTCATATACAAGAAACATCGACACCATTAAAGGTACAAATTAATGAACATAAGAATTACGTAAATAAACGACAATTTGAAAAATCAAAAATTTGTGAACATGCTTGGAACTTAGTCCATAAAATACAATTTGACAATTTAACTATACTTCATAAAGAACAACATATGAGGGCTGCCTTTTATAATTCGGGATTAGAGAACAAAAACAAATATTAATCATCGAAAATCGCTTTATTATATACACTTTTGCATGCGTTTGAACAAACTGTCGAAGCACTTTTTCCACTCTGATTGAGGTATCTCCAAAACATGCATTCGGAACGCAGCAACTGCTTCTTCATGTGTCGAAAAACGTTGACCTCTCAGTTTGTTTTTTACGTACGGGAATAAAAAAAAGTCATTTGGTGACAAGTCAGGACTACACGACGGATGACTCATCAAATCGATGTTTTAAGTGGTCAAAAATGCAGTTGTTTGAGCCGATGTGTGAGAGCTCGCATTGTCGTGGTGAAGAGTGATCCGTCTTCGGCGGTTGGTTTTCCTCATTTCTTGGAAGACAACTGGCAAACAAATGGTTGTGTACCACTCAGAATTGACTGTTCTGCGTTGTTCTAGTGGTACGGTAGCGACATGTCCAGTTTTTCCGAAAAAACAGGCTATCATTTGCTTGGAAGTGCTTCGTGCGCGAACAACTTTTGTTGGGTTCGGCTCATCTTGAAACACCCATACAGTCGCCTGCTGTTTACTTTCGGGCTCATATGCGTAAATCCACGATTCATCACCTGTCAATATGTCATAAACGTGTTTTGAAGCACCACGATCGTATTGTATGGGATCCAACGTGAACGAATTTTTTTGACATTCAAATGTTTATGCAATATTGAATGTATGCTGGTTCCACTAATGTGTAAGGTTGACTCAATCTCACGATAGGTCACATGACGATCTTGCAATATCAGTTCGCGCACAGCATGAATAGTTTCCGGAACAACAAACTTCACGAAATTCGTCTTGGAGTGAACTACGACCTCGACTGAATTCACCATACCATCGATAAACAGTGGTCCTTGATGGAGTTTCATCGCCAAAAATTAAATTAAGTTCATCCATGCACTTTTGCTGACTTAATCCACGTCGAAAGTTGTAAAAAATAATCGCACGAAAATGTTCACGATTTAATTCCATTGTTTGGCCGAGATGAATCCTTTAAGTTACTGTAAACAACACATAGCGCTCGTATGTCAAAACCTTCTGAGTACATATAACCTCAAAAATGTCAAACTTTACGACACAGCTGTCAATTGTCAGATTGCAACACTAGGGTTGTCCAATCCCGAAATATAAAAGGCAGCCCCCGTAACACAAAACGAAAAATAAGAGAGTCTGCGTTAATTCTTTTGAATGAAGACGATTGTATCGCTTCTACTTCTTTAGAATTTAATCGTACCTGGTTACCGACAATTCAGGAAGAAATCAGTAATTGTAATCTCATTTTGAAAAACCTAGTATCGAGATAATTCATAAGGTTTTTCCTAGGTTTTCCCTTATGACGTTAATGGGATCACTGAAATAAAATAATTCTTTGATCACATTTTTGGCGAATGCGCTATCTTATAACAAAGTCGCACCCAGGAACGGCACTTATAAATACTAAAGACGGCTCTTTCATGTTCTTTCAACTTGAAAGCGAGTTTTAATTATTTTACAAATCATGTAATTAATGGGAGGGTTAGCAGGTGAGTAATAGTTTGTTTTCTCTATTTCTTGGGAACCAAAGGTAATACAAGCATGGAAATTGATAGGTACATTATTTTCTTAAGGAAATTCAATATTTCGAAAACACATAGTGATAAGGTATGACAAATAGTACGTACTCGTATAATCTTATAGTTTCGTTCATGTTACTATAATTACTATTTTATGTGTATATATATATATATATATATATATATATATATATATATATATATATATACAGGTGTGGAAATTCGTTCTCTGGGGTCGGGTAGAATCCCATGCGATTTTAAATCAATCAACGCAATACGCACCAGGAGAATGAAGTCGGTGTGACGCCGGTTCGGTGTTCGGGCGATAAATACTTTTTTTGTTATCACCACATTCCGACGATTCCAATCGCTTAAAAATAAAACATACGATATGTTGTAAATAATTATAAGGTTAATGATTAATTTCTTATTGACAATTTTTTTAACAGTTACTAATTTATTTTATTTTTAAAAGTATCTGTTTTATTTCATTTTTAAAACAGAAAAAATGTTAAGTTTTCGTTCTGGCGTAATAGCGGACAATTAATTTTTCATCGCAAAAATCATGAAAAGGAAAAATGCTCCGAAATCCGTATTATTTGCGTAAATAATTTGTCGACGAACAACATACTCCTTCGTTGATAAAACCTTACTGACGAGGAAAGGGACGGGCGGTCGCTCTGTGACGATCGATGCTGTACGATACGATATTCTCGTGCTTTACCTTGAATGCTCGTGAAACAGACGTACTTAAAACGACAATCCTCGTCTCATGCATATAGTAGCCGTTCCGTCCTTGTTTAACGTTAGCATTCTCCGACCCCAGTTAAACGTTTTCCATACCTGTATATATACGATATATGATCTATTAATTATTTAGTATTGAAATTTAAAAAAAAAACTAAAAAATAAGTTTTTATAGTTTAATTATAATATATATCCCACAATGCATAGTTTTGTTTTCGATTAAAGCTCCCAGACGACTTGACAAATTATATATCTAAACCTTCCTCATGAATTACTCTATCTAATGGTGAAAACCGCATGAAAATCCTTTCAGTGGTTTTTGAGTTTACCGGGAACAGACGCGGCGGAAGATTTTGTTTTATAATACGTAGTGATTATAGGGTAAATTTCACATCTTACGTAATCTCACCAGGGGGGAGGGGAACCCCAATTTTACTAATAAAACAACTCTAGTAATGGATGTCCCTTAAGTCGTTTTTTTTTGTAATGGGCATATTTCCCATGCAGATGCCGATGAAATGCTTCCATAATTCTCAACAAGAAGTCGTCGGCACGTAGCGCCGCCGGCGGTAACGACGGCAGGCGGCGGTGCATGTGTGTCCCGTTGAAATACCGATGAAACAAGGGCGATTCGACTCGGCACCGGCCGTTTTTAATCACGGTTTTTCTGGCGGGGCGTGTGGTTCGACAAAGCTGATGGTACCTGTGAATCTCATAATGACAGATGTTGGGGACGATAAAATTACAAAGCTGGCGTGTCGACGATGAGGACGGCCACATTGGCGAACACCTGTCACAAAGTTATAGGACGTGCACCGTGAACATTCCAATGGTTTTCTTAAGTACCTGAAGCCTTACGAACGTTAATTTAACCGACCTATCGGATGTAATTAATCTGACGAACTTAAGATAAACCAACAATAATAATTCCCAATTAACACAGGCAGACATGACTTTTGGACATTACATTCGTTACATACTAGATTTTGTCCACGACTGGGTCCCATTGAGTAATTAAGTAAAGCACAATGCTTGGTCAGCGTAGATAATTCGGGAAGATTAAAATCACGGCAAGAATTGTCTTCTAAACGTTGTTTGTGGCATATTCTTGATTATTTTTATGTTTCTTTGGGCAATAACACCACAATCGAAATAAAACGACGTATATTGATGGAATTACATAAAGAAGCGATGATTTGAAAAATCGAAATTTTGTGAACAAGCTTGGAACCTAGACCATAAAATATAATTGACAATTCAACTATTCTTCACACTGAACAACATAACACAAAACGAAAAATAAAAGAGTCTGCGTTAATCCTTTTGAATGAAGACGATTGTATCGCTTCTACTTCTGTAGAATTTAATCGTATCTGGTTACCGACAATTAAGGAAGAAATTATTAATGGTAACCTCCTTTTGAACAACCCAATATCGGGATAGTTCATAAGGTTTTTCCTAGGTTTTCCCTTATGACGTTAATGGGATCACTGAAACAATAGAATTCTTTGATCGCATTTTCAGCAAATGCACTATCTTATAACAAAGTCGTACCCAGGAACGCCACTTATAAATTCTAAAGACAACTCTTTCAAATTCTTCTAATTTGAAGGCTGTTTAACTATAATACATGATCTTTAGAATTTTTTTGTGCTACCTATATATCTAAAAACGACAAAATTTCTAATGTCAATTTAAAAGCCACAAATCAAATTTTTATTTTGCAAATTACATCAATAAATATAAAGCCATTGACAACGAAGTCAGAATAGACTTTGAAACGTTTGGTTTTCGTTCAATATACGTCGTTTTATTTCGATTGTGGTGTTATTGCCCAAAAAAAACATAAAATAAAAAAATACGGCAAGAATTTTCCTTAATCTTCAAGCAAATAGATTTTTTTGTGTGCTTTTTTGCCATTAATAACGTTTTTCAGATTTTTTATATTTTTTACATTTGAAGTGTCTTTCCATTATTTTTGGTAATATTGATAATTTGCATATTTTTTTTCATTTATGATACTTTCCACATATTTTTGTGATTTTTGACTTTTTTCCAATTTGGACATATTAACGAAAAAACATCACATTATATTGTCATTTAGCTAGAATTTCTGTCACTATTCACGCCTCTCTCAGTTTTGTTTCCTAGAAATTGATTTTCTCTATAAATAATGTTCTTAAAAAGTAGTGAATTTTTCTAAAAAATTACCAAATCTTCACTCATAACATAACTTAAGTTTCTAGTTATTTAACAGTCACATTTTATAAACACTCAGTAATATTTCCTAAAGTGCCTCTTATCACAAGTTGTAAAAAATAATCTTTAATAATATCAACAATATTTTATACGGTTTCTGTTAAAAATCGAAAAAAAAATAATAGAAAAAATGTAGCTAATGAAAGGATCTATAATGTTTTTTAAACCATTTATAAACATCCTTAAAAAACGCTAGGAACCAAACTTTTTGAACACTCCAAAAAGTTGTATTATTTTTTTTTCATTTTAGTAAATTCCAGAACATTTTAATCGTTGAAACATCTTCTTTGACATGGTTTAAAAAATTATACTGTTTATAAGATAAAAACATTGAGAGAAATGAAAAAAACAAGAACTAATTCACTCTATATTGCAACCATCCTGTACATAACTTCTGTATAGTGGCCACCCACTATAACCTACTTGTCTATCATTTTCAGAACCACCCTGTGCAACTATAGTTTAACTCCACACGATTTTGCAACCGCCTTAATATTTTTAAAACTATTATGTGTAAGTATAAATCCTCTCCACGCTATTGACTTTTTCCATTTTTACATTATTTGTATGACCCTGTATATGTCAAGTATTCTATATTAGCAACTACTTATATTCTACCTTATATAATAAAATTTGTCACATTTTTTAACGACTTTGTATAACTATAAGTTTACTCTACCTTTTATTTCAACCACCCAATGCTTCTAAAATTTTTTGAAGACATCTCTGTAACTATAATATACCCCGGCTTATAAATCAAATATCCTAACTGCCTATGCTTATATACCTAAGTTTTGATACACTCTTAATAACAATAATTCTAATCTAGCCTTATTTCACCCAGCTGGTACAACTGCCCTATATAACTAAAATTCTACATCACCTTATATTTCAACACTTCTGTAACGTTTTTTGATTCACTCCATATAACTATAGTTCCACTCTGTCCTTATTGCCACCCAATGCAACGATTTTTGAACCACCCTGTATAACTCTAATTCTATTCCACAAACAAATATTCAAATTGATTGAGTCGTTTTAGAAAAAACAGTGAAGATGCATTGACATTCACTATACTGTAGTCCCTTAATTACTGTTTTTTTTTGTGATTTCCTGGAAAATATGGTACCTTCCCATAATATTCCTTAATACAATCCAGTTTAAATCATCCAAATTCCCCATGCCGTTTTTTAATAATCCCTGGGCATTGGGCATACATGAATAAAAGATTCCAACGAATTGGTAACCTTTTTGGAAGTCGGTTAAAAATACATAATAAATATTATTTTTAATGTTTTGCGCCTGTCAGGCATAGAATTATTTTTCTTAAGTTAAAATAATATTTAACCAATTTTTTTAGCATTTTGAACTTTAAACTGTTACATGCAGTTGCTTTTTAACAAATTACGTTGAACTGACCATTTAGAAAATATATTTTTTTAAGTTTTTTTTTCAATTTTTCCCTATGTTGTTTTTCTAGTAAATTATTTTTGTTTTATATCATCTTAAAGTAATTTCCAAAATTAACAATTTTGTTGATTAAAAATTACACCTTTTTGAACACCTTTTTGATTTAAATTAGAATATAAAAAAATACAAAAATGAATGCATCGTTTTAAAAAAAAATACAGCTATTTGGATACAATATTGAAAATTGAAATGTTGTTTATTCCATTTCCTCTTCTAGTACTAATTGCACTATTTTGCTATTCTTAATCTTCCTTATATCAGCTGCTAGTGACTGTCAAAATGACTCAAATTCATCTCCTGATTCGGTTTCCCATTTTGGCAATTTTGACAATTTACTGCCTTTTCTTTTATTCCCAAATAATCTTCACCTCTTTTTCATGAGGGTGTAGAGGACTGTCCACAAATATAAAATTTCTTATATGTAGTTCTTTTATGTGTTAAGTTCTTCGAAAAATAATTGTTACTCATAAAATTAATAGATAGAGCTCTGGAGAATAAACGGATTCTTTATAGTAAATATTCAAAATTCAACATTCTTGCTATTACATCTGCGTTCCCCACAAATTAATAAGATGTCAGGTTTTTACCTAATTGTATAATTGTCACTATTTGTCACAAACTAATACACTCGAACTCACAATTCACAACATATTTTATTCATTTCTCCAATTTATTTTTTTTTAAATGAAAATAAATCACGAACGCTACGTCGAATATCACGCAAAAATCACTTTCACTTTCTTACAAGAACCGGTGCAGCAAAAAAGCAATCGTGGCAGCGGTCAGCTAGTACTGAGTAAGGCATGTTATATGCTATGTTGTCACATCTGTTCGGAGAAACGTACGGCAAATTATAACAGAATATTTAGAGTTTAAATATTAATTTTCTTTGTTAATACAGTTACTAAAGGTGTAAATATAAGCTATTGAGTGAAGAAATATTTATCCGGGAATACATCCGTTCGTTATATTGATTCATCTTTGAATCCTGCAGACGTTTCGCCAAGGTCTCACTTGGCATTCTCAATGCGTTGTTACGATGAACTGAGAGGTGGTCTGCCTGAGGTGTTTATTTTATATGTCCTCTGTCGGAGATTGACTCCGCCCCCTTCGCTGCCGTGTCTGGTGTGTTGCTTGTTGACGGGTTTGTATTTTGCGTAGCTAATTATGTTTTATTTTGAATTTAATAATAGTCTTCCATGTGTTAGAAAGGTGCAGGGCGTCGTCTCTTTTGTTTAGTTGTCCAGTATTCTCAATTTCAATAGCATCTCGTATTAGTCTGGTTTTGTAGAGAGGAATTTGTGAGATCTGTTTACAACTATCGAAATTGAGTTTATGGTCCGATTGTTGCTGGTGTTGGAACAGGGCCATGTACAAAACCAGACTAGAAGTTATTGAAATTGAGAAAACTGGACAACTAAACAAAAGGGACGACGCCTTGCACCTCTCTAACACATGGAAGACTATTATTAAACATCAAAATAAAACACAATTAGCTAAACAAAATACAAACCCGTCATCAAGCAACACACCCGGCACGGCAGCGAAGGGGTCGAAGTCAACACCGACCAATCAGGCGCGATATGACCTCCGAGGGAGACATATAAAATAAACAGCTCAGGTAGATCACCTCTCAGTTCACCGTAACAACGCACTGAGAATGCCAAGTGAGACCTTGGCGAAACGTCTGCAGGATTCAAACATGAACCAATATAGCGAACGGATGTATTCCCGGATAAATATTTCTTCAAAATTGTTCCATCCGTGAAAGCCTACGACTAGACAAGCTATTGAGTATTTACATATTTAGCTTTACAAGCAAGCCGGAAATAGTCTATTATTCACTGTAATAAAGGCTACATAATTTCTAACTTTTTTTTTTCTAAAAAAGCTTTTTGATTATTACCTGAAGTACTGATCCTCAAAATCTTTGCACTCAAACCGTTTACACCCTGTATATACAAAAATGGCACTAAATGCTACAAAAACATTTCGGCATTTCACTGGCAATTGCATCGGGAAATATGACAGCGAGAAACGACTTACATTGCAACAAAGTTAACGGTTTTCGCGACAACTGTTGGAACTGAAAAAATGTTGACTGTTTACGAGAACTAGAGAGAGATAAATGAATAAAATATGCGGTTTTTATGATTTACTTCTTCGAAGGAGCGATCTGAAATTCATTTATGCTAGTGGGAACAGTTAAAAGTATATCAAGTCCGAGCGGAATGAACTCCTTCAACTGTTATATGCCACATTGAAATGGCACGGAATGTCGATTCAATTCAATGCGAACTGTCATTCAACAAAACGTGATTGCATTTAGTAAAAAGTGCAATCATTTAATATTGTTTTTTTCTTAATGGTTTGCTATAAACGATGATTTTGTAAAGCTTCGTATTTATTAGATTCCCAATTTTTAACAAATGTAGTGTATATTTAAAAAAGAACTGACTTCAGTTGACTTAAGCCGTGTGCAATCGATCACTATTTTCAGACATATTTTCTTTTTTTTTAGGTACAATTTAATTGAAAATTTTAGCGTATTCTTATCTCTCTCTCTCTCTCTTTTTCTCCCTCTCTAATTTGTATTCTTTGTCTATATTATCCAAATATATTTTAACTTTTTATTTTTTTAGGGTTCCATATATACAATATACGGATACCTTATAATATCACTCAGGATTTCTGCCTCTGTCACATCACAGCAATTTTCTCCTAAACTACTGGACGGAACAGGTTGAAATTTGGTATCAATGTATAGTTTGGTGACCCGATCAGGAGTACATATCGTACAAAGAAGAAATTTTGATTTTAGGGGTACTTCTGGGGGAAAAAAACTAAAAAAATCGACCGTTCCCCCTCCCCTGATCTCCGAAACTACTGAGCCTAAAATTAAAAAAAAATAGGAAATATAGAGCGTTGCCCGAACTTTACAGGAAAATTAAGGAGAAACCATTAATGTTAATTTTGGGGGGCAAATTATAGAATTAAATAAACATTTAAAAATAAAAAAATTTTCAAACCCATCATGTAATATATCAAATGAAAGGTCTCATTCTGAGGAACACAAATATATTTTTTTCATATTAAAAAAAAATTATTTAAAAAGATGTTAACGAAAATATACCAAAATTTACCCATTCCCCCACCCTTATCTCCGAAACTATAAAACGGAAAGTTTTGAAAAAAAATATATTTATAGGTTCTGACCTGACGTTTACTGGAAAAATAAGGAGAAACCTCTACTTTTAATTTTGGGGGGGCAATTACAGAATTAAATGGAAAATATAAAATTAAAATTGTTTCTAACCCATCATGTTATATATCAAATGAAAGGGCTCATTATGACGAAAACAAATATTTTTTTTTCAAATTTTTAAAATAAATTAATTAAAAGATATTAACAAAAATATAAAAAAATTTACCCATTCCCCCCTCCTTATCTCCGAAACCATAAGCTGGAAAATTTTGAAAAAAAATGGAGGTATAGCCCCTCACCTGAACTTTACTGGAAAATTAAGGAGAAACCCCTAATATTTTGGGGGGGGATTATAGAATTAAATGGAAAATATAAAATTAAAATTGTTTCTAACCCAGCATCTTATATATCAAATAAAAGGGCTCATGATGAAGAAAACAAATATATTTTTTCCATATTTATAAAATAAATTAATTAAAAGATATTAACAAAAATATAAAAAAATTTACCGATTCCCCCCCTTATCTCCGAAACCATAAGCTGAAAAATTTTGAAAAACTGGAAGTGTAGCCCCTCACCTGAACTTTACTGGAAAAATAAGAAGAAACTCCTAATATTCATTTTGGGGGGGGGCAAATTATAGAATTAAATGGAAAATAAAAAATTATAATTGTTTCTAACGGGTCATGTAATATATCAAATCCCAGGGCTCCTTATGACGAATAGGTACAAATTTTTTTTTTAAATTTTTTTAAAATGAATATTTTAAAATATATTAAAAAAATATTTTAAAAAAATTACCCATTCTCCCCGTTATTTCCCAAACTCTAAGACCTCATTTTTTTTGTTTATAGGAAAAATATGAAAAAAATACTTAATTCTATTATTTGGCCTCCAAATAATAGAATTAAACGGAAAATAAATTACTAGGAAACCCCCATAGTAATTTTAGGGACAAATTATACAATTAAATGGAAAATAAAGATTCAATTTTCAAACGCATCATGTAATATATCAGATAAAAGGCTCATTATGTGAATTACAAATATATCATATTTTTAAATCATTTGTATAAAAGATATTAAAAATATTAAACATCGGCTTAATTCCCGCTTTAGAAACTACACTATTTAAAATTTGAAAAATATATTTTATTTATATTTTTAAATAATTTGAATAACAGATTTAATAATTTATAATTTAAAATTTGACGTATTTTGCCGTTTTTCTTCCAATCTACAGAGCCTCAAAACTCAGACAGTAGATTATAAAAGGCATTCCTGAAAGTTTATTAGTAAAATAAAACTCTAATGTTACTTTTGGGGGGCCAAATTAGAAAATTAAATACATATGTATTGTGATAAAAATTTTATAAATTAAAATGCTTCCTTTAAAAGATATTAAGGCAAATATAAGAAAATGCACTCATTCCATGCTTGTCTGAAACTGGAATATTAGAATTTTGAAGGTGGTACGGAACCCTTAGTATGCGAGTCCAACTCTCACTTGACCAAATTATTGTAACGTTACTTCACTTTACAAGCTGTCAAAATAAATGAAGCAAGTTTGAGAAATTTCGTTTTATTAAATTCTAAAACAATTTAGCTCATTTCGTGATATCGTCGGCACGCCGCTCTTGGTTTCATCAATTTTTCACGACGTTTTCCTTCGAGCCGACGTTTTCGCATTAAAAATTCACATCTCATCGTCGGCAATGGCGTTGCCAGCCGACAGTTTTGTTCGTAGTCGTCAAAAGACTTCATCACGGCAAATAATAAGAATGACTTCACTCGTTCGTTTCTATTTATGGAAATATCTCGAGATATTTTCCCGAGACTTTTCCCATCACCCAACTCGTTCGTTTGCAACTAAACTGCCTTCTTCTTCTTACGTAAGCAAAGAATAATAATTCTTCTTCTTCTTCAAAACCGCACGAGATTTATCATAATCATAACAATGCGGCGTTACACACGAGGGGCACATCAATAAGGCATCAAAGACAGACTTCAAGACGAAGCAGTCAAGATAAACAATCTGTATCTATCTCGGGTGTCTTTTCTTTTCTGTTTGAAGGAGACGGACGACGTCTTCTTCTCGTTTCGTATGTTCTGTCTTTGTTTAATCGTTGACTGATTACGAAATCGATTCATCAAGATCGTCAGAAAATGTATGCTAGAATATTTCCCATGGTATGTAACGTTTGAATCTCTCACGTACATTGTTATTATAATATGTGTGTGTGTATTTTTTGTGTTATTGGCAGAACTGGTTATTGAAATGTATTGGTCGTATTGTGCAGAGTTTGCGAGGCAGGTTAGGATCTAGATGTAAAGATATTTAAAAAATAAAAACCGATTTCTAAAAAAATACATTAAAAAAAAACAAAACCGCTTTCAAAAAAATTAGCTAAGCTAAATTGAAACTATTTTGGGAAGTACATTTGTAAGTTGTCCTTTGCAACTTCGCTGTTCAAATTGGCATGAATATTTTAAAATATATTACCCATACCCCCCTTTATTCCCCAAACTATAAGACCTAAAAATTTTTGTTTACAGGAAAAATACAAAGAAATCCCTAATATTAATATTGGGGAGCAAAATTATAGAATTAAACAGAAAATAAAAAAAAAATACCCATCATGCAATACATCTAATGAAAGGGCTCATTATGAGGAATACAAATATACAGGATGAGTTTTTTTTTTTGATGATCAGTAGGTATGGGGATCTCGGAAACTAGCGGAGATAGAGCAATGGTTAAATTGGTAAAGATTTGCAGTTTTACTGAACCAATTTAATGACACTTTTGGATTTTGGCTTTTGAAAAAACGAAATTCTGTCGATTTAGTCAAATCCCTCTAGCTCCTTTGTTTTTGATTTTATAAAAAAAATGTAAATAGCAAAATTGAAGGGAACTGTATCCCGAATATGATTGCCATGTCCTCGTTTGCGTGATAGCTCTCGTTTTCGAGATATGACACAAACTTATCTTTTTTTGAATGGATACCATAGTTGGCTATGACCTCAAAAAATCGGTATTTTTAGAGCTTTTTATCGAAATAATACTCGATATAGTTATTCCGATATAGTTAACGGAGTTATGGATGCTTTTCTCTCTTATTTTCACTTTGACGTTTCCTCATTTGAGAGTAATTCCATTAGTAGTGCTGAACTGACAGTCGATATTGACAAGTTTTAGTGATAAAATGGAATATTCTAACGAAGAAAAACTGAATATGGTGGAATGTTATATCATATGCCTTGGCAATCCACAGTTTCCATTAAAGGTGTTACGGTCAGATGAAACTAGATTTACTAACTGCGGTATGTGCAATAGACACAATGAGCATATCTGGGCTAAAGAAAACCCTTTTCATGTAGAACAAAGACGGCCCCAGATAAAATTTCGTTTTAATGTTTGGTGTGGTATCATAGGGTCTACTATTCTGGGGCCTTTTATCTATAACGAATCATTTACTGAGGAGCGCTACTTGCATTTCTTGCAATACACTTTTCAAGACATGTTGCATAATTTGAATTTGAGAACTTGTTTAGAAATTGAGTGGTTCCAACATGATGGAGCACCTGCTCATAACTCGTTATTAGTAAGACAAACTTCGATAATATCTATCCAAACTCTTGGATAGGAAGAAATGGTCCACGCGAATGGCCATCCCGGTCTCCCGATTAGGCAGTTATAGACTTCTATTTATGCGTGCTAAAAAACAAAGTATACAAAAGAAAGTATGAGACAGTTGGTGATAGGTCTGTGAGGAAAGCGGTAATGTCAATCTTAAAAAGTTACAATTTTTTTCTAAACAACAATGGTGGACTTTTTGAACATAAATTGTAACCATTATTATGTACTTTAATTTCTTAAGTTTTTAGTAAGTACCTACTTATTTAGTTATATCTGATATACCTAATAAAAAAAATCGTTCAATGTTTTTTGGAATAGTTACTAATAAATCCATCTATTTCATGGCTAACTACTTTAAAAGTGAAAATAAGAGAGAAAGGCATCCATAACTCCGTTATTTTTATGAATAACTATATCGAGTATTATATCGTTGAAAAGCTCTAAAAATGTCCGATTTTTTGAGGTCATATGGTTTCCATTCAAAAAAAGATAAGTTTGTGTCATATCTCAAAAACGAGAGCTGTCACGCAAACGAGGACATGACAATCATATTCGAGATACAATTCCCTTCAATTGTGATATTTACCCTTTTTTATAAAATCAAAAACAAAGGAGCTAGAGGGATTTGACTAAATCGACAGAATTTCGTTTTTTCAAAATATCTAGTAAGCCATGACTTTTAACAAAAATCCAAGAGTGTTATTAAATTGGGCCAGTAAAACTGCAAATCTTTCCCAATTTAACCATTGCTCTATCTCCGCTAGTTTCCGAGATCCCCATACCTACTGATCATCAAAAAAACTCACCCTGTATATTTTTCATATTTTTTAAATTACTTTACAAGATATATATAAAAATAAAAAAAATTGTCATATCGCCTTTTATTTCAGAAACCATACTACCTAAAATTTTGAAAATAACTAGAATATTGCGGCTCACTTGAAATTTATAAGAAAAAATAGTAGAACACCCCAATATTAATTTTGGGGAAACATTATAGAATTAAATTGAAAATAAAAATTCAATTTTCAAACGCATCATATATATCAAATAAAAGGCTCATTATGAGAATTACAAATATATCATATTTTTAAATCATTTGTTTAAAAGATATTAACAAAAATATTAAACATCGACTTAATTCCCACTTTAGAAACTACCACTATCTAAAATATTGAAAAATATATTTTATTTGAATTTTTAAGTAATTTTCTAACAGATTTAATGATTTATTCTTTAAAATTTGCCCTATTTCCCCTGTTTCCAATCTACAGAGCCTCAAAATTCAGACAGTACATTATAAAAGGCTTCTCTGAAAGTTTATTAGTAAAATAAAACTCTAATGTTAATTTTTTTGTAAAAATCAAGCGAATCATGAAGCAGATAAAAAATGTCTATGTATGGAAAATGGAAGTGTATATTCTTTATAAATTTAAAACGCTTCCTTTAAAAGATATTAGGGTAAATATAAAAAAATGCACTCATTCCCTGATTGTCTGAGACTGGATTATTAGAAAAAGATATACTTTGATTTACTTACATTCTATCAAATCTTGAATGTGGTACGGAACCCTTAATAAGTCCAAATTATTTAATTTCTAATCAACATTCCTCTTTGATATCAAATCTGGTCATCTCATTTTATTAAAATTTTTAATAAAAAGAAATTTTTTGACTTATGAATACACACTGTAGATACATATTAACTGACATTGATTTTAATTTGTTCAATTAATTTACAATTTACTTCAAATTTCTAACAGTTAAATTTTAATACCAGCAACTCCGCCAAATTTTATTGTATAAGAAAGTCGTTAAAACTTTTTTCCCGATTTTCTAATAAACGGTAGAAGCTATGGTATGGAAAAAAATATATGGGATCACTTCGGGATATCCCGGAGCTAATCCAATTTCTTTTCAATTTATCCCATGTTCAGAATAAACATATTTTCATATTTTTAATCGGCGACTCCACCAAAGCATAGTTTATAAGAAAAATCACTAAAAACATAAAAAATTGGTACACACCAATTGAGAACTCCTTCTTTTTGAAGTCGGTTAAAAGTAGTTCTGAGTGTAACACTTATAATCACACTGGGTATATTAAATATTGTTTCTTCCAAATTTTCACTTGTGTTCAATGTGAAATCTCATAATAATGTACTAAGTAATAAAAAATGCGGTTTTTCTTATTATGGTCTTACACCATATTTATAAAATTCTGTTATGAATACAAAACAGGGTCCAAAGTGAAAAGAACAGTTAAATCATAAACGATTATATTCTTGTAGAACGAGTTACCATAAAAAAACAGAAAGCTCTACTTTTACTCGCACCCACAATTGGCAACGAAAATGAAACTCAACCTTGGCAGTGAAAAACAACGAGTCTTCTTTGCCTTCGTTTAGTTCGAGCGTATTATCGTTCCTCAAGTGTTCAACAGTTCAATTCTATATTCTAGTATAATCTTCAGTGTTTTCTCACTTTCAGGTATGCCTCCAGCTCCATCATTTTCGACCATGAACGGCTGGAACAACGATCAAAACGCTTTTCCACTTAGCGGTTCCTTGAGCAGCAACCTCAACGGTTCAGTCAACGGATCCATGAACAGCCGTATGGCCAACGGAACATCGATGCCGACTGAAGACAAATACGCCGCCCTCAAAGATCTAGATAACGAATTGAAATGCCAAAAGAATCTAGATTGGAATTCGACGGGTTCCAACGGTTCCCTGTACAGTTCGTCGACTCCCAACGGATCAGCTTACAGCTCACCGTCGCCGCAGAGTTCGATATTCGGATCTCCCAATCAAGGTAAGTTTGATTAGTTATTTGTTTTTTGTTTGTGCTTTGAACTAAGAGCTTCACTTCAAGACATCTAATTTGACCCATTTGTTGGTAAAGTTTATTGTAGACATCTTTGGTTATGATTTGTAAGTACTTCGATAAAAATAGTGATTTTAATCTTAGGGAACGTACCCATACTACGTGAACTATTTAGGGGGGGGGGGAGTCTTAAAAATACTACGGTGAGTAGTAGTGAGGTTTTTGTCACTTAGTCGATTTTACCCAGAAAAAATCTCGTGCTTTTTTTACCTATATTTGATGCCAAGTTGAAGGCGTCTTTGATGGTCCTCAGATCAGAACGATGTTTCGAAACACTGCCTTTACTAGTACATTGAACAGGAAGTAGAAAAATGTTTGGCTGGGTTTTAAGACAGTATATTTTTTGGGTAACTAATATCATTCTGAAAAAATAGTTTCAGAATTGATCGCAAATTTTGAAAAACTTGGATGCAATGTGAATATGAAAATTAATTTCCTCGACTCTCATCTTAACAAATTCCCTGAGAACCTCGGGGATTTCAGTGAACAACAGGGAGAACGATTGCACCAACATCTCAAGGTCATGGAAACGCGGTATCAGGTTCGATGGGACATAAACTTGATGGCTTATTTTTGTTGGACTCTACAAAGAGAATCAAATGAAAACATGGAGTTGAAAGCACAGATCTTTCGAAGAGAAAAGAACTCGATACAGTTCTAAAAAGGATAATTTTACATTTTATTTCAACCAGATACTGAGCTACAGCGGGAATTCAATCCCTGTACGTACACAGGTCTATTTTGTAGTTTGAATGTGTATTCGCGTGTGATCTGTTTATAGTCACTCGCACATTGCAGTCGCACTCGAACTACACCTACAGTTTTAAGTGGAACCAACGACCCACTGTGTGAAATGAGGCATATGTGTTTCCCTTAACACAAAATTATAACCGAATCGATCTAGGTTATGCGCATGCGTCTAATACGAATTTCGTGGATTTCGGGATTTCCGGTTCAAACCTTAGAAGAATATCTTGATTTAAAAACGACTGAATCGACTGTGAAGCGCCGCAAGGGCTCTGTTTACCTTTAGCAAAGAGTAAAACCAGTGCTCCCATTGGGGCTTGAACTCGATACGCCGAATCGGTGAGCCCTAGTTCAAACTACCGAGCCACACGGTGTCTTTTCATTTTTAATCATTAAAGCAAAGCTTTGCTATAGGAGCTTCGGACTTCCTAAGGACTGGTGTTCATTTTCAGGATTTAGACCAATAGCGTTTGTGGTTTGAAAGATATATAGTAAATTTCAGAGTGTGTTTTTGAAGTTATGGCTTAAACTAAAACGCACAGTGGGGCCGAATCCGAAAAAGCTGGCCAAAAGTCCAAAAATAAAGTTTACGTTCTGATAATTTTTAGTCATGGGTTAGATGGAGGAAGAGTCCGAAGGTTAAATTCTTGTCATCAGCGGGCTCTAGCCCTTTGCCTTTTACCTGCTTTTGTACAGTACTTGTCCTCAAAATGGCAACGCCTCTTCGCTCTATCAGAGAATGCAAAAACTGCCCTCCGCAAGTTGTTGCACCTCTTCAATAAAAACTGGCAGCAAGCATCAAGGCATGAAGACAGATTTCTGCAAAATAATTCTGAGTGGTTGAGCGTGTCTATTTCTTTCGAACGATCAGAACAATCTTCAGAAAAATCTTCAGAATTTTAAGAGTCTAGTGACCGGCAAAACGAAGAAAGTCTGAGGAATTACCTACAAGATACAGTACGGACGAATTAACGTATTTAATAGATGAATGAACTGAGTGTGAATCATCTGATTCTTCAGAAGACGATCTCTGAACTTTTAATAAACTGACTGTAGGTTTATCCTATTATATAACATATGGATATATTTTGTACATTCTATATAAAAGTGATTAATGTCAAATGCGCTATTTAGTTTGTTTTTATTTCCAAATTTGACTTCGGATTCATAATTAGCGACCCCGAAAACCTCTAAGTACTGATTTTCAGCCGAACATGTAACGCTCTCGACTATTTGCCAGCTTTTTGGGACTACAAATCCGCCATTTTGTTTTTATTTCCAATTTTGACTTCGGATTCATAATTAGCTACCCCCAAAATCCATGAGTACTGATTTTCAGCCGAATTTGTAACGCTTTCGAATTTTGGCCAGCTTTTTCGGATTCGGCCCCACTTGGTGGGAAGAAAATGACCCCTTGAGCCCTGATTCGGATTCAGCAACCCCAAAAACATAGGATACACAGAGTGAGTCCCCCAGGTCAATACCTTTTTTTATGGCTGTGTTATCGATTGAGCTGGAATGCAGTTTGCACTACAAATGTGGCTAGAGAACTGTTAAAAAATATATCCATACAGAATAATTTCCGCACACTCTTCAGGCAATGTTCAAACTTACATTCGTTTTCATTTCAGGACAATTCATGAGTGCCTTCGCCAACATGGAAAACGGTGCACCGTCCAACGGCATATCGAATCCTTTCAATACCAGCAATCTAAATTGGCGCAGTAACGTCAACGGTATGCAACCACAAACACAATCACAACTGTTTGCCAATCCGTTTAGAGACACGCCGCCGATTGCCAACGGATTCACTCCAACTTTCCCGCCCATGTTTCCCATGACGTCGATAGATGGCGTTAACGGTACAACAAACGCGTGGACTCCCAATCCGTTCAAGGTGAGTAAGTCTAAAAACTAGTGATCGGGTTCTAGAATACCAAGAATCGACCAGTATTCGATTCCTGAATGTTCTCGAGGCATCTCAACAAAAATGATACGAACTAACATCAAGATACTTTAGTATTACTTACAGAAGCTATTTAAAAATATTAAAGCATCTAAATTTTTGGGGGACAAACGATTTCTTCTTGAATTGAACAGAGAATTACGCGGCTCTCTTTTTTGCTGAGATATTAAGTATTCGAGAAAGTTCTCGATTCCTGGAAGGTCTCGAGTACCGAGTTCTCGATTTTTAACAGTATTCGATTCTGCCCGTCACTACTAAAAACTGTCTAAATGGGTTTGGGAGCATCGTATCAGGGGTAAAAGGTAAAAGGGAGTATTTAGTTTGATTAGTTGTTGTAGAAACGTACGAACATTTAGAGTTTGACGAATTTATACGTTGTAGGAGGCTGGTAGGTCATATAATGATTTTACAACCCAATAGACCAAACAGTATTTATGCTTCATCAGGCTTGTTGGTTTACCAGTGAGTGGCACTCAAAAGCCCTTATAGAACTATTTGACAGTTACAACTGCAGTTTTCAATACCATAAACACACTTTTTAAATGACATAATATTAAAAGCGATCTATATTTTCAGGTTGGAGCTACGACCACAGGCAGTGCGAACCCCAACAATCCGTTTTTATGAAATTTAAACAATCCTCCACCACACCCACACCCAGTAGCATTTAGAAGCAACGCCGGCGTAGCCTATGCATCAAATTTTAAGAGCAGTTACATATGATGAACTTGAAAAAATATACGCAAAAAAAGTAACAGGTTAGCTAGGCTCTTGTTAACTCATTTATATTATACAAAACTATGTTATTATTCTATTTACCATATTATTATTATTATATACATTAACTATTTCTCTCTATTTCTTAGTCTATACCGATATTTTCATTATCTTTCTCTAATACTAAATAAATAATTATGAAACAAATATGTTACACTCCAATTTGTTCAATAATCAAATCGTCAACTTTACTCGATCACAAAATTGACGCCATAATTAAACTGGGCATCCTAAAGAACCTATAAAACGACACCCAACATTGGTTGTCTATGTTAATTTTTTATCAGAACGTATACAGGGTAGTTCAAAAGTAAGTTGTAGATACAGAGTGATTCAGGTACAATAACGTTGTTATTGTGGGAAAAATATGTTTTATAAGTTGTAAGTACTGCTAAGAGCTGCGGAATAAAATTGTGCACGTTTATACAGGGTCGGGCGTAATTTAGCGTCATTATGAAGAATTTTATTTTTTAACGGTTTATCATGTATTTCGGTTTTGTATTGTGTTTGAACTTTGATCCAATCAATATGCAATATTTTCATTATGGACTTACAGAATAGAGAATGATGGATGTTCTTTATTGTCAGGAATGAATGATTTTGTTTCGATAGATAAGTTTGTGTGTTTGGTGCTGGAAGTTAATATGAATGTTTGGTTGTTTATAGGCATTGCTATTTATGCTGCATTATTTTTGTTAGCTGTCACAGTGCAGGACCACTGTAGCTAAAATCGGGATTGTGTAGCTAAGGGACATTTGTTTCTTGATTTTTGTGTTATATTCAATTCAGATATCTCTACAAACGTTCTTTTTATTTTATCAATTTCAAGATATAGTTATGATTTTATTCAATTTTCATATAATGCCGTGGGCATGATGTTATTTTTTAGAATCTCATTTTAATATACCAAAGACTCATTTTTTTCTAAAATTAAAATTAGGCAATTTTAAGAAACAATAGATCAACAAAAAAATATATTAACAATAAAATATTTCAGATGAATATAATTTAATTTTAATATTTACATAAATACAAATTATTTTATTCGGTATTAAATTTGAATCTATTTGTTAATTAAAAGCATTAACAAATCTGGATTCAGAGTGAGCAAAACTATTTATTATGTATTCATCTCAGTAGTTCTCACAGCTTTAGAAACATTGAATGATTTTTCCTATAATGACTGATCCAAGGGCAAATATTAAAAAAAGTCCTAGAGAGGGGCAAATCTGAAAAAAATGGTTCTAAGGAGAAATTTTTTTAGTCACGGCTGATCGCCCTGTATATCTTTACTTATTTTCATTGAGGTCAAGATTTGACGATTTATATTGAACAAATTGTAATTGTGTCTCTTTTTATATAACCCGGTATATAAAAAAAAACATGTATATTTATCAATAAGGTTTTCTTTCCACTCTAAAATAAGATGCCTTGTAGATGTTGATAACTTATTATTTTTGCTACGTAATATGGTGATATTTATTTATTTGTTTTTCTCTTTAATTTTTATTTTTTGGTAGAATCAAACTTATTATGCCAAATATTGATACATGCGTATCATTGTATCTTGTATGTGTATATTGGTAAAAAAAAACGGCTTTAAAGACGGAAAAACGGGGGGATTTGGTAACAGAATTCTAAAATGATTTCACCAAAAGACATTTCTTAGCCCTTTTTTCTGTCTCTGCTCGATATATAAGTTGTTTAATATTTTTTTGTCGTAGGTAATAGAGATTTAAACTAATTACAGGCCAGTGAAACAAAATTTTAGTACATATAAACCGTAAAGTCTAGCGTTTCAAATAGGGGTCTTTTTAAATTCAAAATTAGATGGAAACAAATGATATTATCCTCAAAATTTCGGTTTAGTATGAAGGAGTCATTGTTTGAACATTTTTGAAACTGCTTTAAAATATACGACCCTAAAGAAATTTTCCCTGCATTTGTGTTCACAGGTTATTAAAATTGCTTATTAAAAGTTTTTTAAATGTCTGCAAAAAGGCGTCGAAATTTGAATTTGCAAAAGATAGAAACAAAAAATATAAATATCAGTGGTAAAAAAAACGCTGTAAAATACTTACGTAAAATATTTTTCATAATATAGGATGTTGGTCTTAAAAATAAGCACTTTACAATTTTTTTTTCACATATTTAACAATCATTAATTTTATCGAAATAATGAAACAATTTTACAGAAATATAAAATATAGTTTTCTGGTTTTCTATTTGGTCCGTTTTATTCGTCCAGCAGTAGCCGGCCAGCATCCTTAGACTCCATAGTTTTGTTATTACTTGGATATTAGCACATACCACTTTATGCCTTCGTTTCTAAAACCTTTGTCTCTTCAAGTTATTTTGAAGTAATGCAAATGTTTAAAAAATAATAGGCAGCTCATATACTAATCTTTAGCTTTCTACGATGTGAATGGTACAGGATTCAAAATTTTATCGGGAAAATTGGCGGAGGAGCCGGTATTAATTGAACGTAATTATCGTTGTTTGAATTCTAAAATGGGATTAATTGAAATGGGATAAAAGTAAATGAGAATAAATGTTGAGCAAACCATTTCAAAATACATATAGGTTCTTAATTCATTTTTCTATACAGTGTGTCTGTTTAAGTTGGAAATATAAGGAAAACTAAAATAAAACCATCATATGTCCCTTTTTCAGTTGTATACGAGGTTTGCCAAAAGATATAATTTTGCTTAAAAGTAAAATACATTTTTTATGGTAAAATTTAGCGAAGAGAAAATATTAAAGTAACGTGTATTCGAATTGTAGGATTGAATTAATTGAAATTAGATGGAATTATCTCAGAGTAAATGTTAATTAACCGACTTCAAGAATGTAAAGGTTCCCAATTTGTCTGTATATACGGTGTGGTCACTTAAGTTGGAATCACATAAAATTTTATTATAGACTTGACCATACAATGTATGGCATCACACTCCCTCTAAGGCACGCTAAGAGTGCCTTTAGGGGGAAATTCACTAAACCCCAGATATCCTAGATATCAAAAGGATTTAGCTCTGTGGGAGCCCTTGCCAGGTCTTCAGGCCCGTGGCGGCACTTTCCCATGAATTTCCTGATCGTCCGGGTTGTCCCTAACAGGACGGCTTTTTGCATTTGTTTGTAAAGATGTTCGTCCAGACCGAGGTATTTTAGATTGTTTAATAGATGTTTTGGGACTAGTCCTGTCGTTGACATAACAATTGGTACAGTTTGTGTGTTGTTCATGTCCCACTGAGTCTATATTTGAAATTCCAAATCTCTATATTTGGTTATTTTCTCAGCCTGCTTGACATTTATATTATTGTTGTTAGGAATTGCTATGTCAATTAAAGTTGTTTTCCGAGCGTCTTTATCTACCAAAACTATATCTGGTCTATTGTGAGCAACAGTCCGATCAGTCAGTATCGTGCGGTCCCAGTACAGCTTGTAGTTGTTATTTTCTAAAACAGATTCTGGTTTGTATTTATAGTATGGTAATCTTACCGACTGTGATAGTTCAAGTTTCAGTGCTAGTTCTTGGTGCAGTATTTTAGCCACAGCATCGTGTCGTTCTTTGTATTTAGTTGCAGCGAACGTTTGACAACCTCCTGTGATATGCTGGATAGACTCAGATGTTTGACAACTGTACCTGCATCTGTCGTTGTTAATAGAAGGGTCTTTAACGATGTACTTTAGATAGTTCTTAGTTGGGATTACTTGATCTTGATTTGCCAATATAAAGCCTTCCGTTTCAGGAAACATATGACCAGAGATCAACCAGTAGTTCGACGCTGCACTGTCGACATAATCTTGGTTGACGTCATTTATATGTCTTCCATGAAGGGGCTTCTCTTTCCATTTCAGCAGTTTCTGATCAGTGGTCTGGTGGTGTAATTGGCCGTGTTGTTGTGTCAGTCGCAATGGTGTTGAATCATCAACCTGGCACATGACTCTGTGTAGATCAGAAAATTCTACGAGTTTCTATAAATGACTACGCAAAATAGAAATTTGTTGATCTAATAGTTTGCTTAGATTGGCAAAAAAAAAATTATTAATATTTAGAAATCTTTGAGTAACAATTTGGAACACGATGCCTTTTGATATTTTTAGAACGTTGAAACTTCACTTTACGATCTTCTTCTTCTTCAGCTGCCTATCGACCTAACAGATGTCACTTGGCACATTTCCGTACGATTGTTTGTCTGTTGTAGTGTGTATAAGGTCCCCAATATTTCTCACACCCATCCAATCTATAAAGTTTCGTAGCCATTGTGTCTGTTTTCTTTCTTCATCATGTTCTGAAAAATCGTTTAAACTACAGTTTTTATATTTGAATAAAAAATTGCCTTCAGCTGACTTTTATTCATTAGTTGTTAATTTAAAGTATTGACAGTTACATATTCCTTGGGATCCGGAACTGAAACATAGATGGCGCCGCCAATATCTTGCTGCTTTTGTTTTTAGGTAGTACCAACAAAAAAAAGCACATATAAGAATTCATGACTTTCAATGCATTAGTTTTGGGATATTATTTTTAAATTTCGAATTACACACCTTGAAAGTATAAGTCATGACATGGACGCTTATAAAGATTCACTTTTTAAAACGTTTCTAATAAAAAAATTAATACCTATTTTGTTTGTGAAGTTATCTTCGGATGTTTTCAGACAATTTATGCTTTTTGAAAATATTTAACGAGTCAAGATAAATTTAAAATCTGCAAACAAAAAGAAATAAAAAACGAAACCAAACATTTACAGATAATGTCATTTCTATTGTCCAAAATTTTGACCATAAAAACGACGAAATACTTTTCGATTTACACGTATTAAAATTTTATTTCACTAGACTTTTAGGCATTAAAATACGCTTAAAATACGAATCCAACCTGAATAAAAGGTTGCCTTGATTTTTTTATTATTAAAAACTAATGTTCATATATATGTATAATCAGATCAAAATAGAGAACAATAAGTTTTAATCCCTATATTTATATATTTTTGTGTACATTATATGAAGATTTATGATTATTAATTGGAAAGTGGCCTTTAGAGAGACTGTCGATTATTATTTTGTTTTTGTAGTAGTTTTTATGACTTACTGTAATTATTTTTATCGAACCATTTTTAAAATTAAAAAGCAGGCATTCATCGCGCTTAACGGCGCGTCTTCACTGAGAAAATCCCGCCTGGCATATGTACTGTGATAGTTGTGAAGAATTGAATACCTTGAATGATCTAATACATAATTTTTTTTCTATTTAATGTAATTAATTTCGTTGGTTTTTCTTTTTTTTTGTATTTTTTGGAAAACGAATTTTTTAGCAAACAAATTGTGAACAGTCGTCCGTCCCGGTTAGGATATTTTTTTCTACGAATTGGTGGTTTTTATATGCATAGTAGGAGGAATAATGCACTTTATCGTAGTTCGAAACAAATGAGCAACGCGAATTATTTTTTGTATATTATATGTATGCTTTGTTTTACAGACGAGGTGCTCCTAAAGTTATGTGAAGTTACGTGGAACGTATATATACCAGGTGTTTTAGAAAAGTAATGAGTTTTTGGTAATCCTACATTATATTTTTTTACCAATGTAGGTTGTCCCTTTCAAAATAGATCTTTTGTGACAATTACCCAGCGTTTCTAGTCTTCGGTAATTTTTTTTATCGAAGAAATTTAAAAAATCACATGGACTGAGGTCTGGTGAATGGGGAGGCGTATGTAACCATAACTGAAGTTTAAACTTCAGTCAACCATCTTACACTTCATAAAGTTCATGACTTTTGTCTTCCACTTGTGCCTTGAATAGGGGAAATGCTCCCAAAATACTTTTTTGAATCTTTTCACGAGTCTCAGCAACGACTTGGTGTGCTTTACAAAAGATTTGACGGAGCAACGACCTCTCGAAATAAACCTCATAAAGGAACTGCAGTGATTTCAAAATAGTGCGCTGTTTCAAGGACAGTAGTAAACTTGACAACCTTGCAAAGGGGGAAAGCAACAATGTAGGTGATTTATGCAGTTTCATTGTTTCTCTAAACACCTTGTATAAATATTATTCTACGATTATACCAGTTTGCTCAAATCGAAACAACATACAACATATATATCTAAAAGAGTTGGTATTGGCAAAAATACTGTATTTTAAACATGACTGTCTGTTTTGGGAAGTTAACCCTTTTTTCAGTGAACATGCTTAGTACAAGCCTGCGAGGGCTGCCTTTTATATTTCGGGATTGGAGAACAAAAACAAATATTAATCATCGAAAATCGCTTTATTGTTTTTCAAAATATTCCCCATGAAGATCTATACTCTTTTGCATGCGTTTGAACCAATTGTCGAAGCACTTTTTCCACTCTGATTGAGGTATCTCCAAAACATCTTCAGGTGTCGAAAAACGTTGACTTCTCAGTTTGTTTTTTACGTACGGGAATAAAAAGAAGTCATTTGGTGACAAGTCAGGACTATACAGCGAATGAATCATCAAATCGATGTTTTGAGTGGTCAAAAATGTAGTTTGAGCCGATGTGTGAGAGCTCGCATTGTCGTGGTGAAGAGTGATCCGTCTTCGGCGGTTGGTTTTCCTCATTTCTTGGAAGACAACTGGCAAACAAATGGTTGTGCACCACTCAGAATTGACTATACGGTACGGTTGCGACATGTCGTTTTTGCGAAAAAACAGGCGATCATTTGCTTGGAAGTGCTTCGTGCGCGAACAAATCTTGTTGGATTCAGCTCATCTTGAAACACCCATACAGTCGACTGCTGTTTACTTTCGGGCTCATACGCGTAAATCCACGATTCCTCACCTGTCACTATGTCATAAACGTGTTTTGAAGCACCGCGATCGTATTTTTTGAGCTTTTCTTTCGACCAATCGACACGAGCCTTTTTTTGAACGATTGACAAATTGTGTGGGAACCAACGCGAACAATTTTTTTTACATTCAAATGTTTATGCAATATTGAATGTATGCTGGTTCCACTAATGTGTAAGGTTGACTCAATCTCACGATAGGTCACATGACAATCTTGCAATATCAGTTCGCGCACAGCATCAATGTTTTCCGGAACAACAACTGTTTTTGGACGACCTTCACGAAATTCGTCTTGGAGTGAACTACGACCTCGATTGAATTCACCATACCATCGATAAACAGTGGTCCTTGATGGATTTTCATCGCCAAAAATTAAATTAAGTTCATCCATGCACTCTTGCTGACTTAATCCACGTCGAAAGTTGCAAAAAATAATCGCACGAAAATGTTCACGATTTAATTCCAATTTTTGGCCGAGATGAATCATTTATGTTTCTGTAAACAACACCTAGCGCTCGTATGTCAAAACGTTCTGAGTACGTATAACCTCAAAAATGTCAAACTTTACGATAGAGCTGTCAGTTGTCAGATTGCAACACTAGGGTTGTCCAATCCCGAAATATAAAAGCCAGCCTTGGAATGATTGTCTTTTTCCAGTATGTTATCCCATTCTTCGATTTGTTATTTGTTAAAAAAAAGGTCTGAGGTTGATTGGGGGTCTCCTCAAAGATGTTCAATGGGCTTCAAATCAGGTCTTATTGAAGGTCAATTCATGGTTTGAATTGTGTGGTGCTCAAGGACAATTTGAACATGTAACAAACGCTTCTGGTATAACGTTTCCTTTAGGAAGAGATCGATGTATGCCTCAGTATATAATCGTCCTGGAACCTGGAACCTTAAAACAGAATAACCATTTTTGTAGACACAGGATGCATATGAACTTATACAAAACATTGACTGGCTCATCATTTCATCCTTGTTCGCAAATTATGATTCAGCATTGGATTTCCATATAAAATTCACTTTGGTGTTAATAAAATCCGAATATGTGAATTCAAGGACATCCAAGAAATTATGTTTGTGGTTTGGTAGCACCTACCCTCGCACATGTCTTCAAAACGAATCCTTAAGTCCTCAAAACTTAGAACGTGCCATCTGAAGATTTTAAGAGCTTCTTAAAAAGAACTGCGTAACTAAAACTATTTAGTAACTTCTTTAAAAGAGCTACTAAATAAAACATAATAGTTATTTTTAGTTTTCGACAGTAATCAAAAAGTTTAATATTTTCAATTCTGTGTAGTCTGAGTAAGCGCCATCTACTGTTGAATGTATGAACTACATATTTCAAATACCCACCAATAGACGCCGCAAAGTGTAACTTTGTACTAAAGTGACTTCACAAAGACTAAATGGGTTAATTTCTAAAAACTGTTAAATAGTAAATTTTTTGCCAGACCAACTATTTCAGTCCAATAACAATTGTCAGTGTTTTGTTTACCAATGAAGTAAAAGTTTTCTTTATCAAAATGTATAAATTTTATACCAATGATTATAGTTAATGTTACTTTTTATTAGAATAACTTTATGGTCTATATTTTCGCAAATATTTATATTGCTATGATTATTTTAGTATCCACTGCTAGTCCCATTAGTGTACACATTTTACGTGATTGTCATCTCTTTTGTTTATATTTTGTAAAATAGTTATATCACAATTGAATCTTGCTGAGTACTTTTTGGGAATGATCAATGGTTGTGTAAATAAAGGAATATTTTAACACCACATTGTGTTTTTTTTTTGTAACTACAGTGCAAACTTTATAGCATCGTTCGTTATAAAGAAAAACTTACAACATAGAAACTAGTTCAAATGTTTGGCTATTCTCTATTACGAAGAAATATGTTCATATTAAGAAGAACTTTAATTTTGTTTATATTTAGACATCAGCAAATATTTATGGTAAGTAAATTGTTGGCACAGTCAATTGTCGAGATCGCTGACGATTTTTAAAACCCCTGGAATTATTGGCAACGCATTTCTACGCACAAACCGAAGTCACAAAACAGTTGTCTTCTTTGTGTTGGTTCTAAATCTTAGAGGTGTCGAAATCTCTAAAGAAGGTACCTACGTTTTAAAACTATCAGATATAAATCTTACATTTCAAGAATTTTGGTCAAAATTCTATTATTATTTTGACAAGAATTTTGAAAAATGTACCCACTCCACTAAACAACCAAAATAAAAAGAGATGGGTCACATCTCAGATTAAACAATCGAGTCAAATCCTAAAAGAACTCTTTAATCTTAAAAATATATTTCCAGGTCTAACAGACGTCTATAAAGTCAAAAAGAGAATTTATGACAACTTGGTGGTCAAAACAAAAAAAGAATATTAACAAAATAAAATTGACAACTATGACAATTTCTCTAAGTCTGCATGGCGCGTGGTGTCGGAGTTATCAAATAAATCGAAGGCCGATATACCAAGAATATCTATATATAAATAGGCAAAGACAAAACGATTAGGTACCATTTTCTCCTCTGTCTCTCAACCGATTTATTAATTTTTGTTTTGTTTAGTAGCTACTGACGACCTTCAGTACAGAATGCTAATATTAATTTATAATATTGGTTCATTCATTAAATAAAATATAATAAAAATTCATTATTTACGTCCATAATGTCAACGCCAAACAACTGAATCTGCCGCCGCCACCAGACTCAAAACATTGAGCAATTATATATAGAGGGACCAATGCTGTTACATACTTAGAGCATGTACTTCTGGAAGTGGCATGCAAGCGTTGTTATTGTTTAGTGGTAAAGTAATCGTTGTATATTGTAGTTATACAGGGCGATTCTAGATATGTTAGAGATCACTTTTTCGTGGGTGGCACATAAGCAGTTGCATATATAGGGTAATTAAAATATAGAGTAGAGTGCATTTATAACTAATAAAATAATTATATAGGGAAGCCCATTAGCGGTTGAATTTACAGGGTTCTTGGAATAGAAGGTGCAGTAGAATTACTGTTATACAGGGTGGTGCAAAAATGTTATACAGAGATGCATATACAGGGTGGCGGAAATGGAAATGCAACATTTCATAACCCATAAGCAGTTGTATATACAGGAAAGATGAAATATAGGGTGAGAGGAATTATAGATATACAGGATGATGATAAAAAAAGTTAGAAAAGGAAATGATTTATAGAGTATCCCACGAAGAGTTCCATATATATGATGATTAAAATATAGGTCGGAGTAGAATTATAGTTACAGAAGATAGTTAAAAATTTCATAAACAAAAAGAGTAAATACGGTGGCTCATAGGCAGTGGCATATACAGAATGGTTTACCGGATGGTTAAAAAATGTTTAAAATTATGTGTGGTCCATGAGCAATTGCATATACAGGGTGGTGAAAATAGATAATGAGATGGAATTACTATAATGAGGATTTTAGTAAATGTTAGAGAATTGAGTGCAATTATAGCTATACAGGGAGGTTAGAAAAAATTCATTTGTAGGGTAGCCCATTAGCGGTTGAATGGTCATATTAAATTAAGAATTACGAATTTGAACACAAATAAAGTCCTGAAAAAAATGAATCCTATATCTGAAAAAAATCGCTGTTCTCCCTACAGGATAGAATTCACGAATTTCGTTACTTACCTGTCAGAGATATTGACACGATTTGAATTTCGACCACTGGGACGCGAGATGCCAATCTCTTTAAGACCTTGTGATGTCATCTAGCTGGACGTTTGGAATTCGCAATTTCCTTTAAAGGAAACTATCACACGCTGTTCTCCCTACAGGATAGAATGTCACGATAAAATTTTCAAAGTTTAGGTAAATTTACATTTTTACAGGAACGTTTCCAGATATGTCAGTTAAACCTAGTAAAAAACATATTAGACCAGTATCAATACCATCACATTGTTTCGATTGGTCGAATCACAAATTCTACATATTGCAAGAAAATAATTGAGTATTTGGAACTGGGCCTATTGGGATCTTTTGTGTTCAGCGGTTTTACTGTGTATCTATAACCTATATTTGTTCATTAATAATAACTCTCAACTGAAATAGATATAGACTAACCTACACAAATAGATATCCAAGCTTCGATGTATCTGATGATACATCATTAGTGATTTACATCAGACATGTTATTACAGGAAGTAATGATATTTTCTGAAATGTGGCTTATATCTTTTCAATGATTTCATCACAATCAACTAATGTGTGTTATTTCAACTAATTTAAATAAAAATATTGGATCTAAATGGAAATCACACCAAAATTAAACACAGATAAGAAATTTAAAGTACTAGAACTGATAGCTGTATGCACATTCCCGAAATTCTCTGGGGATTATCGTCGTCGGGATTTTTTTATATCCCAAAACGAGTTTCAGATCAATGAAAGGTCTTTCCTTTAGACAAAGAAACTGTGTCATTACTCATATTAGTGTTATTTCCCAATAAACACTAATAGATTTTTTTATTCCTAAAACTCAAGTTACAAATCCCAGACTGTGCTCTAGAATGGAACTAAAAATGTACTAACATTTATTTAAACCAAGATGAAATTAAAAAAGTATTAAACAATAGGCTGGTCAAACAAATATTGTGTTGGTAAATCCTAAGGAGCAAATGTGAAAAGGACTATCATCTATTTATACGCAAAGACAAAACGAGTAATTTTCTCTTCTGTCTCTATTTTTGTTTTGTTTTCACCACCACAATATTAATTTATAATATTGGTTCATTCATTAAATAAAATATAATAAAAATTCATTATTTACGTGCATACTGTCAACGCGACGGTCAAAACTCAAAACATTGAGTAGTTATATATGGGGGAGCCATCATTAGATGCTGTAATATTCTTAGAGCATGTACTTCTGGAAGTGGCATACAACCGTTGTTACTGTTTAGTGGTAAAATAGTCAATGAAATAGATCAGTATTCACTTTTCAGACGCGTTGTAGTAACTTTCATATTAAGTATTCTGTTTTTAATGTGAATTTAATTATTTGAGTAATATATTATAATCAGAAGTTGTTGTGTAAAAAATTGTCAGACAGCGGACAATAGAGTATGTATTAAATATTGAAGTTCTCCTAGGGTTGTTGGTCCTCTCTTTCTTTAATATTCCTGAACTTGATTGAAACCGCAAATGACGAAAACTTTTAGGTTGCAAAGAACAATCTTCCAATTATAATACTAATATACTTTTTACAATTTCATGAAATAGGGTCGAATTTCGACCACTGGGCGCCCACTAGTATATTTTTTGAAGAGCAACTTACAGTAATATTTTTTGAAGTAATTGCTTATATAAACATACACATATTTGCATTAGCTAAAATGATTAGAAACTTGCAAATATATGCAAAAGTATGATCTTTAAAAGGAAGCAATTGTTAAAACAGAAATGAAATTCCTTTTCAGTTATGAAAACAACTAATTCAAACATTTAGTAGATAGTTTTTTAGATTAACTAAGCTATAATTCTTGATTTTAAATAACTGATTTTATAAACACAATTTTTATTTGCAACTAGCTATACAAACATAAACTTAATGATAAGTGCTATTTTATATTTCACAAGAAGTTTCCAGGTAAGTCCATTTCCATATTAAATTAGAAGTTTACTAAGCAAAGGAAAAAGTTGCTGATCAGATTTACATTTATAAATCATTTGTATTATTTCAAAATGATTGGAAAAAGCAAAGGGTTAAAAAAGAGAGGTGTAAATTTCTCCGTGATACCATCAAAGTTCTAACAAAATAAGCCATAAGACATTTGGCATAGCTAAAAATGTTAAATTAATATTGATGTATTTGAGGGAACTAGAGGAGTTTTAAAGTATTCATTGAAGATGCGATTAGAAATACAGTAACATGTACTGAACATGCCTTTTACAATTACAGAGATTGATTTTAAGCAGAAGAAAAAAGACGTCTTGTTTAGATTTGGCAGTTAATTAATACAATGATGTACAAAAAATGACAATTGACATTTTAAATCTGACGCGATTAAACAGCAGATTGGACTTATCTGATCAAGGTCATATCTAAGAAATCATAGAATAGTTGATCAATAAAAAGTTGCATAGACATTGGTACAAATGATACCACAAACATCATTAACGAGCATTGTGGTTCCAGATTATTAAGTTTTTGGCAAATTTATTACATAATTCCTTCAATAACTTAAGAAAAACTTAATATTACTCTATTTATAACAATGTGCATTTCATATGATCTTAAAACAGAATACAAAATTATAAACTAATAATAATTTATTGTCTAAAACTAGTTTTTATTGAAAAAAAAAAAATTAGAAAAACATCAGTGACATGAAAGATCATATATTAATGAAAATTTGCATTAGTATAAGAACAAAAAAAACATAGTGTCAATTATTTTACAATATAATTTAGAAATAACCACAAACACATCCAAAGTTGATATATGAAAAGTTACCACAAATATTTTCCACACTATTTACATTAACAGCTTAAACTACAACTCATTCATTACGTTGCCTCATAATTTTTTCATATATCACCTTCTTCCAAAGTTCATGTTAACGAAGAATCTTTAAACTTTTACTAACTTTTTGTGTCTTCTTGCCTTTGTCACTTCCTGAGGCTGCTTCACGACTATCTGTGGCCATTGCCTCCTCAGTACCTTCAGATCTCTCTTGTAATTGAGTTTTAAGTGTTTTCTTAATGTTAGCAATTTCAGTTTCAATGTCTGTTTTTCTTTGCATGGAAACAGTCTTTTCTGAATTCGCTCTGTGGATTTGGCTTTCGACACAAGAAAGAACACCTTCACACGAAGAACACCAGTCTTGCAGACAATTTACTATAGTGCTTATGTCATCTGATCTAATGTCTCTTCCAATAGCATAGTCTACTTCTAACTGGCTGTTTTTCTGATCTAGCTTGCCATGGATAATGTCTGCATAGATAGCTTCAATTATGAGATCTTCCAAATCTCTTACATTTTTTATATCTAACTCTTCCAATAATACCCCGTAGGGGATGCATTTTGATTTTGTAGCTAAAGTAACAATTGTGAGATGCTGCAGTTTCTTTTTCTGAGCAGGTGACAGTTCCAAAAGTTTTGTTTTATTTGACAAATAATCCTTGTATGTACCAAATGCAAATAATTCTAGAGTGTTGAAATAATTCTTCTCAGGTCCTTTAGCAAGTTCAGTTATGTTCGGCATGTCCAATAGTTCACCAAAAACGTAAACACCGGGTGCTTCTAGTACTTGTTTTATCAGTTCTGCACATGCTGTAGCTTTAGCGGTTTTTGCTAATATTACAAATTGTTCCAGAGTATTGCTGGATAAGGGGCTTTTGTCTACCACCATTTCTAAGCTTTTAGTTACTCTATAATACTAAATATTGATACAAAAGATCCCCAAAATTGTTTTTTATGCTATATAATTTGCAAATAGTTTATGGTTACAGAATTACTTGTTAAATAGCTGTCACCAATGACACTTGACACTGCTGATAGGTCTACTCCCATAAAACATAAGAATATAAAGCATGGAACATAAACATAGTTCAGTTCGTTTTTCGGACGCGAATGAACCGGATCCTTGCGGTTACAATCGTAGAGCATGTATTTCTGGTGATAGCCTATAATGCACCAAAATCATGCTAAGGATAGAAGTAGAAGTAGTTGCAGCCAATGAACATACTGCACATAGCTGTTGAGATGCAGCTCCCAATCTTTCCCTTTCTTTGTATCCTTGGCACGATATTTGTGCATTGCAGGCTATCTACAGACGTACAAACTCTATGGTTAGAACGATTTTGCACAGAGTTGTTAACAAATTTGTAGGAAGAAAGTGGTAAACTTTGCTTGGTAGCGAATTAAAGCAGCTGATATAGTTGGAATTTGCATGTTCATGTATTGTTAAAAATAATCAATTACCAATTGTATAGTGAATTGTTCTTATAGACACATTAATCTTATATTCAACTGGAGGTAGCGTACTATACTCCGATCGCGTTACCGAATTTGCTCTAGCGTATTACATCCTATCTTTTTAGCTAGGACCTGCTATCACCGTCAACACTTAAAGCATATACTTCTGGAGTAGCCTACAATGCACAAATATCGTGCCAAGAGTAGAAAAGAGGGCAATAAAGACACCATCATGTTATTTCACTTGGTGGATGGAAGCAGGCAATGAACTACATACGCACGTAGCTCATTTGAAGCAGCTCCCAATCGAATAAAATAGCCTCTTTATGTCTCTATTGCCGTCTCTTTCTAGTCTTGGCACGATATTTGTGCACTTCAAGGTACCTTCAGGAATATAAGCTCTAAGCATACATATGTCCTCTCTCCGTATCAGTTAAAGAACTATGCTCTACTATGTCTGATTACATACATTTTTATTTATGAATGACTTTGCTCATCAAGCGAAACTAAATATTTGAAAGATACTCATGGAATTTTAAACTTTTTCTCCAAAAAATAAGTACCAAAAGAAAAAAAAAAGAAAAAAATTAAGTTCAGTTGAACCCTCTTTGATACCACAAAAATCCTAATAACGAAAATAATGTTCTTAATTTTTGGGCAATGGGCACTTTTATATAATCACTTTAACAAAATTTTATTAAGTTAACTAATGTCTGTTTGTTTCAACAGGGCATTCATCAAAACTGGTTAATTATATCAAAAATGTTTCTTATAATTGATACTATCACATAATCTAGGTGTAATAAAACGCTCGTTTCTTCCAAATAACGATTTATTGTAAACATTTTTGCTTTATTTTAAATAACAGATAAAAAAGAAACTGTAACATTCCATTATCTAACATTGCTGTCTAAAAATTATAATTAAATGGATAATTGGTGTTCTGCTTATTATTTGAAAAGTTTTATTTATAAACATTGATGAATTGTGTACAGCGACATCTTGAAATTTTAAATGTAATTACTCTGAAAAAAGAGATTTTCGAATAGACAAACAAACAGATATAATGAAGACAGTTTATATGAGCTGAGAACTTGTAGTACACATAATTTTCATTAAAAGTTTATTTGAAAATCCTATAAATGTAGTTAATTCTCAAATAATATGGTCAATACATCGAAATTCGATACAAATGTTGGTGCTAAATAAAGAATTAAAAAGGGAATTGACATATTTCGATTTAGTGTGAAAAAATACACCAGAAACTAAACAGATTAGAAAATTGTTATCATAGCATATTTAATTTTAAATTTATTTTTATATAGAAAATATTATATGAAGAGAGGCGTTGTTGTATCATTCACTTTCCTAACGCCCTAAGAAACGATTGGCGAAGTTTAATTCAGAAGTATGCAATGTGAGAATTTCATTATAAATATAACAAATATGAAAGGTAAAGGAAAAGCAATAACAAATATGTTATACGTTATACCAAATGAAGTATTTCGTGTAAAGTTGTTTTGTTTAAACACTAGATGGCGTCATAATTGAATAAAAATTTTATCTATAACTTTCAAATGATCCTTATGATTCTAAAAAAATTTGTAGAGACTGTCAGCTAATTAGTCTACATAAATGTTCTCATTTTTGAAGCAGAATTTCCAGGTCTCTGCAATTTTGTAGATTTTATTTAATAAAATGTTTAAGAGTATAAAAAATTGTATTAAAGTTGCTTCTTTTATATAGATGAATTGTATTACCAATAAAACCACACCATTTGGAAACTATTCGATAATTACCCGGTGATTAAGAGCGGTATTAATGGATGTAGCTAGGGATTCTTCCTATGAAGGGCAGATGATCTGCTCAACAGTCACAGCAAGCTGTCGTTTGCATTAATCATCTGATGTTCACCAGATTTTTAAGGGGGCAACGAGTTTTGTCCGGGGGCAGTGCCCCTCTTCACCACTCCAGCTACCCCCATGACCGTATTCCAAAATACGAATGCAGTTGTTGTTTTGATTCAGTAGTTGTTTTCCATTCGGTAAAAGTAGATCACAGGATCATCGTAGATGTTACTTCTGAAGTACTTACGCGGTGTGATCAGATTTTTGGTCGCAAAAGCATCTTCACCTACTGAAATAGTTAGCCATATTAAATGAGATAAAGTTTAAATTCAAATCAGGGAATTTTATACGTTGTATTTGATTTGATACGGATTTCTGGTAATGTCGAAAATATCTCTCTATATTGAGTCGAAAAAACACAAACATCAATAGGGTTAAAATAATATTTCACATGAATATCTTAAGGTATATTCAATGAAACGATCAATATGTAGGAACCATTGTTACGTTACGACAGATTTTTTGCCGAATAGTGAAATTCAGAAGGATAATCGTATATGTGCCGGAAAGAATCGTTGAGTCACGTTGTGACTACGTAGAAAGAAGAAAAAGACGACAGGATATTCAGAAACCAGCGAAACTATGAGTCAGCCTTTCTACGTGAATTTTATCAAAAAACAAGTTCGATATGGCGTCGAGAATTTCAAAATGGCCGCGCAAATGTTCACGAAGAACATCAGAGTATTTAGAACGACGACATCGTTGATCAAGTTAACTATACACTTGGAAGTGATCAGCAATGTTGTCTGGCTTGAGAAAGAATTTCCACATGTTACTCAAACCTCAAAGTTCTTAAAAGTGGGTTTCAAAAAGCCTTAATGATCAGCACAAAGAATGAATAGGACACGACAGTTTACGGAACACTACAGGCCAGATGGGGATAAGTTGTTTTCCTACATTGCTACTGGCGATGAGACTTGGATATCACACACCAACTCAAAACTGAAACAACAGTCAACGGAGTGGCATCATACAAGTTCACCAAACTCAAGTTTAATCAATCTCTGTTGTCGATTCAAAAAATGATGTTGATGTTGAATCGAAAAAAGGTCGACCATCTGATTGAAGACCTAGATCATGGGTCAACAATTACAGCTTGTACTTGTACTGGAAACAGTAGCTGGGTGGCAAACTTCTATTTAGACAGTTTTAAAAAAGCTAGATTAGTGTTAATGAAAGAAAGATATGTGATTATACGGATTAGTAAAGTCGACGATATGTACTAAAATATTATATATGATAAAACATATTGATCGTCTTGATAGGTACATACAAAGAATTGTTCGAGTTTGCAAGATTTCATTAATATTTGTTATTAACCGGATAACAGTGCAAATTTTCTCGAAAAAGGGTCATAAGTCCAAAATAGTACATGAATATATTTCTTAAACAATTCTACCATTATTGTGGAAATTACAGTACCCTGGAAGTTCTGTTGTAATTATTGGACAGTAGTGTGTTGGAAACATGTGAAACGTGTTTTTACAATCGTTTGAACGCTATTGTATAGTTCTTTATTTATGTTGATGCCATCTAGTGACAAAACGTAACAACTTGGTTGGTATAGAGATAAGTATAGTTAATATATTTTTTAGACAAAATTATACTGTTGTCTCAAAGATAGTACACACCAGCATTGGTTGCTTTTGCCGAAAGAAGTCGCCACGAGTGTGGCTCAGGGTTGACATAGGAACAGGCTGCCAAAATTTGCGACTTGATTTAATTAGTACTAAATTTCGAAATTGTGGTCATATCAAATGTATCAAGTGAAAAAAAACTCAAACATAAAATATGCAATTTAAAACATCCCGATATTTATTACAATTTTGTTAATTATAATTTACTTAGCATTTAAATATTCTGTTTTAAACTTATTAAAATTTGGAAGTATAATTTAATACGGACCTGAATTAACTACAAATATCACAAAACAAAAATTTATAATTGATTTTGAAATATACAATAGTCACACCCTGTTTTCCAATTAGCGCACAAAACGAAAATTATTACAGCACTAGCTCGCACAAATGAGCACAAGAAATAATTGATTTACCAAGTAAACATAAAACTTTATCATAAAACATGAGTAGGTTCCAAATACTCCCGAAAAACCGTAGACACAAAAACACTTTGAGTTCTAATAATTGGAAAACATCCATACTGTCTATAATGATACTATGAGTAATACACTTTTAACCTTATGGTGATCAGTGTACTCTATGGAACATACGTCCTAAAAATTGCCGCACTGTGACACAAAATCACTTGTGCTCTGCTAACTGGAAAACAAGGATAAAACATAAAAAGATAAACGCATGAAAAAATAGGTCAACTCTCAACAGTCAAGCCGTAATGTGAGCGGGACCAAGAACCAATGCCTACGTCACATTTTGTGCGGAATTCTGTGACATTGATCAAGCAATCCTGGAGGGTACTGTCCTTGGAGTTCGTGCACTTTCAAAATTGTGATTAAATACGGTATTACATATTTTTGTTGATATAAAGTAGCATATTTTTCTGTATTATATGGTAGTGTAGACTCCCTCTGTTTTCAGATTGCACCTCGACAAAAAATAAAATAAAAGTCCCTCTGTTAGCTTAGGGCGTTGTGAGCATTGAATGATACCCATTTCCATATAAACCATAAAAACCAGCAACAAGTCGAAGATTGTCTTTTGTTTATGCCGTGAGTGAAGCACAGCAGCTCTAGTATTAAATACTTCCTAAGCAGAGAAATGTACACTATTTTTTTTAATTAGTTCAATGCTTAAATTTGTTCATTTAGTCATCATTTCACAACCATATCATTGATTATTTTTTAAAATATCGAAACGATAAATATAAAGCTCAATTTGAAACTGTTTTTGTGGTTTTATATAAATTACATATTTTTTATTCTTAGATTCAAATATTTTCTTCCTATGTAACAAGTTTTATTTTTTTAATCGAACAATTTTGTCTTCAAACAGTTAATAATTGACATTTTCTGTACTATTCTTATGAAAAGAGAAGTTATATTTAAGAGGAAGAACAATCAAGAGAATTTAAGATTTCGTGTTAGATAACAGGAATTTTTTTCCGATTGCAATAAAGTGAGGGTTTAAAAAATATTTTTATCGGAGACATTGTGTATAATTGCCTGGAAATAGTGCCCTTTATGCAACATATTGCTTGGAACTAGTTTTTTGGGCGTAAACTGTTGTGTTAGTTAATCTAATAGTAGAAAAGTACTATTATTAAAATAATATATCTAATAAAAGTTAGAAAATTTCTATAACTCATATTGAGTGACAAAAAATTTAAATCTATTGCAGAATCACTGGTAAATTCTTTAATGGCATGTTAACCAAATGCAAAAAAAAATTTTACATTCCAAATAATTTTCTAAAAACTACAAAGAATTTATAATTTACTAACGTGATTGGTCGTTGAAAGGTTATTTAAGTGGGCTTTAGAAAGTTAGCTTTAAAAATAAAAAAAAAATTAAAATACTATGTGTATAAAAATTTTCGAACTTAGTACCTATCATATGTAAACATTACAGAGAGTAACTAGAGATACTTTAACAACATTCAAACACTTATAACAATAATGATATGTAGAAAAATTATTGATGAATATATGATATTGCTCAAAATGTATTATCGCTTCATCTACAATTACAATATTTTTTTAACATTATAGATAAAACGCTTTCGAATTTTTTGTGAACTACACTCTACTTCATCAAGACAGCGGCATATAGCGTTCAACAGTTTACGCCTAAAAACGTAATGTAGTCAACAAAATATCACTGAAATGGACAATAACAGTGAAGAAATTCATTAAATAGCCGAGAAATAAAGTAGAAAATGTGCACAGAGTACCAACCTTAAATTCTTGTAAAGAAAATTATTTTATTTTACACGCAACGTATTATTACCCTGTATTTACCTTAAGGCTTTGTTTTTACACTGTACAAGATGAACGTTAATTTATATAGAAGTGTTAGTAAAGTATAATTGCACCTTAAGCAATATGTTGCATTCAAGTACGAGACAAGTCAATATTAGTGTTATTAACCTGTAAATAAAATTTAATAAGTGTAATATTGTGTTCTGAAGATTTGTAAGATGGTCCTACAGTTGATTTCGGTTCTATAATTCTAGATTTATAGTCCACAGTATCCAAAAAGGGTTTTGCAACTTTGTTTGGATACTTATTATGAACCGCACTTACACTGGTGGCTGCAGTGGGATATGATTTGTAAAATATCTTGGGTAACTTAAGTTCCAATAGGACTGTTAGCTAAAAATACTCTGTTTTAAAAACAATTGCGGGAACTGTTGTTAAAACGTCCATAATGGAAACGACTATTGGACCACCTTCTATGGTTTGTAGGGTGATAAAACGAAAATGCTACTTGTTTTCATCTACAGTGTGATTTCAAACGTTAATTAGAATATTGTAATAGTGACTTGTCCAGTATGCTCTAAATAATATCAAAACCACTTAAATGTTAATTGTATCGTTAAGACAGAGATAAAAATAGGTACAATAATTATTTTGATTAATTCTTATAAAATTCGGTATAATAATGGTAATAATAATTTCGAAAATTCAACAAAAAAATTACAATTTAAAAACTAGTTCATCATTCAAACTATCACATAACATCCTCAATCAAACACATCTTTGAATAAATTCACTATTTTCTTTATAATTTTGTTACTTTTTTAAGTCATTGTTTTTTTGTTTACGAATCGTGAAGCGTGTCAGTCAATTAAATTACAATAACAATTTTTTACATATGGAAGTCATGTCTTTTGCTTATTAGGCTTGTGTGTTTCTCGTCGATCATACATCAAAAAATCGAATTTTTGTAACTATTCTTTATCAATACATAATTACATACAATATGAATTCGTTTCCTAGTTTTCGAATTATTTACTAAAGATCTAGTCTGACTAGAGATGAGTTTTCTTCTATGAGTGTCTTTGTAAATATGTTCAATCGACTTCATTTGAAAAGAAAATATTTATCTACGACATAACCTTCTATCAACAAAATAATAGTGTATCAACTCAGAATGAAAACCCATATTAAGAATTTGATAACCTTTTCGTCTTTTGAAGTTGAATAATTATCATTTATTTTCAGTTAGTTAGTTAGATGATATTTGGTGGATTTGTCAGAAACATTTTTTACCCTATAAAAAATGTACAGTGTTATATCCATAGGGAGAATATGTAAATGAGAAAACTCCAGAAGTATAGCTTTAATCGAAAAATTTCTTCCTCTTTAAATGTTAGTTTAGATATGGTATTAGTCTAGATGTCGTTGCGTAGTTACTACATCTATTTGGTTGATAAATAAACAGAAATTTTAAGAGATAGTTATTAATAGACGGATCCATTTCTACTGGGTTGACAACCCTATTTTGTATTTTTTGAATTCATGGGAATAATACCATACTTACTAAAAAAAAATGGAAAACTGAGCGTAGATCAATTCTTCTACTTTCTAACGCTGTAAAAGGCAAAAAACGAAATTATTAATTTTTTTTTGACGTTAGTTTGTTAAAAAACAAAAACTCTTCGGTAAAAAAAGAATTTTATGCAAATTAGTCATTTTTGATTTTTGTTGCGCGAACAGGTTGATGGTTTTGTCATGTTATTAATTTTGTCACGTATTCTCGTAATTGACCTGTGCTAATATGAAATCATGGCCATAAAATTCGTAAAAAAATATTCCAATATTATGATTTTTAAGGAGTTCAGTCCAGTACTCTGTAGAGTCAACAAATGTATCAGAGCTCTGCTAGTGACCATGACTTAAGGACATCACAGGAAGTGGAAAGATCATTCAGCTCAATACTACTGGATTTACAGATGTAAAGAGGATAACAGCAGCAAAGATTCTGAAACTTTACCTAACAAAAATTCATTGTAGAACAAGGATTAAACTTTAAACTGTTAAAAACATTTGCATTGATTTCAATTTTTTTATAGCAAAACATGAAAGGAGCATAGATGTTGTTAATGTTGCTGCTAATCATGTAGAGACCTATGGAGTTAACATTTTAATGTATGTCAAAGTTAGACGTTTTCTAGCAGTATTTTGTTAATCGAACTTATACTATTTGGTAATTTGAAACTGAAAGTGAGGCTCTATAAGGTGATAATTTATTTATTTGTTAAATGAATGAAATTCAAAACATTTAAAAATATTTTGTGCAATTAATAATTATTTCCTGAAGAAATGTATGTTTGGAATAAAAAAGTAACTGAAAAAGATTGGTGATTTACCTTAGTAGAACAGAGTTTAAAATATTCAAATCGATTGAGCCAATTCACAGATATCGGTGGAAATTTGTTGAAAGATTTAAGGTATAAGAGGTTTAAGCAATTTTTGTTTCTTTTGTTTCAGCGAACTCATCAAAATATATGGATCATCATCTCTTTTCAAGCTAAATCTGTACATCGGAAGCGTAATTTATTTTCAGCAGAAATTCTTGTACCATAAACTGCAGTCTATAAAGGCCATCACGTGGTATGTTGATGTGTTGACAGTTATACAACGTCCAAAAACACTATTTGGCTTCCTCTTTAGCTTTAGCTTCTTCCCTTTCTTTTGCACGTTCATCGGTGTCTAGTTTAAGGCACTCTTCGAAAAAATTCTGCATGGACCTGTACACGTGCTCAATGACGCCCTCTAGCAGGTGACCTTCGTCGGCGTAACTCTAAAACAGAACAACGAAAAACAAAATTATATTTTAACGTACGAAGATTACTGAACTACAAAATCCAATGTATTGCGATGAAAATTTCTTGACGTTTCGCCAAAATCACAATTATCATTTTCAAAAGTGACGTCGTAGACTAGGTAGGCAACTAACAATACATGGTAGTGTAATGTTGGTGTAAAATCCATGTGAATTAAATCATAAATATTATGAAATTATTAAATGAGTCTAGCCCTTATGGATTTTTAAAGGATAAGGAAGTTGTTTTTAGGCATATATAATGTAAATATATAAATAATAAATTTAAAGAAAATGTATAATATAGAAATCTGTGGATGAAAAGAACACCAGTGTTAGATAATAGAGTCTTAAGTGATTTTTGACCGTTAGGAAACAGCAGCTGTTGCAATTGACGACAATCTGTTAGCTGGGCAAATATAAGTATATTTTAGATAATAGTATGACATATAAAAGGGGGTGATATTAATATACAAACTAAAAAGGTTTAATCAGATCGAAGTAGTTAGAATGAAAGATCAGTTCGAATGATAGTTCGGAAAGAGAGTTCGAAAAGACAGTTCCGCAGTTAATCAGCAATCAATAAAGTTGCAGAAGACTTCGACTGTCAGATAAGTCATTAAGATTTAGTGAGGAGCAGATAGTTGATCAAGTTCGCGAGAATAGTCAGTACGATAACTTTGCGTAAGTTGCAGTTCCGTCGAAAGTGTAGCAATTCGTAAATAATCAAATAAATTACCTAACCTAACCAACAAGCCTGAAATGGAAATGTCTGTTTACCGCCACTGGAAATTTGAGAGTATTCCATATTTGAGTAATTTCAAAATTTCATCGAAGAAAATCAACCTGGAGAAGTTAAACAATGTGATTGTGCTGTGTGCTTATCAATTTGGTCGTACAGCAGCAGTTATCTATATATAAATAGGCAAAGACAAAACGATTAGGTACCATTTACTCCTCTGTCTCTCAACCGATTTTCTTTATTTTTGTTTTGTTTAGTAGCTACTGACAACCTTCAGTGCAGAATGCTAATATTAATTTATAATATTATTTCATTCATTAAATAAAATATAAAAAAATCATTATTTACGTCCATACTGTCAACTCCAAACAACTGAATGTACCGCCGCCGCCAGACTCAAAACATTGAGTAATTATATATAGAGGGACCAATGCTGTTATATACTTAGAGCATGTACTTCTGGAAGTGGCATGCAAACGTTGTTATTGTTTAGCGGTAAAGTAATTGTTGTATATTATAATTATATAGGGCGATTCTAGATATGTTAGAAATCATTTTTTTCGTGAATGGCACATAAGCAGTTGCATATATTGGGTGTTTAAAATATAGAGTAGAGTGCAATTATAACTAATAAAATAATTATATAAGTTGAAGGCCATTAGCGGTTAATTTACAGGGTTCTTGGAATAGAAGGTGCAGTAGAATTACAGATATAGAGGGTGGTGCAAAAAATATTATACAGAGATGCATATACAGGGTGGCGGAAATGGAAATCCAACATTTCGTAACCCATAAGCAGTTGTATATATAGGGAAGATGAAATATAGGGTGAGAGGAATTACAGATATACAGGATGATGATAAAAAATGTTAGAAAAGGAAATAATTTATAGAGTAGCCCACGAAGAGTTCCATATATATATGATGATTGAAATATAGGTCGGAGTAGGATTATAGTTACAGAAGATATTTAAAAATTTCATAAACAAAAAGAGTAAATACGATGACTCATAGGCAGTGACATATACAGAATGATTTACCGGGTGGTTCAAAAATGTTAAAATTTATTATGCGTGGTCCATGAGCAGTTGCATATACAGGGTGGTGGAAATATATAATGAGATGGAATTATTAAAATGAGGATTTTAATAAATGTTAGAGAATTGAGTGCAATTATAGCTTTACAGAAAAATAAATATGTAGGTTAGCCCATTTGCGGTTGAATTGTTGTCATATTAAATTAAGAATTACGAATTTGAACACAAATAAAGTCCTATGAATTATATCTGAAAAAAAAACTGAATTTCGTTACTTATTTGTAGAAGCGAGATGTAAGACCGACATCTAGGATTTTCGAGGAAACTATCATACAGAGGTTCCGAATCTGGATCCGTTCCGTGTAATTGCTGTTCTCTCTAAAGTCCTAAGATAGAATGTCACGATAAAATTTTCAGGTTATTTAACCTGCCAGTATTGACACAATTGGTCGAATTTCGACCACTGGGCGACAGCTAGTATGTTTTAATTCATGTGTCTTGTTATTATCGCCTGTGAGTTGTATGGACCTAGAAATGAGATTTATGTTACCACTGGTATGATCGTTGACAGTTTCCAACAGTATTTGGTAACAATACATCTCTATCGGTAAACAGTCAAACATGCTGTGGAGATATGAGGTAAGGGTATGCGGTTTCGGTTTACCGTCATGTCTACACTAGAGAAAGGCATTTGAAACTAGCTAGGACATACAATATAATAATTTATGATTAATTTGACTCGTACCTGATATCGAAAGAGTACACCAGCTTCCGTTAGAGCTCTGGCCAACGAAACACCGTGCAGATAGGGAGCCGTTAGATCGGCAAGGCCGTGCAAAATGAAAAGAGATTTCTTCGGGATGTTACGCGCTCGTTGCGTAGCATCCGCTTCTACGTAGCCCTTGTAGTTTTCAGTGGGTAAACCTAGAATTTTCTCCGTAAAAGCAGAATCTAAAACAGAAAAATAATCACTTATGAAACCACTGATGGGAAAAAGAAGAACAATGCTTACTGTAATATAACCAATCTGCTATCGGACTAACTGCTATGCCGCATTTGAAAACCTTCTGTTGGTTTCCCAAGCCGAGGACCATTGAGGTTACGTAACCCCCATAACCCCAACCCCAAAGCCCCACACGAGTTTTGTCGAGGTATTTGTGCTTCTCGAGAAGGTGTTCAAGAACTGTCACCTAAAAGAACAATATTAATGATTAAACCTTCTTTTAACATAGACACATGGTACCAAAAATGGCGATAAATTTACACTTCAGATTGATAAGTTTGAACCTGTCAACCTACCTGATCTTGAACTTCAACTCCTCCAAGTTGATGATAAAGAGATCGATCCGATTGACCTCTGGCCCCTCGAACGTCGAGCTTAACGTAGACGACGTCGCAGTGACTGGACATGTAAGTGCCCCAATCAACTTTGAATTGTTCTGTCACTGATTTACTACCAGGTCGCCCAGTTCTAAGACATAAAAGTATTTTAACATAATCCTACTGTTACAAACTTAAAGTACGCCACTTCACAACACAAAGCAATCAAAGTGGCTGTTTTTTGGTAACTCAGTTTCATAATATTGAACACTACAGGTATACATTGGGTTTTTCTTAAAGTTACATTAAGTTTCAATTTTTTGGGAGAGCGCAACTGATGACGATGAAATAATTCGATACAAAGTACATTAAACTAAACGTTTCTTATCTGTTAAATTTTTCAAAAAATATCTATTAATCATTAAATTAATATTATTTCTGTATTTATTTACAAATAAATACCCATGTACTTACAGGATATGTCATCATGATAGAGCTCAGGACAACAAACACATTCTTCATTAGTAAATATTCAAAATTCAACATTCTTGCTATTACATCTGCTCTCCCAACGACTTAATAACATGTCAGGTCTTTCCCTAATTCTGTAACCTGTCGTTATTTGTCACAAACTAATACCCTAGCACTCTAACAGACACTCCACAACCGATTTTATTAATTTTTCCAATTTATTTTTTAAAATTAGAATCAAATCACGATACCTACATTGAATATAACGCAAATCACTTCCACTTAGATATAAATTTTCTCACAAAAACCGATACAGCAAAAAAATAATCGTGGCAGCGGTCAGCTGTAGTTAAAGTGAATATGTACTAAGCTAGGCCTGATTATATGCCGCGTTGCCACATCTGTTCGGAGAAACTTACGGCAAATTATAATAGAATATTTATAGTTTAAATAATAATTTTCTTATATATACAGATATATATCCACACATTTAGAACTATATCATTCAACGTATGACAGCCGTTTCGAACCAGGAGTTCTCGTCAGATACGCTTCCTAGAATGACAAGTTTTAAAGTGAAATACTTGGATGTAATACACATCAGTAAGACAACAGTCAGTGTATTGAACCTAATAGATGTTGGTGACATCTACCGTTTAGTGAGTAATTTAAGTATATGAAGGCATACTATGCTTATTTACTTATGTGTTTTTATATAAAACACTCGAACCATCTGTCAATATGGTTTATGTTATAGCATAGTATGCCTTCATATACTTAAATTACTCACTAGACGGTAGATGTCACTGACATCTATTAGGTTGAATAATTTTCTTTGCTAATACAATTATTAGAGGGGTATACGCTATTGAGTATTTACGTATTTAGCTTTACAACCATTTGGAAGCCGGAAAAAGTTTATTATTCACTGTAATAAAGCCTACTTAACTTCTAACTTTTTTATTTTATTTTTTGGCAATACTATAGTATATTTCTGAAAATGTTATACAGATTTTTCGTTTGTTTTGAACCGAAGTATTGATCCTCAAAATCTTTGCACTCAAACCGTTTACACCCTGTATATTATATATATTGACCTCTCAAAAAATTCTTTATGAATCAAAGCCTAACATTACATGTCGCAGCAAATGAGTAGGCTAACCGTAAAATCTGTGGGTCTATTGGATTTTCAGTAGGTCTGGCACCATTGTAACTGGATCTTTTTTCGATGGGACTAATTTTTTTTATCAAAGTTTGATTAAAATGATTTTCAATCCCGCCACGGAGGCCCTCAATTTTGTGTCCAACTGTGAACGAGTCATAATGTGGGAAGTAAATTAAATTTATCATCGAAATCATCAGATGACTTAAATTATATCTCAACACTACGAAAATTACTTAATATCAACTTTGTGCCTATCCCAATGAATTTATTTTTAATTTAGATGCTATTCTACTAGAGACTTACACTTCAACAAGTACCGGATAGGCGGCATCGCGCAGCTCTTCCCGCCACGACGGCGGCAACAGCAATTGCACTTGGGCCCGATTACCTTGGGGCAAAGGCACCTCGAATGATTTCAGCATCGGCATAGCGAATTTTTCTAACAGATGTCGTCTAATGGGTCGGGAATCGTAGACAATTTTCATGACCTTGTGGTTGGTGGCGTTGTGCATCGCCGCTAGTGGAAGCCCTGGCCCTTCACAGTGAAGGACGTAGAACGATGATTTTGTTGTTTCGGAACGCGGACTCACCTACATGGAAAAGAAACTATCGGTTGATAAATCTGTACTAATATATAGAAGCGAAAGTGTGTCGTTCTGTTTCTCTGAATGCGTGTCTGTATGCCTGCCATGTCTGCCTCTCTGATATGTCTGCTCTATCTGTTCTGTCTGTTTTGTCTATTCTGTCTATTCTGTGTGTGTCGTCTGTTCAATCTGTTGTGCTGGATCTGTCTGTACTCTCTGTTCTGTTTGTTCTAACTGTTCTGTCTGTTCTGTTTGTTCTGTCTGTTCTGTCTATTCGTCTATCTGTTCTCTCTGCCCACCTGCCTGTTTGCATGTCTATCTGGTCTGTTTGTTTTGTCTGAGCTGTCTGTTCTGTCTGTTCAGCCTGCTCTGTCTATTCGGTCTGTGCCGCCTGTTCTAACTGTTGTGTCTGCTCTGTCTGTTCTCTCTTCTATGTTTGTTCTGTCTGCCCGTCTGTCTGTGTCCATGTCTGTTTAGTCTGAGCTGTCTGTTTTGTCTATTCTGTCTGTTCTGTGTGTGCCGTCTGTTCAATCTGTTGTGCTGGCTCTGTCTGTACTCTCTGTTCTGTTTGTTCTAACTGTTCTGTCTGGTCGGTTTGTTCTGTCAGTTCTGTCTGTCTGTTCTGTCTGTCCACCTGCCTGTTTGCATGTCTATCTGGTCTGTTTGTTTTGTCTGAGCTGTCTGTTCTGTCTGTTCAGCCTGTTCTGTTTGTTCAGCCTGCTCTGTCTATTCGGTCTGCGCCGTCTGTTCTAACTATTGTGTCTGCTCTGTCTGTTCTCTCTGCTATGTTTGTTCTGTCTGTCTGTCTGTCTGTTTGTCTGAGCTGTCTGTTTTTTCTGTTCTGTCTGTTCTGTCTGTCCATCTGTCTGTCTGGGCTGTCTGTTCTGCCTGTTCTTTCTGTTCAGTCTGTTCGGACTGTACTGTCTGTTCAGACTGTTCTGTCTGTTCGATCTGTTGTGTCTGTTCTACCTGTTCAGTCTGTCTATCTGTCTGTGTTTCTGTCTGTCTATTTATTGTCTGTCTGTTAATTCAAGAATGGACACACTTTATTATTTTTTCAAAATTCAACCCCTAAAGAGATGAACGAGGTGAAAGGAGACGTGAAATTTTCTACGGAAGGAGTCAAACCTTGAAGCGATATTGATAACTTTTGACAGCGTGAGCATTTTGAAAATTGCTAATTTAATAATTTTTAGTAGATTCGAGTTCTGAAGGGGTAAAAAGGGCTGTTAAAATTGTTACGAATTCGTTGGCCGACTGAGGATGGGGCGGGGGAATTTTACACTAAATTTACCCAAATAGAGGGAAGGCTTCTTTATAATTTTAAACAGATAGATTACTTGGGATGTTACATTAAAAGTGGTCGATCTGAGGCTTAAATCCATAGAAGTTACGTGTTTCCAGTGTCTTGAGGTTAAGATTACGTCGTGTTTTAAATTCACTCACTTTGAGTCTTTCGGGAGATTTACCCTACATCACCCCCCTTCCTAGACCCGTCCCTGTGTCAAAGGTACAACTCTGTTGGTACCGTAGGTTCACTGTGGATGGTTTAAATATTTGTCTTGGTTCCATCGAAGGGTGGAAGGGTAATCGAACAAGCGTGGAAGGGAAATATTTGGTAACGTTTTTCATTTCCGTAGTAAGTTAGTTCTACTTAAGATTGGTTTATATAAGTTTAATGTTGGATTGAAGTTGAGTTAAGGAATCGCATAATCAGTCATAATAAACGTACCTGAGCACCAAAATGTGTACAATTTCCATATAAATATCTGCTACTCCAGAGGACATCTCCTAAGTCGCAAGTAATACAGTGGGATTCAAGCCGTCTTGGATCATCTGTGCTGGGATCTCTAACTACATATAAATGCCTTTGGCCTGCTTTGTTCTCTTCTGTAGCTAAATAATATCTGAAAAAAAAGAAAAAATGATCATAATTGCTGTCGTTGAAACGCTTTGTAAACTTTGGTAGAGATATAAACAAAAGGTTTCTTATACTATATACCAACAAATTTCACACAACATTCAGCAAAATACTTTGCAAGTTGTTTTGTCTTGACTTGTAATTTTCATCTTAAATGGTCTTACCATAAAAATACAAACATTTCCCTAACGAGTACCATGAAAACCAGCGACCATATGATGTTTTACTGCCTGTCTAACAAAAGTATATCGAAGTAAATATGTTCAACAATATGTGTTTAAACCAAAATGGTGCACCATAAGATAAATTTAGTTGCTTGAATTATATTCATCATAACCCTCATCATGAACCCCAATAGATGTAACACAGCAAGAACAGGGTTAACTAAACAACAAACAATAGAGAAACAGTGAGGAGAATAACATAGAGAGATGTTCTCAGCCCATTTTGTTTAACATTTTCGTGGATAATATTATTCACAAAGTGACAAGTATGAACAAGGATACACACACCTTATACCAGACCCGTAAATAAACAGTCAAAAACAGCAAACAAGTGCAACATGCAAACAGACGATATAATTAGGGAAGAAAAAAGAGAAGATATTCCTATTATGTGGATAGGATGACTCAGGAAAAATTAGCATATATCGCGAAAGTAGGAGAACCAGTAGCACGGCGACCGTTTGGAAAATTAGCCAAAAGATGGAAATACAGCTGGAACTCTGCCTCTCAAGAAGGTCTTCTAAATTAGGGCAAACAACAGAACTCTAGGATATTTAGAGTAATAAGAAGAAGCCTTATATTCAATACTTTAATTTAATTAAAGAAACGACTCACATTAAATGGCTTACGGTATCCCAGAACAGTATCTTGCTGACTTCATGCCTCCCATGACTCAGAACAGCGATGTGTTGTTGGGTAACAGTTACGTGTTTGATGTGGGTGTAGGTTTCACGACTGCCTTCTTGCACAGGCGCCAACAGGAGGAAACTGTCGCCGTCTGGAGAAAACACAGGGTGTTCCTGGATGTCGAGCCATGCTTTTTCTAAAGCTCTTTCTGCATGCGTCTGGAGCAAACAAGAACAGATTATCAGTGTGTTTAAAGTTAAATAAAAGATTTTCTAAAGATACTGATATAGGCTTACCTCAATGCAGGTCCAATTAGGTGAAAGGCACGCTGAAACTATGGATAAATTTTGCGCTCTGTTTATCCACACCACAGATATTTGCGTGTTTTTTTGTCCTACCCAGCCAGCAGATGTCAAATAATAATCCCTGTAAATATTAATTTGATTTTGGAATGTGTTAACATTTTCTATTTATTATCTATACAGGGTGGATTTTTTTTTGATGATTAGTATGGGGATCTGGAAAACTAGCGGAGATAGAGCAATGGTTAAAATGGGAAAGATTTGCAGTTTTACTGGCCCAATTTAATGACACTTTCGGATTTTTGTAAAAAGTCATGGCTTACTAGATATGTTGAAAAAACGAAATTCTATCGATTTAGCAAATCCCTCTAGATTCTTTGTTTTTGATTTTATAAAAATAGTGTAAATATCAAAATTGAAGAGAATTGTATCCCGAATATGATTGTCATATTCTCGTTTGCGTGACAGCTCTCGATTTCGAGATATGACACAAACTTATCTTTTTTTGAATGGAAACCATAGTTGGCTATGACCTCAAAAAATCGGACATTTTTAGAGCTTTTCAACGATATAATACTCGATATAGATATTCACAAAAATAACGGAGTTAAGGATGCTTTTCTCTCTTATTTTCACTTTTAACGTAGGTAGCAATGAAAAAGATTGTTTTCACTTTGACATTTCCTCATTTGAGACTAATTCCATTAGTAGTGCTGAACTGACAGTCGATATTGACAAGTTTTCGTGATAAAATGGAATATTCTAACGAAGAAAAACTGAATATGGTGGAATGTTATATCATATGCCATAAAAATTCAGTTCGTGCAGCTGAGGAATACTTTCATAAATATTTTAATCGTCGTCAACCTGCTTTTTGTACATTTAAGAGCCTTTTCGATAGTTTACGCAGATATGGATCTTTTACTAAACCACCAAAGGAACGTAATCAAATTAAGGAAGCTGCGCAAATAAATGTTTTGGCAATGGTAAATCAAAATCCATCTACATCAACTCGTGAGATTGCGGCAGAAGCTAGCACATCTCAACGAACCGTAGTTAAGGTACTGAAAGCGCACAAGTTCCACCCGTACAAACTTTCAGTTTCTCAAACTTTGCATGCTGGTGACGAACATCAACGTATTTTGTTTTGGCTGCTATTCTGGGGCCTTTTATCTATGACGAATCACTTACTGGCGAGCGCTACTTGCATTTCTTGCAATACACTTTTCAAGGCATATTGCATAATTTGAATTTGAGAACTCGTTTAGAAATTGAGTGATTCCAACATGATGAAGCACCTGCTCATAACTTGTTATTCGTCAGACAACACTTAGATAATATCTATCCAAACTCTTGGATAGGAAAAAATGGCCCACGCGAATGGCCGGGGCATGGTTTCCCGATTTGGCAGACTATAGAGTTATATTTATGGGGTGCACTAAAAAACAAAGTATACAAAAGAAAGTAAGAGACAGTTGGTGACCTAAGGGAGGCGGTATTACAAGCAATTGAAGAAACTGATAGGCGGTCTGAGAGGAAAGCGGTAATGTCAATCTTAAAAAGATGCAATTTTTGTCTAAATAACAATGGTGGACTTGTCGAATATAAATTTTAACCATTATTATGTACTTTATTTTTTTAAAGTTTTTAGTAAGTACCTACTTATTTAGTTTTTTCGTTATATCTGATATACCTAATAAAAAAATCGTTCAATGTTTTTGGAATAGTTATTAATAAATCAATCTATTTCATGGCTAACCACGTTAAAAGTGAAAATAAGAGAGAAAAGCATCCATAACTCCGTTATTTTTATGAATAACTATATTGAATATTATATCATTGAAAGGCTCTAAAAATGTTCGATTTTTTGAGGTCATAGCCAACTATGGTTTCCATTCAAAAAAAGATAAGTTTGTGTCATATCTCGAAAACGAGAGCTGTCACGCAAACAAGGACATGATATGATACAACTTCCTTCAATTTTGATATTTACACTTTTTCTATAAAATCAAAAATAAAGTAGCTAGAGGAATTTTACTAAATCGACAGAATATGACTTTTTTACAAAAATCCGAAAGTGTCATTAAATTGGGCCAGTAAAACTGCAAATTTTTCCCAATTTAACGATTGCTCTATTTCCGCTAGTTTCCGAGATCCCCATACTGATCATCAAAAAAAACTCAACCTGTATATACATATTAACGGACATTTATTTTGATAAGTTCAATTTATTTACTATTTACCCCAAGTTCCGAAGAGTTAAAAATTAATACCAGCGACTATACCAAATTTTACTGCATCACCAGTCATTCAAAAATGTTCTCCCGATTTTCTAGGAAACGATTTAGAATAAAATATGACACCACTTCGGAATATCCCGGAACTAATCCAATTTTATTTAAATTTATCCCATATTGGAATAATTTTTTTTTCATATATTTAATACCGGCGACTCCACCAAAGCATAGTGTATAGGAAAATCGGTAAATAAGATTTTTCCCATTTTCTAAGAAACGGTAAAAGCGATGTTAATGATAAAAATCTGGGACCACTTCCCGATCCTCAGCAACAGGATTCAGTATAAACTGTCGAAATTCCTTGAGCCGTTTGAGAATACCCGTTGAACAAACATAAAAAACTTAGATATGCACTAATTGAGAAGTCGAAATGTATATTTTTCATCGTAGAAACCTAATTTACGTATGTTCGATGCAGCATACCCTCTCTATTTATTAAAGACCGCTTGTCTTAGCTAAAACAGAAATTTGGCAATTCAGAAGGTGTCGACGGGTGGTTTGAAACAGGGATGTTGCGGATGCATTATTTTTCACATCCGCGGATGCGGATGCGAATGCTGATTTCAAGACGCTCACATCCGCGGATGCGGATTTGTACAAAAAACTTAAGTGTTAGTTTGGTAGGGTAAAAGAAAACAGTAATATTTATCCTTTCTTTATTTAATAATAAAGTGGTGAATGAATTACTATTACGAATGAATTATTTTAGTAATTAAATTTTAATATTGGAGCATTATATCTAATGAAAAGTAGAATGGCCGCCTTTTCGGACTCCAGTCTGTTTCGTAAGAGTTCGTATATTCTTTCTTAATTATAGGATCATTGAGTAATTTTGTATATTTGTTTATTAAGTGCTACTTGGTTTAATCTGCATAGAACACAACACAAGTGTTAATACTTAGGTGTCCTCTATTAAAACATTCTCTTCTCTCTATGTATAACATTTCGTGACTTTTACAAATAAACAAGTAAACAAAAAAAATCTACGACTGTCAATTGTAACTATTTTCTATTATAAAATAAGGATGTACTGTACAGACATCCTTTAATATATTTTTTAATAATATAACATATAGTAATAATTATAATTTTTAAGAGAACATTAATCTCTAAGACTAAAAAACTGTAAACTAGTTTGTAAACAATAAACAATAGTGTAGTGTAGGAAACATGCGCTACTAAATAACTGTTCACTTGGAACATTGGCTGGTGGAGCTGATAAAAATTTACGTGCTATTTTAGATAATCGTTTGAACTCGCTTTTATTAACACTCCACCATTTAAGAGGACTCTCATCTGCATCAGCTCCGCATTATGATGAATACGGATGCGGATGCAGATGCGGATGTCTAAATCGATGCGGATGTTCCGCATATGCGGATACGGATGCGAATATTCGCAACGTCCCTGGTTTGAAACACCCGGTATACACTTAAAATTGAAACTAATACTCCTAAATTCGATATAGAGGTAAAGTTTTTCCTCAGTCTCCTTGTTTTATTGATGAGCGACCCTAATGTGAAGATACCTAATTGATATGTCGTTACCAATTTCCTGTTTGATCCTGCGTCTTTCATCTCGAACATGTCAATTGTGTATCGTTATTATCCTCAAGCTGTTAACACGATAGATATGATGAACAAACAAAGGAGTTCGAGTGTAAGACAGGCTAACACACATATCGATGTACGATGTAAACTCATCATCTCGACAAGACAAGCACTCGACCTCACAACAGGGAAGCTCTTGTCTTTAGCTTCGTCTCTCGTGTTTCCCAAGGATAATAAACCAGGAATGTTTGATCAATGGCAAAAATATTTATAAGGAATGAAAACAAATTGACTTTTATATTTTATACTTTATATCACTAATATGTTCACTTTGATGTAACTAGTTTCCGCAAAAATACGGGGCCATCATCAAAGAGAAACATACTGATGATTACAGTCTATTGAAATTTTACAATATGTACACACACATACTTTAGGTATTTCTCCAATATAATACTATATCTAATAGGAGCAATGTTTGTATGTATATATATATATATATATATATACAGTGATGGGCAAATGTGTGGAACCAAGCAAATATCTCTGGAATTATTAGAGATATCAAAATGTAATTTGGAAGGTGGATATTGCAGTAGATTGCCTATTTGTTTCCAATTTTTTTTACAATTTTGAACTTCCTGTTTTACCGGAAGTAATGTCGATTTTAAAATTTGCAATAAAACACCCTATGTAGTATTTTCAGTCTCTGATGAAACATTTTATTGCGAATACAAAAATATCTGGTTTGATATTGTTTACTTCAATATCTACCGAGATATTAACAGAAAAGTAATTAAGGAAAGGAAAAATCTAATATCCATTAAAGAAATACATAATCATAATTATTAACTAAATCTAAGTGATTTTCAATCATGAAACTTAACTTAACTAAACTTAATGTATTAGATGTTCAAACTGAGCACCGTTTACCTCTTGACAATAAGCAAGTCGGTTTTTAAATTCTCTAGTAACATTAGCTATTACTTCTGGTGTAATTCTCTGGATGTCTTGAGTTATTCTTGCAGCTAATTCTTGCAAATTATTTGGTCTATCAACAAACACTTTAAGTAACCCCACAGAAAATATTCTAGTGGATTAAGGTCGGGACTTCGTACAGGCCATTCATAAGTACCCCTTCTTCCAATCCATCTGTGATGAAATATCCTATCTAAATGATCTCGAACAATGCGAGCGCAATGGGGTGGTGCTCCATCCTGCTGAAACTAGATATTATTTGGTAACTGTCCATTTACCTCCAATGCCGGAATAACTTGTGTCTCCAAGAGCTGTAAATACCTATCTCCGTTTAAAGTTTCTTGTAGGAAGAAGGGTCCCACGATTCTGTTGTAATAAATGCCGGCCCAAACGTTAAATTTTTGGGGAAGTTTTGTATGAGCCTCTTGTACCGAATTAGGATTACTTTGCGACCAGTAGCGGCAGTTATGTCGATTAACCGTACCATTTCTTATAAAATTATTATCACGGTTACAAATATCCATCATCGTTTCACAAAATTGCATACATCTGTCAAAATCGTCTTCGGAGAGTTCTTGAACGAGGCAAATTTTGTATGAATGATATTTTTCTCACCTTAATATCCTTCCTACTGAACGACGGCTAATTCCATCCATAATGGCGAGGTCGGTAGTGGATAAGTGAGGATTTTCTTCCAAAGATATAGCAACATTTTGAGCTACACCGTCATTACTTGCACTTTTTAACCGTCCACTTTTTGGTAAGTTGCTAACTGTTCCACTTGTGTCGTACCTTCGCAAAGTTTTCGTCACTACTGAACGGGATATTCGCGTATTCGGATGAACAATGTTAAAAAGGTCACAAACTTCTTGTTGCGTCCTTTTCCTCTCCCCATACCTAATCATCATTAATATTTCTATTCTTTCTCTTTCACGTAATTCGGCCATTTTACGATCAAATTAAAACAATACAATCTGTTTACGTTCAAATAACAAAAACTAATAACTTATTTTGACAAATACTGTCACTTCTGCAATGAATTTCATGGACTACTAAACTTGATTCAGATTTAATTTGCGCCTGAATTAAACAAACGCACGTGTATTCGACTATGGAACAGCACTGCTGTTGGCTGTGACGGTATAATGCCACCGATTGACCAATAGAAATACAAATCCTTACCGAGCGGTTTGTTTATATCGGCGTTAAAGAAATCTGAACCGAGTTTAGCTACCATCGAATTCTTCCTTTCCTTAGTTATTTTTCTGTTAATACCTTGGTAGGTATTGAAGTAAACAATATCAAACCCGATATTTTTGTATGCGCAATAAAATGTTTCATCAGAAACTAAAATACTATACAGGGTGTTTTATTGCAAATTTTAAAATCGACATTACTTCCGGTAAAACAGGAAGTTCAAAATTGTAAAAAAATTGGAAACAAATAGGCAATCTATTGCAGTATCCACTTCCAAATTTCATTTCGATATCTCTAATAATTCCAGAATATTTACTTGGTTTCAAACATTTGCCTATCACTGTATATATATGTAATTGACTATGCTCTCGGGAATCTCGTGTGTCTCTTTTGTTTGTCTTAGAAAAGACACATTTTCATAGGCAACCCGGTAGATATATATTCTCCTAATCATAAATATCCGTAAAAAATTGGTTTTTAGCAAACACTCGATGGGTGTTTATGTAAGAAAACTTGAGTCATTTCAGTAATAAATTTGCAATATTTACAATATTGTATTTATATAAGCAAAATTAAACACATAATACTTACTGTCCAACCAGGGCTTTGGGTGGCATAACTTCGTGAGGTTCTAAATTTGTTAAATTTGATATATCGACCACCCATAATTGTACTATTGGATTTTGGGTACCAGGCTGAAATCACACGGTTATTTTACCCAATTAGAAAAAAATAGTTTGGCGCAGTCAAATAGGATTTATTTATTCAAACATTTTTTGTATTCTTACCGTTGGGTATCTGACTGACTTCGAAGCTGGAAACGATGATACTTTTTGCGAGGCTGAGGCTCCTTTGTTGCTTGTTCCTAAAACAGAACTAGTTTGGAACCACGGAAAATTCAAAATCCCTACTTCGCTATCGTTAAAGGTGGCGTAAAGAAGGTGCGTTCCATCATAGGAACTCCATAAGGCCTCTGGACTTTGTAGGACGTCCTCTAGGAACAAAACATGCTCAACGTTAATACAATTTTTATCTATTTAAGATTTACCGGGAAAGAAGCGTGATTTGTTCTCGTTACCTTGATATAACCAATCGGGAATGCCGTTGTATACGACATCCGGTTGTCCTGTGAACGTTATTCTTGTGTCTGTTTCTTCGATCGGCGAACTCCGATGATAGATGTCGTTTTTAAACACTATGAGTAATGACGTGGTTTCGCCCAACCAGCTGACGTACTGAAGACGCTCCGGTTGGGCCTTAGGCGACGATTCCAACCGTACTGGAATGTGATGACTGGAACAAACGATGTTTACTGAATGTATTTTTACAATATAAGGAGATTTATTAATTTCTCACAAGATAGACTGAATAAAGTTGAATAAGTTAATTTCTTTGATTTTATTTACACATTTAAAATAGAACAGTAGTAGTTGAATAAAAAAATTGCATTTGTTTCGACAATTCGGTCCGACCGACACCAAACTTGCTTTGATCTTGAAATACACTTACATATTCATTTTCTGTCTAAGAAACTGGGACCAGTTTAAACAGTTTATAGAAAATCCATAAATTATAGTAAATAAACAACTATAATATCCAATTAATATACAATAGCAGCACAAGAATTGATTTTCGTTCTAATAAATATTCCAATTATGTGTTTGCAATATTTTAAATTAAGGACTTGACATACGTCAGAAGTCAGAACAGCACAAAAAAGAGCAAGTTTATGAATGGTAGAGACAATAATGACAAATTAGAACAAAAAATGTTAAGGTTACCCAACTTTATAGATGGTAGAGACAAACTTAAATAGGGATTAATCTAAAAAAGTGTCCAGGGGAAAGCATTATACAGGTTAATTTTTTTTTTGATGATCAGTATGGGGATCTCGGAAACTAGCGGAGATAGAGCAATGGTTAAATTGGGAAAGATTTGCAGTTTTACTGGCCCAATTTAATGACACTTTCGGATTTTTGTAAAAAGTCATGGCTTACTAGATATTTTGAAAAAACAAAATTCTGTCGATTTAATCAAATCCCTCTAGCTCCTTTGTTTTTGATTTTATAAAAAAGTGTAAATATCAAAATTGAAGGGAATTGTATCCCTAATATGATTGTCATGTCCTCGTTTGCGTCACAGCTCTCACTTTCGAGATATGACACAAACTTATCTCTTTTTTTTGAATGGAAACCATAGTTGGCTATGACCTCAAAAAATCGGACATTTTTAGAGCTTTTCAACGATATAAAACTCGATATAGTTATTCATAAAAATAACGGAGTTATGGATGCTTTTCTCTCTTATTTTCACTTTTAACCTAGTTAGCCATGAAATAGATTGATTTATTAATAACTATTCCAAAAAACATTGAACGATTTTTTTATTATTTAAACTTAAGAAATTAAAGTACATAATAACATAATAATGGTTACAATTTATGTTCGAAAAGTCTACCATTGTTATTTAGACAAAAATTGCATCTTTTTAATATTGACAGTACCGCTTTCCTCACAGACCGCCGATCAATTTCTTTAACTGCTTGTAATACCACCTCCCTTAGATCACCAACTATCTCATACTTTCATTTGTATACTTTTTTTTAGCACCCAATAAATAGAAGTCTATAATTGCCAAATCGGGAAACCGGGGTGGCCATTCGCGTGGGCCATTTCTTCCTTTCCAAGAGTTTAGATAGATATTATCTAAGTGTCTTATTAATAACGAGTTATGAGCAGGTGCCCCATCATGTTGGAACCACTCAACCAAACGAGTTCTCAAATTAAAATTATGCAACATGTCTTGAAAAGTGTATTGCAAGAAATGAAAGAAGCGCTCCTCATTAAGTGTTTCGTCATAGATAAAAGGCCCCTATGATACCACCCCAAACATCTAAACCAAATTTTATCTGGGGTCGTCTTTGTTCTACATGGAAAGGGTTTTCTTTAGCCCAGATATGCTCATTGTGTCTATTGAACATACCGCAGTTGGTAAATCTAGTTCATCTGACCATAACACCTTTAATGGAAACTGTGGATTGTCAAGGCACATGTCTCTAAACCATGTACAAAACAAAATACGTCGATGTTTGTCACCAGCATGCAAAGTTTGAGAAACTGTTTGTACGCGTGGAACTTGTGCGCTTTCGTATCTTAACTACAGTTCGTTGAAATGTGCCAGCTTCTGTCGCAATCTCACGATTTTTATGTATCATTGCCAAAACATTTATTTGTGCTGCTTCGTTAATTTGTTTACGTTCGTTTGGTGGTTTAGTAAAAGATTCATATCTGTGTAAACTATCGTAAAGGCTCTTAAATGTACATAGAGCAGGTTGACGACAATTAAAATATCTATGAAAGTATTCCTCAGCTGCACGAACTGAATTTTTATGGCATATGATATAACATTCCACTATATTCAGTTTTTCTTCGTTAGAATATTCCACTTTATCACGAAAACTTGTCAATATCGACTGTCAGTTCAGCACTACTAATGAAATTACTCTCAAATGAGGAAACGTCAAAGTGAAAATAATTTTTTTCATGACTACCTACGTTAAAAGTGAAAATAAGAGAGAAAAGCATCCATAACTCCGTTATTTTTATGAATAACTATATCGAGTATTATATCGTTGAAAAGCTCTAAAAATGTCCGATTTTTTGAGGTTATAGCCAACTATGCAATGTGCAATTGCTGTTCTCCCTTAACTCCTAGGACAGAATGTCACGATAAAATTTTCAGGTTACTTCACCTGTCAGAGATATTGAATACTCTCTTCGAGGTGCCATTCCTTTGTACGCACGACAATATATATTATATATAAATATAACATATATTGTTTCTGGTCGGGGACCTTCATCAGTTGCGCTTCCCACAATTGAATGTCCTCTCGAACACTTCTTTATGCATTTGATGCATTTCGTTAAATTTGAAGACGCGAGATGTAAGACCGACATCTAGGATTTTCAAGAGAATCAGTACACAGAGGTTCCGAATCTGGAGCCGTTCGTGCAATTGCTGTTCTCCCTTAACTCCTAGGACAGAATGTCACGATAAAATTCAATATCTCTGACAGGTGAAGTAACCTGAAAATTTTATTGTGACATTCTGTCCTAGGAGTTAAGGGAGAACAGCAATTGCACAGAACGGCTCCAGATTTGGAACCTCTGTGTACTGATTCTCTCGAAAATCCTAGATGTCGTGTCTTCAAATTTAACGAAATGCATCAAATGCATAAAGAAGTGTTCGAGAGGACATTCAATTGTGGGAAGCGCAACTGATGAAGATTCCCGGCCAGAAGCAACATATGTTATATTTATATATAATATATATTGTCTTGCGTACAAAGGAATGGCACCTCGAAGAGAGCATTTCCATTTTAGTTCAAAATATTTTATGATTTCCGTGTGCTAGAAAAAACAATGATTGCTAGAAAAATGGACTCTTGCCAAGGTAAAATGAACAATAAACGAGTTATAAATTGTATCCAATTCATTTGAATAACACAGTATATGCCAACCAGCAACTAGTAATTCACTTCAACATTTACGCTGGGAAAACGTTAAGCGACAGCTTTCCTCCAGCTTTAATTTCACTTCCTTTCCTTTGGCGTTGAAAACAGAGCTTGTATTTCTTGCAGGAAAGATAAAAGCAAACCTGACCCCCTTTAAAGGTAGCAGTCTTAGTCAGATATTGCACGCTATCATCGTTTGAATGCGATTTTCATTTTCCGAACCAATGATTTACTGCGTTCTTCTTTGTATTAACAGCACGGCATTTGTTTTACAGATAAGAACGGAATAAAAGAACGGAAGGTCAAACGGGTAGTGCTTTCCTTGTTTAAACGATACGCTTCAGGTATACGGGGCCCTGATTCTTGAAACCATTCGAAGGGTCTACCACTCGATGAAGGATGTATGTCGTATGAAAAATGACATAAATGAAGTTTAATATATGGGTTAAACTTAATTTATGTCAATTTTCATGCGACTTACGTCGAAAGTCGAGTTGTAGACACCTGGGACTCGCTTCTCGAACAATTCGACTGCTCTAAGTCAGTTTTTATACCACATACGAATGGTAGAGCCGTCGACAGGATTTACCACTCTAGGCCCAGGGGCCCGATACTTAAGGGTCCCACTCACCTCGTTTTTCTCTATCGTTTTTAACCGACGGTTAAAAATCTTTGGCTAAAAATGTCATAAAAATGAAGCCTGAATTTTGACGGTTATTATTTGATTGGTAGGGCATTTTTCAGCGACAGTATATTCACATTTTTATTGTTTTGCTGTTTATTCGTTAGAACATTTTCTGATATTAGATATGAAACAAAGACTTTCTATTAGTACTCTCTTCGTGACAATTTTTTGTACGCAAGACAATATATATAATATTGTAACGAAATTTCCTTAAGCCGGCCCTGGTTTCATTCCAGCATGACACCGATAGCTTTTAGGAAAAAAAAGTTCTTGAAATGGCTCGGCAGCTGTAGAATTGATGATTGATTTTAAGAGAATTTTCGATGCTGGTTTTAAAAGGAAGCAGCCCACGATCGCAAGTTAGTTAGACAGCGACGACGAGCGTATATTGTAATGTTATTGTGAATCAGCTGTTCTGTATTATTTGATGTAAATAAAAGTTCTAGAAACGAGAAAGTGAATATTAGTTTTTTTTTTAATTTTAAGTTGAATCCACGAAATATATAACAATTTGGTGTTTAGAAGTACAGGATTAAGTGCAGTTAAAATCGTAATTTGATTTATAGAAACCCGTAGCATGGAAAAAATGGACGAAACTACCAAAAAATATGATTCTGGAAAAACGTGACAAAAAGAGAAACAACATCAGGAAGACATTCAACAAAGGTTAGTAAAATCTTTAGATGAAAAACGTAAAATAGAATTAAAAAATCTTGTCACTACGATGAAAAGCGAACAGCAAAATCTAGTTTCCTACTATGAAAAGTGAAAAACAAATGTTGTCACTGCCATGGAAGAAAAACAACAAAATGTAATGGAAATTTTCAGAAAAACAAGGCCAAACTGAAGAAAAAAGGCAACTCCAATTTGAGCACTATGTTCCAGTCCAATCATAGCCTTTCCTACACAGTCCGGCAAGTTCATCTTAGACACCGAAGTCAGCAACACAGGTGCAAGATGGTGAAGAGAGGGTGATCGAGTACTACAGCCGTGGATTCTCGAAACCGGAAAGATATTATTGCGTCACCAGAAAAGAACTTCTGACAATAATAAGGGCTGTAAACCATTTCCACAAATACCTTTATGGTCGTCATTTCTTAATCCGGACAGATCATGCCGCCCTCAAATGGCTGCTGGACATGAAGACACCGGAAGGACAACTGGCCAGGTGGATGGAGAAACTACAGCAATACGATTTCAAGGTGGAACACGGTGCCGGCCGTTTGCACAATAATGCCGATGCCCGATCCAGAAGACCCTGTAGAGCAGAATGCGGACATTGTCTGAAGACGGATCAGCGAGAGGGTATCTCCATCAGACAGATCCAAGTGCAGGCCAATGAAGTCTGGACAACGGAACAGTTCATCCAGGAGCAAATGGCTGATCCAGACATCGAACCAATCTTGTCACTCAAAACGAGAGGGGCACCCAGACCACGATGGGACGAGGTAGCTAGATACTCGGGCGTGCTGAAATCGTTATGGGCCCAATGGGACTCTCTAAGAGTAGAGAATGGAATGCTCAAGCGAGTGTGGGAAAGCACTGATGGCGGAGAAACCAAAGCCCCAACTGGTATTTCCTGAGAAAAAGGTACCAGCCATCCTGATCGAAGTACATGATGGGATTACCGGGGGCCATCTGGGCATAAACAAAACCCTAGACAAAGTTCGCCAGCGATACTACTGGGTAAAATACTTCGAAGACGTCAGAGCTTGGTGCCGTAAATGTGACACCTGTGCAGCCAGTAAGGGCCCGAAGACCCGGATCAAGGGTAGAATGCAGCAGTAAAATGTGGGCGCCCCATTTGAGAGAATTGCCATCGATGTCGCCGCTCCGTTTCCCGAGTCTGAGAGGGGGAACAAATACATTCTGGTCGCAATGGATTACTTCAGCAAATGGCCTGAGGCATATGCGATACCCAACCAAGAGGCAACCACGGTAGCGACGGTGCTAGTAAAACAACTATTCAGCAGGTTTGTCGTCCCGATGGAACTACATTCAGACCAGAGGCGTAACTTCGGTATCGAATGTATTCGATACCGAAGTTACGCCGATATGTCAGATGGAATGGTGGAAAGATTGAACAGGATCTTGGAACAACACCTATCCAAGGTCGTCAGCAATAGCCAGCGTGATTGGGATGAGCATATTCCCCTATTCCTGTTCGCATTTCGCTCTGCCATACATAATAGTACAGGCCTGACTCCAACCTGTTATTTGGCTTTTGGCTCCCCCGAAGAACCTTCCCAAGACATCGACGCTTATGCCGACCAGCTCCGACATTACATGCTATCAATACACGAATTAGCCCGAACGCAAATGTTGGCCACCAGTGACCGGATGAAGACGACCTCAATTCAGTCGGGTTTCAAGAGAGGGACAAAGTCTGGCTGTACAACGGAGCAAGGGTAAATCCCCAAAGCTTACACCCTCCTGGGATGGTCCATACGTGGTGGTCAAGAGGCTTAATGACGTCGTCTACCGGATCCGTCGAAACCCCAGGGCTAAGTTGAAGGTGGTCCATTTAGATCGACTCGCTCATTACCATGGAGAGGATGTTTCTGACCGGGACGATCAGAATTAAAGGGGGGCGGTGTAACGAAATTTCCTTAGGCCGGCCCTGGTTTCATTCCAGCACGACACCGATCGTTTTTAGGAAAAAAAATGTTCTCGAAATGGCTCGGCAGCTGTAGAATTGATGATTGATTTTACGAGAATTTTCGATGCTGGTTTTAAAAGGAAGCAGCCCCGATCGCAAATTAGTTAGACAGCGGCGACGATCGTATATTGTAATGTTATTGTAAGTCAGCTGTTCTGTATAATTTGATGTAAATAAAAGTTATAGTAAAGTAAAAATGAATAAGAGTTTTTTAAATTTTAAGTTGAACCCACGAAATATATAACAATATATATTGTATCTGGTTAGGGAACCTTCATCAGTTGCGCTTCCTACAATTGAATGTCCTCGCGAACACTTCGTTATGTATTTGATACATTTCGTTAAATTTAAAGACCGAATCTGGAGCTGTTTCATGTAATTGCTGTTACCCGTAATTTCTAGGTTAGAATGTCACCATGAAATGGTTAACTTCACCTGTCAGCGTTCTCTTTCTGCATACCAATCAAAGTACAGATTTAATAGTACAACTATATTAGTGGAAGAAAATATCTTCAAACGGAGCTTACTTTTTCGAGATGGTTTGTATTCACAATCGAGTATACAGCATAAATAAAATAATGGATAAACAAAACCTAAACGTCTTTTGTAGCTTGTTAGATAAGGAAGTAAAAACTTGACATGACTCACATTAGATAACACAGGTCAACATGTGATATAAGTAAATACACGGCATACCATATATGGTAGTAGGGTTTTTTTGGGTCGCTGATCACTATTAGAGGGTCGGTTGAGCCCCATCACGTCAGGGTCAAGGTCATTTGAAGTTCAAATCGAGAGATTTCTACCAAAAAATCAGAAAAAATGCATGCTTATGTTTTCGAGGTCCCTGAGTCCGAATCTGTAGTTTGTTTGACCTTGCGCCATTTTCCAGACGTCAAAAGGTCATTTGTAGGTCAAATCGAGAAATTTTTACCAAAAAATCTGAAAAATTCAAGCCTATGAATTTTAGTCGTCTGAATCCGAATCTGGCCTCAGTTTGCCCTTTGGGGTCATCTTCGAGGTCATGCAAGGTCATTAAAAGGGTTTTTGAGTTAAAAATACCAAGTGAGCACCAAAAAATCCGAAAAAATTCATAAGTGTCTTGATAGGGCAAGGAATCAAAATCTGACGTCAGCTGACCTCCAACACGTCAGGTGCAAGGTCATTTGAATTTCAAATGGAGAAAAAACCTGTGTAATAAACTGAAAAAATTGGTGCATATGTTTTCTGGGCCTCTGCATCGAAATCCTGCATTCGTTTATATTTTGTCGTAAATCTCTTTGTTACGTATATTGCTTTCTCGAAATGAAAGCGTTGTGGAGATCCAAAAATCGAAAGTGCTTAAATGTCTATACGTACAGATTTTGAAGAGGGCGTCAATCCTCACCGAAAAGCATAGAAATCTCTCGGTTTGACCTTGAATGACCTCGAAGATGACCGCAAAGGACAAACTGAGACCATATTCGGATTCAAACGACTAAAATACGTAAGCTTGAATTTTTTCAGATTTTTTGGTAGAAATGTCTCTCGATTTGACCTTCAAATGACCTTTACATAACCTCCATAACCTCTGGAAAATGACGCAAGGTCAAACAAACTACGGATTCGAACTCAGAGATCTCGACATAAACATGCATTTTTTCAGAGTTTTTGGTAGAAATCTTTCGACTTGACCTTCAAATGACCTTTTGACCTCTGGAAAATGGCGTTAGGTCAAACAAACTACGGATTCGGACTCAGAGACCTCGGAACCATAAGCATGAATTTTTTCAGAGTTTTTGGTAGAAATCTTTCGATTTGACCTATAAATGACCTTTTGACCTCTGGAAATTTTCGTAAAGTCAAACAAACCACGGATTCGGACTCAGGGACCTCGAAAACATAAGCATGAATTTTTCAGATTTTTTGGTAGAATCTCTCGATTTGACCTTCAAATGACCTTGACCCTGACGTGATGGAGGTCAACCCTCTCATCGTGATGAGAAAAACCCCTGGTACCATATATGGTATGCCGTGTATTTGCTTATATTAAATGTTGACTTGTGATAATTTATTAATTAGATCAGGTCTGAACTATGGATTTAGAATCATTCCACTTATACCTCTTGAATCTATTTCTGTGCAGCCTCACATAAGTAACATCAGACAAATGTTATTTGTGTTTTTGTGCTTATATACTTTTTGTACTCACTATACTTTGCTTACAGTTGAGGAATCACTCTAAGGTCAGTTTAGTTCATCGAATATAACAAGAAAAAAATGACAGTCGCATTCTTCGCCAAACCAACAACTTCGACTACGAAAACTTTAAAACTCCCTACCCATTCATGCCTAAGATAATTTCAACTTTTCCGCGAAAACATTGCACAGTTTTCGAATTCAATATCCGTGATGAAAGCAGTTCCTCATTTGATTCGTTCCGCCGACCGAGAATTAATATTGGGAGTGGATAGAATTTGATTAAAAATAAAAAAAATCGGTTGTAATCTGGATGAATGTTCCGGGCTTTGGAAGAGCTATAGTAGGCACGTTGAAATCATTCCAAATTATTTTGCCCTTTGGAAACGGCACAGGTTCATTTGTGAAACGTTTTTTCAGATTTCCATTTGAAACATGCTACTAATAACACGGAATTATAATATAGAGGTCAATTTTTTGGATATGGAATACGGACGAAAATGTGGAAAATTAAACAACTGAGTCTGAATGGAATATGTCTAAGTACTTCTTGGGAAATAACACCACAGTTAAGAAAATTGCTGTATATTCCAAACGTTTCGGGGTCTAGGTCAGACCCCGTTGTCAATGGTTAAGAAACTACGGATTAAAAAGGCACAATTCTAAGATATAAATTAAAATATTTGACAATATGTATTATTTGATTTCTGACGTAACTAAGAGAATTTTATTTGTAATATACAGGGTAGCACAGAAACTTCTAAAGATCATATAATAATAAAGTTCCTTTCAAATTGGAAGAATTTGAAAGGGAGATCTTCAGAATTGTATGTGGCGCTCCAAGGTGCGACTTCGCCACAAATGCGACCAAAGAATTTTGTTGATTCGGTGATCCCATCATAAGGGAAAACCTAGGAAAAACCTTATGAACTCTCCCGATATTGGGTCATTCACAAGGACATGACCATTAGCAATCTTCCTTCCTCTAAGTCGATTCGGCAGACTCAGTGAACGACTGAATTCTACGGACGCGGTAGTAGGCGAGTACAGATCGTCTTTCCATTCCTAACGATACAATTCAAAGTCAGACTCTTTGTAGTTATTACTCTTTGGTTGTTGTCGTTCTATGCTTTGTCGTTAATATACATCTGAATTTTGAAACGTGTAATTCTCTATGACCAATAATAAACCAAGGACAAGTATACAAAATTAAACAAAGATCCAACAACTTCTATAGAAAACAAAATATACCGCTTACTTTACAATCACAAACATGAATTTACGGCACAAGAACGTAAACATCTTACTCCACACTATTCTAAACCGCCCCATTTTTACGGGTTACCTAAAATTCATAATCCCAACATTCCATTAAGACCAATTGTCAGCTCCATAATTCTCCGTGCACTGAGCTCTCAAAATTCCTTTGAAAAATTATTTTACCACTTAATGGTAAGTCTAACTCTCATCCTAAAAACAGCGCACATTTCTTAGAAAAATTATCACATATACAATACAAAAATTCTTTCACAATAACATTGCTGTCACCAAAACACTTCCTATAGTAAAAGAATGATTAAAACAAGATTCTTTACTAAATCAACGTACTCATTTGTCCATTAATACAATAATGGAACTTCTAACTTAATGATGACTTCTACCAACAAGATTTTGGCATGGCAATGGGTTCCTGTCTGTCTCCTGCTTTAAGCAACATTTTTATGGAAAAATTTGAAGAACAAACAATTTTCTCAAAACAGATTAAACCTTTGGTTTGCTGGCGTCATGTTGATGACATATTCGTTATTTGGGAACATAATCTTGAGGATTTACATGTATTACTTAACGACATAAACAACACAGAATAAACTATTCAGTTTACACTAGAGCTTGAACAGAATAACAAATTACCATTCTTAGACATTTTAATAACCAAAACACAATCGACATTGAAACAGAAGTTTACAGAAAACCGACTCATCCTAACAGGTATCTCAACTTTAACTCTAATCATCCAAATTCAGTAAAAAGAGGTATCATTAAATCTCTATATGACAGAGCAAAAACCAACTGTTCTAACATCAATAAATTCAATGAAGAAAAAACGTTTATAAAAAATGTACTTTCTGCCAATCATTACCCAATTAAATTTATTAATAACGAGTTAAACAAAATCGAATACCAAACAATCCCAAAGAACCAACACCGAACTTCACCAAGCAACACTGACTCCCAAGATAATCACATTAATACAATAACTATACCATACATACAGGGTCTATGAGAAAGACTAAAAAGAGTGGGAAACAGATATAATATCAAAACATCATTTAAAACAAGAAATACACTAAAATCAATTATATCAAAAACCAAACCAAATACCTAACACATCTCAAAATACAAAAAATAAAATCCCTTGTGAATGTAATACATTCTATATTGGAGAAACTTCTAGACCTCTATATGTTCGAATAAACGAACACAAAAATTACATAAAAAAACGACAATTTGAAAAATCCAAAATTTGTGAACATGCTTGGGACCTTGGTCATAAAATACAGTTTCAAAATTCAGTCAAATTCTTCCAATTTGTAAGGAACTTTATGATTATATGATCTTTAGAAGTTTCTGTGATACCCTGTATATTACAAATAACATTCTCTTAGTTACGTCAGAAATCAAATAACACATATTGTCAAATATTTTAATTTACATCTTAGAATTGTGCCTTTTTTATCCAAGTTTCTTAACCATTGACAACGGGGTCTGACCTAGACCCCGAAACGAATATACAGCAATTTCCTTAACTGTGGTGTTATTTCCCAACAAGTACTTAGACATTGAAAAATATGCCACAAATATCATTCCGGAAACAACTGAATGGAATATCTTATAAATATTGGAGTATCACCAATCTTTCAGCTAACAAAGGAAATACCTGGTATTACATACCAAATTAAATAATAAAAAAGAAAATGGACTTAAAATTTGAAGGGCTTATCAATGGTTCAATGCATTCTGTCCGAAATATCAAATCTATAGAATGTAATAACGTTTTAACAAGATGGTGCTCTTGCGCATTATTATGGCGCAGTAAGATATTACCTGGATGAAGAATATCAGAATATCAAAATCGATTGGATGGCGAGGTCCCTTAGATAGGGCTAGCTCGGTCACCGGACATGAGCCAATAGATTTTTTTCACCTTTTATTTGGGCGACTAGAATTGATTACCACGAACTTCAGATTTAACATGTGTGTTTTTTTCCTGTGTGATTCCGACAGTACAATCAGGGCCGGATTTAAGTTGGTGAGGGTCCTTGGGCACAAAACTGGTGGGAGCCCCTGGCAACAAAACTGATGGGGGCCCTGGGCACAAAACTGGTGGGAGCCCCTGGACACAAAAGTGGTGGGGCCCCTAGGCACAAAACTGGTGGGGCCCTTGGGCAAAAAACTGGTGGGAGCCCCTGGCAACAAAACTAGTGGGGGCCCCTGGTTACAAAACTGGTGGGGGGTCTCTGGGCACAAAACCGGTGGGAGCCCCTGGACACAAAACTAATGAAGGCATTCTTAAGGAATTCAAAATTGCCAGTCATATTTTTATTGTATTTTCATTATTTTTAATAAAACATGTCAGATAAATGTATTTTTACACACTTATATAAATTACGTCAAAAAAAGAAAAGTAATACGAAATATATATAGCACTAAAAATACAGAACAAAATTAAATTAAAAAAATTATGTATTCAAATCGGTTATAAACTCTTCGAGAAAAATATTTTGAAACCTGCTTAGATGTGCTTGACTAGCCCTTCTTCTTGGCTTAAAATATATTTCTTACTCGTTCTTATCTACAGTTACCTACTAGATTTAATTGCATCTCCTGTTTATATTACAGCCTTAGGATTGCTCACATATAAAAAAATCTTAAAGTTGATTTTAAAATAATAGTGTTGCCACATATATAAAAAAACTAAAATATAATTTATATATATGTTTGAGAGTACGAAAACGTACTAACAAATTTTCAAAAACAATATTCATACAATGTACACATTGTATCTTTGTTTTTTTTTTGGTTATAAACTTGTTTGGATTTTGGCTTTCATTTACAATTTTTGTTGGATTTTTTCTTCAAATATATATATTTTTTCAATTTTGGTCTACACTTGGTGGGAGCCCCAAAATGGTGGGGGCCCTAGGCCAGTGCCCAAAGTGCCCTTATTTAAATCCGGGCCTGAGTACAATAGAAGTGTATGCAAACGCAGTGACATTCATTTACTGTATGTGTTAAGATCAATAAATATTTCAATACTTGGTGTATAGAAAAATATTTTTACTATAAAATCAAGAAAACTCCCTGAAGCAGTTTTGTAATGAATTTTTAATATGGTATAAATTCTAAATGATGTGTTGAGTTTAATTTACATAAAAATGATTATATACGTACTCTTTGCTGACGTCATAGATGGTATAGTGCGCCGTAAAGGATTGTCTGAATACCTAGAACAAAAAAATCTTTGAATATACGATGAAGAACTCCAGTAACAAAACAAATCTTTTTTAAACATATAATTCCAGCAATAAATGAACAGAAAGGTCCCATAAAATTGTGTAGAACATGAGATATACGGTTTTCGAGAAAATCAGAAAAAAAATTAATAAGGGACTGGATTTCAGCGATTTTCAATAAATATTCACTGTTTTCTCTAAAACTGCGTAAATCGGAAAAATATATGCACAATAATACATTTTTAAAAAATAGATAACCGACTTCTACCTATAACTAAAAAGCTAAAAATAAATATAACAAAATACAACTCTAGCCAATAAATAAATTCAATGTTGTCAGGTACCTACCCAGGAAGTAAAAAATGTAAACATTAAAAGGTGTGCTCATTCTGTACAAATTAATTACCTACCAATCTAGTATATTTTGAAGCCGGTCTCAAATCCTTCATTGCATACTTATCTACTAATTCATCAAATTTGATTGTTGCTAGGCACCGACTTCAAAAATATACTACATTGGTAGGTAATTAATTTAAACAGATTGAGCACCTTTTAATGTTTACATTTTTTACTTCTTGGGTAGGTACCTAACAACATTGAATGTGTTATTTATTTAACATTTTAATTTTTTTGAACTCAGGTAGTTTTCATTCTTTATTTTTTATTTTGTAACATCGAAAGCCTCAACATTACATAATGATACTTTCTCATTTAAATTGACAGGTAAATCTTCACGAACTAAATGTACTAGTACGTGTTGACTTAATAGGCCCAAAATATATTTATGCCTTATGGACTACGCCATGTAACCTTTTTTCCTTTTTTCAACTTTTTTTGACAACCCTGTACCAATCATCCTATACATACTGTCCACGGACAACTATAGCTGCCTTCTGTAAACTATAGGACGGAATTCCACATATTTACGGAGTCAAAATGTCCAATATTTCACCTTGTGGGTACCATAAATTATTTCATCGCCCTAACATTAATTCCTCTCCATAGGGATGCTCGATATGTATCAATGGACTGTTTCATCTATGTCCACAGCATGCACATACATAAATCTATACAGTAAACACATACATAGACAGTTTAGCCTATGGCATAAATTTGTTAGCAATTGCCATTGACAAACTACATTAAGACTATTTAAAAACAACAGTGTCGTTGTAAACTAGTAAAGTTGTATCATCTAAACGAGGTTAAATGAGAAAGACCGCTGAAACATAGAATCCATCCTTGTAGGTCTATTGTGAATTTGATTAGCATAAACTATTTTTTCCCAAAGATACGGACGATGGACAAATTTCAAATATTGTTAACCAGTTTATCTCTATTAGTTTTTGACTTATATGGTCAAATTTGCGAAGTGCGTAAACAAGTCTACAACAGGTATTTCAACTTTGTAAACTCTTGTGGGCTACAGTAATAGAAGATTGGCAAAACAAATGTTTCACACAATTTTTTCCCATAAATAGAGTATTTCGAATGATTTTTAACATAACTGGTTATGCGTCGTAAATCTTAAGTAACGATCAAACGTGATACCTGAAATTTTTGCTTCGTCTACAATGTAATTTCCATCGTAATGTTTTCTTTGAGATAACTGACGTGAACAACAAACATTTTGACATCTTAAGATTGTGACTATCACAATAGTCTTGTATCGCTAATAGATCAGAGTTAATTATGCACGCATTTATATAGTCACTAGAATCAAAACTGAGACTTATCTGTGTATCATCAGCATAAGATGCATTATGTTTATACAAGTCGATATATCGAATCAATCCGATATTATCGAATCATATGATATCGATATATAATATCGATATATTTTACCCGATATATGAATATCGTACAAAATTAAAAGCTTTTCACAATGACAATTTGGCGTATTTTCTACTTAGTACTATTTTGAAGGCAAGCGCTACTTCCCATAGACCTTTACACCCTTTTTAACGCCCATGCGCGTTTGCTATGTTGACAAACGGTAATTCGAATGTTTCGTACACTTTTCAAATTTGAATACTGTACAAGCTTCATAAGCCTTGTTAATTATGAAATTGAATGAAAAATTAACTGATGGTGGTTCATTAGTGCTTTCTACAGTAGAGACATATACTTGTATTCAATTAGGACGATGGTTAAAGTACCTTGGTCGTCTACAAGGTGGAGATAAGGCAAAATTAGTAGACAGGTTAAAAGAATATATTAGGTTTAAAATATTGATAATTAAAAAAATACACATTATTTGTAGCTAATCTTTAAAAAACGAATTGAAAAATTTTGGAAAAATTGTATTTACATGCCAATGGTATGAAAACTGACCAAAAAAATTACAGCTGTTGACGCATGCGCACAAAAAAATTTCGAATATGAAAAGGCTTATTGTGTGAGGGCAGAACTTGTAGGACATACCCCATAAAGAAAATAAGAACTTTCTTTATGACATACCCAGTGTGCGTATAAGAAGTGTTTCCAAGGTACGGGCTAAATGCTGATTGGTTCTGTCATTTGTTGCACTAATTTCCGGTTTACTATAGCAACGGGAGAATAGATGTTTAGCTTTTGACGCTGTGTTGCCAGATCTGATGATTTATGTATAATATTATCATTTTGGTATTCTTAGTTGAATTTTATTAAATTTAAGCCGAAAAAATACATACCACCTAAAGTATAAAATGTTCACAACAGTATTCAATAGTTATCAGGAGATTGCAACATCAACCTGATTTTAGTCGACAAATTGGATATTACAATGTATTGAGAGTTGCTGTTTGGGTACTTACATAGTCGAGGAATTTAAAAACGAAACTAATAGCCCCAATAAGTTTCAGAAATTCTTCCTTTTCTTTATTACAGACTAGTTAAATACAAATTACATACGATATATCGCAAATATCGATATATTTCATCGATATATCAGAAAATATCAAAATATCGATACAGCATTGCGATATATTATATCGGATAAAATATCGATATTTTTGCATCATGAACATCCCTACTCTCCACACTTTATGCAACTTCTTATGGGCTATAAAAGAAATAATTTTTTAATCACACTGTATAAATATAATTTAACTCCAGCATATATTTCAACCATCTTGTATATGATTTGCTTATCACATCATATAACAGTTTTTTAATCACCCTATATAATTTTAATTTCACATTTCTTCCAACATTTTTATCCCACCAAACCTCCACTCCACCCTATATTCCAACCATCCTGTATATACAGCTGCCTACGGACCACTATCATTCTAGCCCGTCCTATATTTCAATTTCATATAAATGCAACTCCTTCTATCACTTTACTTTGTGATATTGTTTGCTATAACTAAACTTCCTGTATATAATCGCACCAAATAGCAGTTTAAAGTTTGACACGTGTTGTCCCATACAAATAATTAAATCATTCTCACTTTTTCAGCCGCTTCACTTCTAAATGTAGGATTCGTGCATTTTAATCCGTTGACAATTGCTAACTTTATAATATACCCTCTCGTCACAATTACGCCATTCTGGCCATTTCTTGAACTTCTTATTTGAAAGCGTCCGCTGGACACTTTTTAAATTTTATTCCCATATAAGTTTGTCCTCCTTTGCTCGACACTCCATAAAAGACGGCCTAAGTGTCGACCTTTCGACCAATTGTTAAGATGAACTGACTGAGGAAGACACAACACCCTACTTAGATAAATAGCACAAAAAAAAGAAGTTAAATGTTATCTTCCGTTATTTTAACACGAACAAAATTTCAACAGCATTATTTGATTAATACCGATATTTTTCAATCTCGAACACTTTCCGGACTATGCTAATTCGTTCGCCCCATTTTTTATTCGTTTGGAGGCTTCATCCTTTTCGGAACTGTAAATGGAAAATATGGCATCCATTTGGAACGTCATCGCGGCCCACTTCGTGTTGTTTTGAATAAACTCGTCATCGATTCGGGCTGCTATTTCGAAAGGGGTGGATTCCTGATTTACGGGGTGTTGATTGAGTTGTTAGCGTAGTCACTGGGAATTTTTGTTTTGTAATTAAGTGTTGCAATAACAGGGTTCGATATTCGAAAAATTATGTCGATTTTAGTAATAACAGGGGATATTGAAGATCCCTAGAATTGTGTTTTCAGATTATGAATGTTTTTGTTGTTTCTGCAGATTTTAAATTCAGAAAGGGTCACATAATAGACTCTATTACCTGACAACGCATTGATAATGCCAAGTGAGATCTTGGCGAAACGTCTTTACGATTCAAACATGAATCAAACTAACGAGCGGATGTACACTGGATGAATACTCCTTCATATATATATATATATATATATATATATATATATATATATATATATATATATATGGTTATGATATGATTTAGGTGTACATCCGTTCGTCTGTATTCGGGACTTGATCGCCAAAATCATTTGGCTTTCCGCGTAACTCTTTTAGTTGATAACTCAAACGAATCCCGGATGTACACCGGAATAAATCATCAACCACATATTTCCATCCGTGAAACAGTATACACAAACATATATATATATATATATATATATATATATATATATATATGATCGATGGTAAAATGACGACGTTTCGGCAGAGTCACATCTTTTTTTTTGAAGGTGGAAATCCATTATGGACAATTTGAGCTTAGAGTCTATCACTCAAATTAGTGTGGGACTCACACCCACTAAAACCACCTTGTTGTTTCTGCAGTTTATGAAGGTGGTGGTACTGTTATTTCTAACTTGCGTCGCCACCTTCCTGCCTTTCTTTGCCTTCATCACACCATTCTGTTTCTTCTTTTCCTCTATAATTTCCCTTATCCATTTGTATATAATTTCCTTGTTCTCTTTACTTTCTATTATTAGTTTTATCACGTTAGATACTGTTATGCTTTCACCAATCGTTGTTTCTGTTCTTGTTTTATTCCTTGCATATCTGTCGCAGTCAAAAACCACGTGCTCCATTGTCTCCTCAATTTGGCACATATCACAGTTACTCACCTCATTTTCCCTATCTTTTTCAGGTATGCTTTGACACTACCATGCCCAGACAAAAATTATGTCATAAAGTAATCTGTACTTCTATATTTGCTGCTCGCCCATTTTGTTAGGTCTGGTATTAGTTTCTTTGTCCATTCAGCTTTTCCCGTTAGCCCATCCCATTCTTTTTGCCATTCTTTTAGCGTATTACTCCTGTTATCTCTGTATTTTTTATTTTCGCAATTTTCTCTAAGTTCTTCTACCATCAGATGGATTGGAGGAATACCAGCTATAACTGTCGTTGCCTCATACTAGATCGTTCTATATCCGCTTATTACCCGCAGCAGCGCCTGTCTTTGTATTTTTAAAATCATGTTATTATATCTTTTTATCTTCATACCTCTGTGTCATGTTGGTGCCCCGTACAAAAGTGTTGATTGTGATGGTCCCTTTATGTTTTTCATATTTTTTCCAAGTTTTGCTAACTTATCACCCGCTTGGCTTACTGCATTTACAATATGTGTCCCGTATGTACCTTGGTGATCGATAAATATACCGAGATACTTTACGCTCTTTTGTGGTGTTATATTTAGATCCTCTATTTCTATTTTTATTTTTTCTCCTATTTTCTGCATTTTTCTACCTTTGAGTAGCACCGCCTCGCTCTTTTCCGGTGCCCATTTCAACTTTGCCTCTTTCATCCAGTCTCCTGCGAATGCTATCGTATTTGCACCAGTTGGCAGCTTCTGATTTAGCAGATCATCGTACAATATATTCCATAACGTCGGTCCTAGTACTGATCCTAGTGGTACGCCAGTGCTCATTTTTAACGTTTTTTTCTTTCCCGAGTATAATACTTCTTTTGGAGAAATAACTCTCTATTATTCTTATTAGATATTCACTACTCCCTTTCTTCTCCATTTCCTTAACAATACGTTTCCATGATGCCGAATTGAATGCATTTCTAACGTCAAAGTGATGAGTATCACCCAGCCCGCTCTAGTGCTCCTTGCTTTGTCAAAAATCCAGTTTGCTGCTTTTACTGTTGATTTCCCTTTCCGAAACCCAAATTGTCTTTCTGAAATTTTTTCATCTCCTAATTCTTTGTCTATTCTATTTCTAATTTAGTGGGCAGAGTCACATCTGCCCTCTTCAGGTCGGTTCGCATAATTGTCGTAGCCTTCTGCTTTTGCTTCTAGTTACTCGAATACTCAGTAACTACTGACGACCTTCAGTGCAGAATGCTAATATTAATTTATAATATTGGTTCATTCATTAAATAAAATATAATAAAAATTCATTATTTACGTCCATAATGTTAGCGCCAAGCAACTGAATGTGCCGCTGCCGCCAGATTCAAAACATTGAGTAATTATATATAGAGGGACCAATGCTCTTATATACTTAGAGCATGTACTTATGGAACTGTAGCATGCAAGCGTTGTTATTGTTTAGTGGTAAAGTAATCGTTGTATATTATAATTATACTTTAACACTAAACCGTTTTAACACTAAACCGTTTTAAACAGAAATACAAAAAGTACTTGTTGAATCTCCAATAATTTATTTGTAACCTTCTTGATTTCATCACGTGCAACTAATTAGATTATTCGTGTATATATATTTTCTTCCTTTTTTGGTAGCATGTGGCACATTTATATTTGTTATTGTTTCTTTTTGATTTTTTATGTTGTTATTTCCGGGACGCTGTTTAAGAAACTTTCCTAGATTGTTTTCAGCGTCCTTTTTTTGAATTTATCATAAACAATGTTTTTTTATCTATATTATTGTTATATATTTATATTAAATTGTACTTTATGGATAAATTTAAAATAAAAAAAATTATTATTATTATTATACAGGGTGATTCTAGATATGTTAGAAATCATTTTTTTCGTGGGTGGCACATAAGCAGTTACATATATAGGGTTTTTAAAATATAGAGTAGAGTGCAATGATAAGTAATAAAATAATTATATAGGGAAGCCCATTAGCGGTTGAATTTACAGAGTTCTTGGAATAGAAGGCGCAATAGAATTACAGTTATACAGGGTGGTGCAAAAAATATTATACAGAGATGTATATACAGGGTGGCGGAAATGGAAATGCAACATTTCGTAACCCATAAGCAGTTGTATATATAGGGAAGATGAAATATAGGGTGAGAGGAATTATAGATATACAGGATGATGATAAAAAATGTTAGAAAAGTAAATGATTTATAGAGTAGCCCACGAAGAGTTCCATACATATGATGATTGAAATATAGGTCGGAGTAGAATTATAGTTACAGAAGATAGTTAAAAATTTCATAAACAAAAAGAGTAAATACGATGGCTCATAGGCAGTGGCATATACAGAATGGTTTACCGAGTGGTTCAACAATGTTAAAAAATATTATGGGTGGTCCATGAGCAGTTGCATATACAGGGTGGTGGAAACATATAATGAGATGGAATTATTATAATGAAGATTTTAATAAATGCTAGAGAATTGAGTGCAATTATAGCTATACAGGGAGGTTAGAAAAAATAAATTTGTAGGGTAACCCATTAGGGGTTGAATTGTTGTCATATTAAATTAAGAATTACGAATTTGAACACAAATAAAGTCGTATGAATTATATCTGAAAAAAACTTGAAATTCGTTACTTATTTGTAGAAGCGAGATGTAAGACCGACATCTAGGATTTTCGAGGAAACTATCACACAGAGGTTTCGAATCTGGATCCGTTCCGTGTAATTGCTGTTCTCCCTAGGATAGAATGTCACTATACATTTTTTAGGTTACTTAACCTGCCAGAGATATTGACACAACTGGTCGAATTTCAACCACTGGGCGACAGCTAGTAGTTATAAGTTGCAATGAAACTGTAGAAAGAAACATTGGTGATACTACTTGTTTGTTTTAATGTTAGAAATTGTGTATAAAGTCAGTTGCCAGTTTGCATTTATATTTCGATTCGGTCCGTCATCTTAAAATAATTGTCAATTAATAATATCATTGCCACGTTTTCCCTAAATGATATCCGAACGTGGAGCGTCGATTTCAGTGAGATGCTCGCTTAGCAGCTGGAAGCAGAGGAGGCAGGAGTTTGTTTGATTTGCCGTGGCCCTAATTAATGTTGTTTGTTTCGAGAAAATCATTCACGATGGGGAGGCTTCTGCTCCAAAAGTCTGATTAAAATTTATTGAAACATTTCCAGAGAACTCTTAGGAAAATTAAATGTTATTTCCGTGACGTCAGCATAGGGAAAATTTGTGATATCTGTGAAGTCAATAGAGTGTCATTTCCACTTCATTAAAATAATTTATATTTAGAAAAGAACCGACTTCAGCTGACTTAAAATAAAAACCGCTTAGAAACCGTGTGCAATCAATCACTGTTTTCAGACAAGTCTTCTTTTTTATCTGATTTAAGGTTCAGTTCATTTGAAAATTTTTAGCGTATTCTTATCTCTCTCTCTCTCTCTCTCTCTCTCTCTCTCTCTCTCTCTCTCTCTCTTTCTCTCCTTTTCTAATTTTTATACTTTGCCTATATTTTTCAAATATTTTTTAATTTTTTTATTTGTTTTATTATTTGGACCACTTAGTATAAATGTAAGTCTAATTCACTCTATATTGCATCCACACTTTTTTCTGAATCACTCTGTACAACAATAATTTAACTCAACACCTTTAAAACCACCCTATATAAGTATATATCCTCTCAACACTATTAACTCTTTCTGTTTTTCTATTATGTAAATTATTCCTGTTGGTGCGTTCCCGCAATTTGTTTAGTGTATTGTTTAAATTTGATTGAATTACTTCATTGATTTTTAAACTTCTGCACCTTTTCCAAAACCTTCCGTCGCGCTAATGATAATTTTAAGTGTTTTTTGCGTGAAAAATAAAGACAGTATTCATGTTTCGTGTATTGACTTCCAAGCTATTTTGGACGCTTTTGATTCCGTCGTAGGACGGCCGCTTTTTGTTGTTATTATGTTACGATTTCGCGAGTTATAGTTCCGGTCGTAACAACCGCTAAACCGTTTTCATTTTGTTTCTTTTGTGTTTGCAAAAGCGCATCATTTGTTGTTAAACCAGCATTTTTTGTTTGCTCAATCAATGAACATTACGTCGCTATTTTTTGTGTAACATGTTGTCCAGACGAAGCTCTAAAAACAGTTCCTGCCGCTGCGGGGCTAGCCTCTGAAGAAAGAAGAGCCAAGAAAACACCACATGCAGACCTTCGACGTAAAAGTTCAGTGATTAACTTTTATTTGGTGGTTTCATTTACGCGACGGCACGTGTTTTATTGATTGCATTGAACCAGCATTGAACTAAAACCGCAACATCTAATTCATATTTTTTTTTGGATATTATATGTAATGTGCCATCGAAGACATTACACCTGTATAGCAATGATTTTATTTCGCCTCATATGTCTAGGAGGTATTACATTTATGCAACTGCTCATGGTCCACCCTACATAACAAAATTCAGCTTTTTGAACCACATTTTATTTTATACCCCGTCCTACGACCTATAATTCAAATATCCTAACTACTTATGCTTATATAACAAATATTTGATACACCCTGATAACAACAATTTTTTTCCCACCCTTACTTCAAATTCCTTGTATAAGCAATTATTTATTAGGGCAACCCAAAAAAAGATCTTGTTTTTCAAGTCTCATATCAAGAAAAAAAAATTTTAAAGGTCGCTAAAATTTTTTTAAAATTGCCAAAATCATTAAAAATCGATTTTTTATATATACTTTTTCTCGTGACTTTATTCCTTTCTACACGAAAAATCATGAAGATCCTGAAAATTTTAATATTCAGAAGTCGCTCCAAATTTTTTTAAGTTTCCAAGGAAAGTACCTTATATCTTTTTGAGCTACTTCTAAATATGAATATTAAGAACTAAATATTTTCCTGTATAACTGTAATTCTACTCCACATGTGTCATGCCACGTCAAATCGACAAATAGTTGGACGCGACGAACTCTACTGTAATTTCAATACATCCTATATTGTAACCACCCGGTAAATACTGAAATTATAATTATGCATGGTGGTTCAAAAAATATATAAGCAAATGCATATACAGGGTAGTTAAAAACATATGGTGGTATAATATTATAGTTATACAGTATGATATAAAATATGTTAGCACAAAAATGTTATATTTGGTAGCTTATAATAAGTTTTACATATAGGGTGAATCGGAATTATAATTATACGAAGTGGTTAAGAAATTGTTTGATCATAAATGTATTATAGGGTAGCTTACTTGTAGAGTGGCCTAAAAGCGGTCGCATATACAGAATGGTTGAAATATGGAATCAAGTTAAATTTTAATTATACAGGGTGATTAAAAAAATGTTTGAATGGGTTATCCATAAACAGTTGGTTGAAATACAGGAGAGAGCAGAATTGTAGGATTACATAATGTAATTTAAAAAATGCAAGAAAAAAATATTATATTAGACAGTTCAAAATAAAAAAAAAATCAAATTATTTTAATTTTGATAATTTTCAAAATTCTTTTTCAAAAAAAATTTTCTCATACCTCTAAGTGTCTTCTAAACATGTACCAGAGTTATTTTTTAATATTCAGTAGTTTCTGAAATATTAAATAACTAAACTCATAAAATCGGAAAAACAGTGAAATTTTTAATTTTGAATATCTCTTAGGAATTTTTTTAAATTTTTTTCCTTTGGCAGAACTTCGTTTTATGATGAGACAAAACTCTCCACCAAAATTTATCCGAATCGGTGGGGGTCGCGTCCAACTATTTGTCGATTTGACATGGAATGACGCACATTATATTTCAAGCATTCTGCTTCTGACAATTTTTAAAGCCTTATGTATAACTATAATTATTCTCCGTCCACTCTGTATAACTATAGTTTTTGCTCCATTTTTATTTCAACCATCTTGTATATGCAACTACTTATGTGCAAGAAATACAATAATTTTAGATCCACCCAGTATATCTAATTCAATTCCAACTTATATTTCAGCTATCCTATGTATACAACTGCTTATGTACTACCTAATATCACCTGCACGCACGCACACACCTACAACCGTATATCATATAGAAGAGTTCGCCGACATAACACATTTTCGTTTCGATCGGAATATTTTCTGCCGTCACGCGACTATATGCCCCTTAACTTAACTTCGTCTCTAAAAGAAACGAAATCAGAATGAAAACCATTACAAACACCTGGTACGATAGAATTTCATGGCATATCTTGACATATAAACTAAATATTTATGATGAAAATTTGACATTTACAGTTTTCTCGCATATATTTTTCCCATTTTCAGAAAAATGGTACATTTTACGTTACAGGAAAATATATGGAATCAAGCTGGAACATGTCTTCGTAGAATACAATTTATAATATTCAAATTTCTTGCCCGATTTTAGAGAAAACAGTGAAAATTCATTGTAATTCACTGAGATCTAGTCCCTTATTTACTTTTTTTTTCTAATTTTCTGGAACACAACAAATCTCATGTTATAGACAATTATGTGTGAACTTTCTGTAATGTTCCTTAATATAATGCAGTTTAATTAATCACCGTAATGAATATTACTTCACCAAACAAACACAACATTTAGCAAAAACATATTACTAGTTTTTACGACTCGGAAAACACAATAAATTGCTCAGAAAAAACATAAAATAATACAATCTACCATAATTTTCAACTCGTGCCCCCAAATTAAGAAAATTCTAGATCCGTTCATGTGCCTTAACAGCTATTGTCAGTGCACCGCTGGCTGGCTGTCGCATATTCGTACATTTAATGCAATGTCTACTATTATTTTAAACCAACTTCTCGGCATTATAGCGAAAAACCAAGATAGACAAATTGAAGTGGAATTTATGAACTTTCAAAATATCTTTACTATATCCCGGTCGGACTAGTCTCGTTAATACGGTGGGATGTGCCAAATCTGTAAACTATTTAAATTCGAATTGTACGAAAACTATTTATACAATATTATCTATCGTAAGCCCATATAAACTTTATATCAAAACTATCGTTTTGATGATGACTAATATTCCTGTACGAGGGCTGCCTTTTATATTTCGGGATTGGACAACCCTAGTGTTGTCATCTGACAACTGACAGCTCTATCGTAAAATGTGACATTTTTGAGGTTATACGTACTCAGAACGTTTTGACATACGAGCGCTATGTGTTGTTTACAGTAACTTAAAGGATTCATCTCGGCCAAAAAATGGAATTAAATCGTGAACATTATCGTACGATTATTTTTTACAACTTTCTTTCTTGGATTAACTCAGCAAGAGTGCATGGATGAACTTAATTTAATTTTTGGTGATGAAACTCCATCAAGAACCACTGTTTATCGATGGTATGGTGAATTCAATCGAGGTCGTAGTTCACTCCAAGACGAATTTCGTGAAGGTCGTCCAAAAACAGTTGTTGTTCCGAAAACCATTGATGCTGTGCGCGAACTGATATTGCAAGATCGTCATGTGACCTATCGTGAGATTGAGTCAACCTTACACATTAGTGGGACCAGCATACATTCAATATTGCATAAACATTTGAATGTCAAAAAATCTGTTCGCGTTGGATCCCACACAATTTGTCAATCGTTCAAAAAAAGGCTCGTGTCGATTGGTCGAAAGAAAAGCTCAAAAAATACGATCGCGGTGTTTCAAAACACGTTTATGATATAGTGATAGGTGATGAATCGTGGATTTACGCGTATGAGCTCGAAAGTAAATAGCAGTCGACTGTATGGGTGTTTCAAGATGAGCCGAATCCAACAAAAGTTGTTCGCGCACGAAGCACTTCCAAGCAAATGATCGCCTGTTTTTTCGGAAAAACTGGACATGTCGCAACCGTACCACTAGAACAACGCAGAACAGTCAATTCTAAGTGGTACACAACCATTTGTTTGCCAGTTGTCTTCTAAGAAATGAGGAAAACTAACCGCCGAAGACAGATCACTCTTCACAATGCGAGCTCTCACACATCGGCTCAAACAACTGCATTTTTGACCACTCAAAACATCGATTTGATGAGTGATCCGCCGTATAGTCCTGACTTGTCACCAAATGACTTCTTTTTATTTCCGTACGTAAAAAACAAACTGAGAGGTCAACGTTTTTCGACACCTGAAGAAGCGATTGCTGCGTTCAGAATGCATGTTTTGGAGATACCTCAATCAGAGTGGAAAAAGTGCTTCGACAATTGGTTCAAACGCATGCAAAAGTGTATAGATCTTCATGGGGAATATTTTGAAAAACAATAAAGCGATTTTCGATGATTAATATTTGTATTTATTACCAGAAAGTTATAATTTAAAAAAAAATCCACTTTTGACCAGTTTTTCTGAGTTTGTCGGTAAAAAATGATCCAATCAGGATGTGTGAATACTTATTAAGAGTCTAAGTGTTTATTGGGAAATAACACCACACTTTAAAGGAAATCGCTGTATATTCCAAACGTTTCGGGGTCTATATCAGACCCCGTTGTCAATGGCTAAGAAACTACGGATTAAAAAGGTACAATTCCAAGATGTAAATTTAAATATTTGACAATGTTTATTATTTGATTTTTGACGTAACTAAGAGAATTTTATTTGTAATATACAGGGTAGCACAGAAATTTCTAAAGATCATATAATCATAAAGTTCCTTTCAAATGGGAGGAATTTGAAAGGGAGATCTTCAGAACTTTGTGTGGCGCTCCTAGGTGCGACTTTCTTATAAGATAGTGCATTCGCCAAAAATGCGACCAAAGAACTTTGTTGATTCAGTGATCCCATTAAAATCATAAGGGAAAACCTAGGAAAAACCTTTTGAACTATCCCGATATTGGGTTGTTCACAAGGACATGACCATTAGCAATTTCTTCCTTAATCATCGGCAACCAGGAACGACTGAATTCTACGGAGGTAGTAGCGATACAATCGTTTTCATTAACAAAATTAAAGCAGACTCTTTTAGTTTTCTTTTGGTGTTGTGTTCTTCTTTGTGTAATATAACTGAATTTTGAAACTGTATTTTATGACCAAGGTCCCAAGCATGTTCACAAATTTTGGATTTTTCCTATTGTCGTTTTTTTATGTAATTTTTGTGTTCGTTTATTCGAACATTCAGAGGGTCATAAAATACAGTTTCAAAATTCAATTATATTACACAAAGAAGAACACAACACCAAAAGAAAACTAAAAGAGTCTGCTTTAATTTTGTTAAATGAGAACGATTGTATCGCTACTACCTTCGTAGAATTCAGTCGTTCCTGGTTGCCGATGATTCAGGAAGAAATTGCTAATGGTCATGTCCTTGTGAACAACCCAATATCGGGATAGTTCATAAGGTTTTTCCTAGGTTTTCCCTTATGATTTTAATGGGATCACTGAATCAACAAAGTTCTTTGGTCGCATTTTTGGCGAATGCACTATCTTATAAGAAAGTCGCACCTAGGAGCGCCACATAAAGTTCTGAAGATCTCCCTTTCAAATTCCTCCCATTTGAAAGGAACTTTATGATTATATGATCTTTAGAAATTTCTGTGCTACCCTGTATATTACAAATAAAATTCTTTTAGTTACGTCAAAAATCAAATAATAAACATTGTCAAATATTTAAATTTACATCTTGGAATTGTACCTTTTTAATCCGTAGTTTCTTAGCCATTGACAACGGGGTCTGATCTAGACCCCGAAACGTTTGGAATATACAGCGATTTCCTTTAAAGTGTGGTGTTATTTCCCAATAAACACTTAGACATTGAAAAATATGCCACAAGTATCCTTCAGAAAACAAGTCATTAAAAGTACAACTTTTCTACAACTTTCTTGTAGACCGCATTACGATTCCTCCATTACTTTTCATTATATAAGCAGAAAACAAAAGAAATTCCTATTTTTGCGTGTTTTTATTATTTAAATCGTTAACTTCTACGAGTTTGCTGTTAAAATCTTAGCAATAATTATCTATAAACTGTTACTCACGTAATGGTACAAGCGAATTGCTGTCGAATTTTATGTCGGAAAATGAGTTAAATTTTGCCCTATAAACTGGTGTAATTTATTACATGACATGTAAGAAAAGTGACCATTTATGGTCTTCGGCACCAGTTCGGTTCTTATTTTGCATTTCTTTAAACACTATTCTCCACAAAAACCGTCATTTGATTGCAAATACTTAACAAGTTCAACGTCGTTCGTTTTTATTTTAATTACCTCTTAAATTTGATCTTCAACTTCACTCGTAATGGTTTTTCTAAAAGACCAATAAAAGTGCACGACAATTCGTTTGAATGCAAGCCTCAAAGAGGCAATAATCATCGTTTTTATACTGCCTGCAAACTTTCTTTAACTTCCTAAATACTTTATCGATATCGAGAATGTCAGTTAAACGTTCCATCTCTATTTTATTTCTTAGATCTCTGTCCAATATAAAAGTTTTCATTCTTCCGAGGGTTGTAATGTACGAAAAATATCGCGAAGATTTCAATTGTGCTACAAGTTGCGAAGTCATTTCAGTTTTCGCCGATGATGAGAAGAGATTATCTTAAATTTTTGTAAATAAAAAAAATAATTCGGATTATCCGAGTTCAAATAAGATGTAAAATAATTTGGTCAAGTGCGAGTTGGACTCGCATACTAAGGGTTCCGTACCACCTTCAAGATTCTAATATTCCAGTTTCAGACAAGCAGGGAATTAGTGCATGTCCTTATATTTACTGTAATATCTTTTAAAAGAAGCCTTTTCAATTTATAAAAAAGTATAAACTTTCATTTTCCACACCTAGACTTTTTTATTTTATCTGCTTTAGGATTCGCTTGATTTTTATAAGAATCCATATGTATATAATATTCTAATTTGGCCACCAAAAAGTAACATTAGAGTTTTAGTTTACTAATAAACTTTCAGAGATGCCTTTTATAATCTACTGTCTGAGTTTTGAGGCTCTGTAGATTGGAAGATAAAGGGCAAAATAGGTCAAGTTTTAAATTATAAATTATTAAATATATTTTTCATGGGAATTAAGTCGATGTTTAATATTTTTGTTAATATCTTTTAAACAAATGATTTAAAAATATGATATATTTGTAATTCACATAATTTCATCTGATATATTACATGATGCGTTTGAAACTTGAATTTTTATTTTCAATTTAATTGTATAATTGGTCCCTAAAATTCCTATGGGAGTTTTCTAATAATTTTTCTTATAAATTTCATGTGTGCCCCAGTACCCCCAATTATTTTAAAAATTTTAGGTAGTATGGTTTCGGAAATAAAGCGAGAAATGATTTTTTAAATATACAGGGTGTCCCAAAAGTCCCGGAATGGCATTTTATCTCGGCGGGAACGCATTAAAGAGATAAATGTTTCAAACAAAACTTATAGGATTCGTCCCTGGCTATCGAATTGTTACCTTGAATTTGACCTTGACCTTGACCTTCAAGGTCATTTCAAGGTCAAGTCGATTTTTTCAAATGGGACAACATATTTATGACCTTGGAAATGGAAAGATCGGAAAATTTTACGTTCAAATATGTCCTTGACCATTTTTAAAACATGACCTATGGTTGTCAGTAAAGGTCAAGTCAAGGTCAAGAACAACTTCGTTGCGTAGCTCGTCAAATATGGGTTTAAAAAAATTCAAGAACTAAGGTTTAGGATTTTTCCACGGCAATGCGATGCTTAGTATGGCTACGCAACGAAGTTGTTCTTGACCTTGACTTGACCTTTACTGACCACCAGAGGTAAAGTTTTAAAAATGGTCAAGGACATATTTGAACGTAAAATTTTCCGATCTTTCCATTTCAGAGGTCATAAATATGTTGTCCCATTTGAAAAAATCGACTTGACCTTGAAATGACTTTGAAAGTCAAGGTCAAGGTCAAATTCAAGGTCACAATTCGACAGCCAGGGACGAATCCTATAAGTTTTGTTTGAAACATTTTTCTCTAAAATGCGTTCACGCCGAGATAAAATGCCGTTCCGGGACTTTTTGGACACCCTGTATTTATGTTAATATCTTGTAAACAATTAATTTAAAAAATATGAAAAATATATATTTGTATTCCTCATAATGAGCCCTTTCATTTGATGTATTCTATTATTTGCCCCCTAATATTAATATTAGGGATTTCTTCATATTTTTCCTGTAAACAAAAAAATGTAGGTCTTATAGTTTGGGGAATAATGGGGGAATGGGTAATTTTTTTTAATATATTCATTTTAAAATATTCATCTTAAAAAAATTAAAAAAAACATATTTAATTCTATAAGTTGCCCCCCAAAATGAATATTAGGGGTTTCTCCTTATTTTTCCAGTAAAGTTCAGATGATGTTTTATACCTCCATTTTTTTTCAAAATTTTCCAGCTTATGGTTTCAGGGTTAAGGGGGGGGAAATGGGTAATATTTTCTATATTTTTGTTAATATCTTTTAGTTAATTTATTTTAAAAATATGAAAAAAATATATTTGTTTTCATTTGATATATGACATGATGGGTTAGAAACAATTTTAATTTTATATTTTCCATTTAATTCTGTAATTTGTCCCCAAAATTAAAAGTCGAAGTTTTTCCTTATTTTTCCAGTAAACTTTAGGTCAGACCCTATACCTCTAATTTTTTTCAAAACTTTACGATTTATAGTTTCGGAGATAGGGGGGGGGGAATGGTTAAATTTTGGTATATTTTCGTTAATATCTTTTAACTATTTTTTTTTAAATATGGGACCTTTCATTTGATGTATTACACGATGCGTTTGAATTTTTTTTTATTTTTAAATTTTCATTTAATTCTATAATTTGCCCCCCAAAATTAATATTAATAGTTTCTCTTATTTTTCGTGTAAAGTTTGGGCAACGTTCTATATTTCCTATTTTTTCAAAATTTTAGACTCAGTAGTTTCGGAGATCAGGGAGAAAACGTTCGATTTTTTTAGTTTTTTTTTTCCTCAGAAAAATCTCTTTTACGATATCTACTCCTGATCGGGTCACCAAACTACACAGTGATACCAAATTTCAACCTCTTCCGTCCAGTAGTTTAGGAGAAAATTGCTGTGATGTGAAAGAGGCAAAAACCCGAAGTGATATTATAAGGGTATCCGTATATTGTATATACGGAACCCAAAAAAAAAACACTTTGACAAAGATTATGAAAAAAAATATATGGAAAAATCGTGGTTAATATGTAGGCTAGTATTATCTCACATAACTCAATCATAAGAAATGCTGTTCTGTAGAGATAATACGGTACTAGAGAGACTCCAGAAAAACCGAATAAATATTGAATAAAAGAAAGACGGTGGAGGCTAGGGTGCAAGAATACTTACCTAATGCTAAATACATATTGTTCCATTTTTCAAATGTCACAAAATGAAGTATGAAGTAGCTGATATACAGCGACGCTCTATACACTTGCACTGTAATTTCAAACAATCTTTTTTGATATTGAAGTAATTTCGACTCATAATAACAGACACCTGAGCAGCGAAACCCTATGCCACCTCGCGAACCAGCACTTAAAAAATAAATCCATTATGCGTGACAACGCGCTGTTAGTTAAGTCGAGATTTGAAAGTCCATAACTCCACCTGGCGATGGCAATCTATGCAGGTTAAGCTTTCCTGTTCTATCTCAATAATATATCGCAATATACAACACTAACTGTCTCGATTCCCAAGAGTTCGTTATTACCGAAGCCGTTTGTTTAGCGACAGCCGGGAATTTATTCCACCACTAGAGGTTTTAAATTAGTGCTGAAATTTCCGTCGTAGTTTTGAAGGATAGATATCATAGGGAAATGCATCAGTCAATAAAGATTTTCACATAAAATTCAACAGCAAACGGCATAAGCCATCACGTAAATAATAGTTTATAGGTCATAACCAACATAATTTGAGGCTTAAAAACCTCCAAAAATATGGGGTATTTTCCTTTTTTGCTTATAGTGTAAAAAGTAATGATCTGTTCATAATGCCGTCAATAAAAAAATTTTTCGTAAAGAAAAGCTGGAAAATCCGATGATAATAATAATGAAGTGAGTGATTCTAAAAAATTCATAACTTGATTGTAAAATGACTGCTGAAGATCGATATTGTACGTTAAGTAGATCTTGCAGAATTGCAATTTAAATGTTTATTTATTTATTTATCTATTTATTTATTCCCTTTACAAACACCATCTGAAGAGTAAACAGTACACAAGTATTTGACAATATCACAGACATGCCAATATCATAAAGAGTTTGCATCCTGATGCAGCAATAATATGCGCCTAAGCTCACCAAATTTGATGTTAAATAGGTCAGGAGCTGTGTTATTGGACAGCATAGTATTAGAGACACTGAGTATATAAGTGAAGGGCGAAGGGCTTCCGTTGTTAATATAGAAGAGATTAGATGAGAGTAGTCTTAAGCTAATTTTGGGGACCCTAAACTTAACGCTATTGATCAAGCCACAATCGAAATATTTTCTGTTATATAGAATGTTATATATAAAGATAACAACATGGGTCTTTCTCCTCGTACTCAAAGAACAGAGATGGAACGTTGCCAACATTGATCTATAAGATACCATAAAGGGATATATGCATTCTTTTTGATATAGAGATAGCGCAAAAAACGTTTTTGAACTTTTTCAATTTCATTACTGTGGGTGTAACAATTTGGTTACCAAATTTTAGAGGCATACTCATAGGCATAGATGTATAAAGTCTTATGGTTGTTGTTACACTCAAATTTTGGCTATTACGTATGACACATCCAAGAACTTTGTATGCTTTGTTTATCAGGTAGCTGAAATGGGTATTGAATTTGAAGTTATCTTGAAAACTAACCCCAGATCTTTAACCTCCTTACACCTCTTAACCTTACAATTTCCAATGTAATAGTCTTCAATAGATACATTGACTTTTCGGGAGAAGGAAACAATACAACATTTTTGGGTATTAACAAACATTTTGTTTTCTCTAAACCAATTAAGCGCCCAATTCAAGTCATTTTGAAATGCAACAACATCATTTATGCCATTAATGGATTTAAATAATTTGAAATCATCAGCAAACAACAACCCAACGCTGGTCTTCAGGCTATCGGGTAAGTCATTGATAAAAATCAAAAACAACAGGGGATCCAAGATGCTACCCTGGGGTACTCGTGAGGTGGCATTATAGTGATGGGAGAAGACAGTACCTATCTTTACCTTTTGGGTTCGTGCGAGTAAGTATGAAGTTATGAATGACAATACTTCACTTGAGAAACCAATAATCGACAGTTTTTTATCAAAACACTGAAATCCACCTTATCATATGCATTTGAACATTCTGTGTATATGACATCCAGCTGTTTGTTTAGAATTGCCTCCGACACATATTCAGAGAAGATACAGAGATTTGTAACTGTTGACTTGTTAGGAAGAAAACCATGTTGGTATTACTTTTATGTTTTTTTGGGCAATAACACCACAATAGAAATAAAACGACGTATATTGCAGGAATATCAAACGTTTCAAAGTCTATTCTGACTGCGTTGTCAATGGCTTTATATTTATTGATCTACATCAATCTCATCTACGTCGTTTAATTTCTATTGTGGTGTTATTGCCCAAAAAAACATAAAAGTAATCAAGAATATGCCACAAACAACGTTTAGAAGACAATTAGAAACATGTTGGTATTTTGAAATTTTGTCTGCTATGTGGGATGTATGAAGATCTTTTTAAATATTTTAGCTAAGCTGTTTAATAAGCTGATAGGTCGATAGTCATGAATAGTTTCCCACTGCCCCTATTGTCTAGAAATACTTTGCAGTACGTATAGTATTAACCACTATAGTTCGATAGCGGTATGCAAAATATATTTTGAAAGTTTATAAAATGTACTTCACTTAGATTTTTGTCATAGTGTCGTAAAATGTATTAAAAATGCTTTTGAAATTTAGCTTTAACGATGTACCCCCCGATGTTTTGACAGTGGCGGATCCAGTCAGTGGAAAAAAGTCATTTAATTAATGTGAGTAACCTGTATACATGTATTATTGACAACGCCTTAACAGAATACGAGACGAAGTATGCTGTAAAATCAGTCGTAGAAAAAAAGCAACAAAATGTCTCTCAGCGACACTGATGTTCAAAAACAAATCAAGCAAGAAGCCAATAAAAAAGCTGAGAAAATTGATGCCAAAGCTGAAAGGAGTTCAACATTGAAAAGGGACGTTTGGTTCAACACCAGCGTCTTAAAATTATGGAATACTAGGAAAAGAAGGAAAAGCAGGTTGAATTGCAGAAGAAAATTCAATCTTCCAACATGCTGAACCAAGGCGTTGAAAGTCAGAGAACATCAAGTTCGTGCTGTATTAGATGAGACGCGTAAACGTCTTGGAGACGTCACAAGAGATCAAGGCAAATATTCACAGATTTTGGAAAGCCTCACACCGCAAGGACTCTATCAGCTTTTCGAGAAAGATCAGCGTTCGCGTAAGACCATAGGACAGGGAGTTGGTGAAAGCTCTTCTTCCTGTCGTAGCCACCAAATATAAGGATGCCACCGGTAAGGACATCCACCTCAAAATCGATGATGAATTCCAACTGTCCTAAGAAACCACCGGTGGAATTCAATATACAGTATACAGGTAAGCATTAACTTAATAAACCAATGAAAAAATATGAGCAGGCAATAATTATGTAAATAAAAACGTAATAAACTGCTGAGAACAAACATATATTAATACAATTTACCATAATTTTCTACGCTTGCCCCCAACTTAACAAAAAATTCTAGATCAGTGCTGGCTGGCTGTCATATAGTCGAACATTTAATGCAATGTTTACTATTTTTAAAACAACTTGTCAACATTATAGCAAAAAACCAAGATATGAAAATTGAAGAGGAAATTATGGACTTTCAAAATATCTCGCGTTAATACGATGGTATGTGCAAAATATCTCTGTAAATTATTTAAATTCCAATTCTTCAAAAATGAGTTCAATTTTGCTCTATAAACTGGTGTAAATAATTGTGACGGATAAATTCATTTTTGTCTATGAATGTAAATAAAAAAACCTGAAACAAGTCAATTTTTATATATGAAACTACACTTTATGAATAAAATTATTCACCTCCCGCTTTAACCCATTAACATAAGGGTAATAACTACCACATATGAAAATTAAATGAACAGTGTTTAAAAGGTTATTTTTTAAAATTTTTGACGTCGGTAACAAGAAAAATCAATTTTCAGTTGTTTAGTTTGTAAAATAATGATGCTATAGAAAAAATTAAAGTTTGAAGTACTTAACAATATTTACAATAATTATAGTCTAAGTGATATACTTGATAATAAAATTGAGTGTGTTGATATTTTTTTAGAACGTATTTCTGCTCTGATTTGATAAATTTTCAATCAATTTCGCCATGTCTATGTTATTCAGACATGAACAAGAAACAGGGCCAAAACTATTTAGTAGTTGCAAAGAACTTGCCAACATCAACAACTAGAAAATTAGACAGAGAAGCTATTAAAATTAAAACACGAGATACCCTTAATCAACGGCGTCAAGCTTTAATATTATCATCTTTTTCGAAAACTTTAAATCCATATCCAAACAATCACAAAACAAGATAGAATAGAAGGCGGAATAAATCAATAGATTGCTAAGGAATAAATTATCTTCTGATATGCATTTTGGCGAATTTTAATTAATACAAGAATCAATCACATCAAACTCGTTATATAGTTTCAGTTTTTCTTCTAAAAACTTTAGAAGCTTCTCTAAAATGGAAACAGTACTTACCATCCACAACTTATTGGGAATTTTTGTTTGTGGAACATTTTCTTTTATTAAACACAAACTTACAGTAAGTTGTCTTCTAAACGTTGTTTGTGGCATATTCTTGATTACTTTTATGTTTTTTTTGGGGAATAACACCACAATAGAAATAAAACTACGTATATTGCAGGAATACCAAACGTTTCAAAGTCTATTCTGACTTCGTTGTCAATGGCTTTATATTTATTGATGTGATTGCAAAATGAAAATTTGATTGATGACATTTAAAATTGACAAAAAAACATGAAAGTAATCTTACAGTGAGTGTTGTCGAATGTACACCGAAGCTTCAATTATGGGAATGTTGTTTCCTTTATAATTTTAATGGGCTCACTGCATCAACAGAATTCTTTGATAGCATTTTGGTGAATACACTAAGAAAGTCGCACCTAGGAACACCACAGAGAATTCTGAATATCACCCCTTGCAATTCTTCCAATTTGAGAGGAACGTTATTACTATATGATCTTTAGACGTTTCTCTGCTACCCTGTATATTATTAAATTAAATTTCTGAGTTAAGTCAAATAATATTGTCTCATATATTGATTTGTAATTTTAGATTTGTGGCTTTTTCGTAGTTTTCTTTGGCTTAGACAACGGGTCAGCAAATATTCCATTGGTGTATCGAAAAGAAAAATTGTGTTGCCGGCGATCTCTTCTATATGGTATATTATTGTAGCTGTGTGTGCGCGCGTGCATGTGATACTGGATGGTTCATAAGTAGTTGCATTTATAGAATGGTTGGAATATAAAGTGGAATTGAATTATTATTATATAGGGTGGTTCAAAAAACATTGTATTGGGAGGCACCTAAGTAGTTGCGTATACAAGGTGGTTGAAATAAGAGTGGAACAAAAAACGTAACAAAAATTGTTAAATAAACATATGCAGTAAGGATATTGTTTTATGGGGCGAGTACAGTTATCAGAAGAGTTCAAAAACTGTTAGAAGCAGTTGAATATACAAGATAGTTAAAATATAAGGTGGAGCAGAATATAGTTATACAGAGTGGTTCAAATAAGTTATATAGTGTGGAACATAAGCAGTTACTTATACAAGGTGATTGAAGTAAGGGTGGAGTAAAATTATTGTTATTCAGGGTGCATCAAAAATTTGTTATATAAGCATAAGCAATAACGATAATTGAATTATAGGGCCGGCTATGCCATAGTTATAGTGATGGGTTAGAAAAAATTTTAGAATCAGTTGCATATACGGAGTGGTTGTAATAAATGGTAGAGTAAAATTATAGTTATTAAATTAACTTTTGTGGATGTTGCGGCTTTTGAATTTGTTTTTAAAGAAATGTATTTCGGTGTAACTTGAAGCTTAAGGCTTATTTGGTTTAACCAACAGTGTCTTAAGCTTCAAGTACCACCGACCTCTATCCAGTGCCAGGACCATACACACCTTAATTGCAGCATAAGTAACCTTCAATTATCCCAGACCAACAAACGAGACAAAATACCTGAAAGATTACATATCATATTATAGAGCGCTTAGGAGACAGGTATAAACTGAGATCAAGAACAAGAAATTCTTCAGTGACTTCAGAAAATGACAAATAGGATTTTGGCGAAACGTCAAGAAATTTTTCAACAGATAAATAAAGAGAAATGTGTTTTTATTTGAATATGGTATATGGTTTGGGCGCCCTCCCCCCAAATACGTCACTGTTCAAGAAAGTCAATTGAAGACACCCAATATTTCATTTTCAAATAAAAATTCTTTAATTATTGGTCCACCCTGTATAATAACAACTTATGCGCCTATTTTGTTTTGACACAAAGATAAATTTATCTCACCACCTGAGGTATTAAATTATTATTTTCCCACAATTGCTGCATGTTTCTTTTCGTAGGAAAGATATAAATTTTACTTTTAAATATTGCAATGCATTCGTTTGGCATTTCCCTCTATGCGGTGATCAAAAACGCATATTCCTTCTCCCTCGCATGCTTAGTCAACTGCGCGTATGCCAAGACGATTGAAGACTCTTTGTATGCAAATTGCTGAACATTCTGTACACATATATTTATTTCAAACGATTCAATCGAAGAAATATGTAAAGCTTACTTGGCAAGATGCAAGAATAAATTTATAACGATGTCGGTTGCAAAATAAACTTTTATGAATAAATTCAATAATTTTTCATGTATACAGGGTGTGAATTTGAAGACGCGAGATGTAAGACCGACATCTAGGATTTTCAAGAGAATCAGTACACAGATGCTCCGAATCTGGAGCCGTTCCGTGTAATTGCTGTTCTCCCTTAACTCCTAGGACAGAATGTCACGATAAAATTTTTCAGGTTACCTCACCTGTCAGAGATATTGAATACTCTCTTCGAGGTGTCATTCCTTTGTACGCAAGACAATATATATTATATATAAAAATATAATATATATTGTTTCTGGTCGGGAACCTTCATCAGTTGCGCTTCCCACAATTGAATGTCCTCTCGAACACTTCTTTATGCATTTGATGCATTTCGTTAAATTTGAAGACGCGAGATGTAAGACCGACATCTAGGATTTTCAAGAGAATCAGTACACAGATGCTCCGAATCTGGAGCCGTTCCGTGTAATTGCTGTTCTCCCTTAACTCCTAGGACAGAATGTCACGATAAAATTTTTCAGGTTACCTCACCTGTCAGAGATATTGAATACTCTCTTCGAGGTGTCATTCCTTTGTACGCAAGACAATATATATTATATATAAAAATATAATATATATTGTTTCTGGTCGGGAACCTTCATCAGTTGCGCTTCCCACAATTGAATGTCCTCTCGAACACTTCTTTATGCATTTGATGCATTTCGTTAAATTTGAAGACGCGAGATGTAAGACCGACATCTAGGATTTTCAAGAGAATCAGTACACAGATGCTCCGAATCTGGAGCCGTTCCGTGTAATTGCTGTTCTCCCTTAACTCCTAGGACAGAATGTCACGATAAAATTTTTCAGGTTACCTCACCTGTCAGAGATATTGAATACTCTCTTCGAGGTGTCATTCCTTTGTACGCAAGACAATATATATTATATATAAAAATATAATATATATTGTTTCTGGTCGGGAACCTTCATCAGTTGCGCTTCCCACAATTGAATGTCCTCTCGAACACTTCTTTATGCATTTGATGCATTTCGTTAAATTTGAAGACGCGAGATGTAAGACCGACATCTAGGATTTTCAAGAGAATCAGTACACAGATGCTCCGAATCTGGAGCCGTTCCGTGTAATTGCTGTTCTCCCTTAACTCCTAGGACAGAATGTCACGATAAAATTTTTCAGGTTACCTCACCTGTCAGAGATATTGAATACTCTCTTCGAGGTGTCATTCCTTTGTACGCAAGACAATATATATTATATATAAAAATATAATATATATTGTTTCTGGTCGGGAACCTTCATCAGTTGCGCTTCCCACAATTGAATGTCCTCTCGAACACTTCTTTATGCATTTGATGCATTTCGTTAAATTTGAAGACGCGAGATGTAAGACCGACATCTAGAAACAATATATATTATATTTTTATATATAATATATATTGTCTTGCGTACAAAGGAATGACACCTCGAAGAGAGTATTCAATATCTCTGACAGGTGAGGTAACCTGAAAAATTTTATCGTGACATTCTGTCCTAGGAGTTAAGGGAGAACAGCAATTACACGGAACGGCTCCAGATTCGGAGCATCTGTGTACTGATTCTCTTGAAAATCCTAGATGTCGGTCTTACATCTCGCGTCTTCAAATTTAACGAAATGCATCAAATGCATAAAGAAGTGTTCGAGAGGACATTCAATTGTGGGAAGCGCAACTGATGAAGGTTCTCGACCAGAAACAATATATATTATATTTTTATATATAATATATATTGTCTTGCGTACAAAGGAATGACACCTCGAAGAGAGTATTCAATATCTCTGACAGGTGAGGTAACCTGAAAAATTTTATCGTGACATTCTGTCCTAGGAGTTAAGGGAGAACAGCAATTACACGGAACGGCTCCAGATTCGGAGCATCTGTGTACTGATTCTCTTGAAAATCCTAGATGTCGGTCTTACATCTCGCGTCTTCAAATTTAACGAAATGCATCAAATGCATAAAGAAGTGTTCGAGAGGACATTCAATTGTGGGAAGCGCAACTGATGAAGGTTCCCGACCAGAAACAATATATATTATATTTTTATATATAATATATATTGTCTTGCGTACAAAGGAATGACACCTCGAAGAGAGTATTCAATATCTCTGACAGGTGAGGTAACCTGAAAAATTTTATCGTGACATTCTGTCCTAGGAGTTAAGGGAGAACAGCAATTACACGGAACGGCTCCAGATTCGGAGCATCTGTGTACTGATTCTCTTGAAAATCCTAGATGTCGGTCTTACATCTCGCGTCTTCAAATTTAACGAAATGCATCAAATGCATAAAGAAGTGTTCGAGAGGACATTCAATTGTGGGAAGCGCAACTGATGAAGGTTCCCGACCAGAAACAATATATATTATATTTTTATATATAATATATATTGTCTTGCGTACAAAGGAATGACACCTCGAAGAGAGTATACAGGGTGTGCCATAATTCTGTATTAAGAGAGCTTCCACAGGTTACTAGGCTGATTAAACTGGACTTATCGATGTGGTATATGGAGAAGTCTAGTTTAATCGACCTAATAATAGCAACTGAAAATGCAGTGCAAATGGGGTAGTGAACCACTATGCAAAAGATACGTTTAATTTCTAAATGTAAATAACTTGACAAGAAAAAGCATTTTTTACAATTTTAACCTATACCTCTATAAACATTGTAATCACCACCCTAAATAGAAGAGGACTGTATTTAAACCTTCTTCTAAAGATCCTGGTATCCCTTTGTCAAAAGGGCCTGAGTACCTTATTCATGTGGAGCTCTATTTATGGGTACTGCACAGCGTAGCATCAACACACGGGTGACTGAACATAAGAGGAATTGTCGGTTATTACAATCAGAAAAACCGGCCATGGCTGAACATGCATTAAACTCATCTAATCACGTCGTACAGTGCCAAAACACCGATGTACTGTCCACCCCATCCCATTACCATTTTTGTCTCCAGCGAGAGGCCATTGAAATAGTGTCTAAGTACTTCTTGGGAAACCACAGTTAAGAAAATTGCTGTATATTCCAAACGTTTCGGGGTCTAGGTCAGACCCCGTTGTCAATGGTTGAGAAACTATGAATAAAAAAGGCACAATTCTAAGATGTAAATTAAAATATTTGCCAATGTGTATTATTTGATTTCTGACGTAACTAAGAGAATTTTATTTGTAATATACAGGGTAGCACAGAAATTTCTGAAGATCATATAATCATAAAGTTCCTTTCAAATTGGAAGAATTTGAAAGGGAGATCTTCAGAATTTTATGTGGCCCACCTTGGTGCGACTTTGTTATAAGATCGTGTATTCGCCAAAAATGCGACCAAAGAATTTTGTTGATTCAGTGAACCCATAAATTCTCTATGCAGTGAGCTCTTAAAATTCCTTTTAAAAATTATTTCACCACTTACTGGTAAACCAAAACACTTCTCATAGTAAAAGAACCATTAGAACAAGATTCTTTACTAAATCAACGTACTCAATTGTCCATTAATACAATAATGGAACTTAATTTTTTTTTTCAATTTCAATTTTCAATTTATTAGCAAAAAAAAAATACAATTATGGTTTTTACAATTAGATTATCATTAACATTATTACCAACGAAACAGTAATAAGTAGAATTAACAATATTAATTTTCGAATGGAAAATGGACACCTAAGCTTAAGCTTGTGTTGTGTACTAACATTTTGTACAAAGACAACATATTTTCAACTTAATGATGACTTCTACCAACAAGATTTTGGTATGGCAATGGGTTCCTGTCTGTCTACTGCTTTAAGCAACATTTTTATGGAAAAATTTGAAGAACAAACAATTTTCTCAAAACAGATTAAACTTTTGGTTTGGTGGCGTTATGTTGATGATATATTCGTTATTTGGGAACAATCTTGAGGATTTACATGCATTACTTAACGACATAAACAACACAGAAAAACTATTCAGTTTATACTAGAGCTCGAACAGAATAAGAAATTACAGTTTAATAACCAAAACACAATCGACATTTGAAACAGAAGTTTACAGCAAACCGACTCATACTAACAGGTATCTCAACATTAACTCTAATTATCCAAATTCAGTAAAAATCTCTATATGACAGAGGAAAAACCAACTGTTCTAACGTCAATAAATTCAGTGAAGAAAAAACGTTTATAAAAAATGTACTTTCTGCCAATCATTACCCAAATAAATTTATTAATAACGAGTTAAACAAAATCGAATACTAAACAATCCCTAACAACCAACATCAAACTTCACCAAGCAACACTGACTCCCAAGATAATCACATTAATACAATAACTATACCATACATACAGGGTCTATCAGAAAGACTATAAAGAGTGGGAAACAGATATAATATCAAAACATAATTTAAAACAACAAATATCCTAAAATCAATTATATGAAAAATCAAACCAAATAACACATCTCAAAATACAAAAATTGCATTTATAAAATCCCTTGTGAATGTAATAAATTCTATATTGGAGAAACCTCTAGACCTCTAAATGTTCGAATAAACGAACACAAAAATTACATAAAAAAACGACAATTTGAAAATCCAAAATTTGTGAACATGCTTGGGACCTTGGTCATAAAATACAGTTTCAAAATTCAGTTATATTACACAAAGAAGAACATAACACCAAAAGAAAACTAAAAGAGTCTGCTTTAATTTTGTTAAATGAAAACGATTGTATCGCTACTACCTTCGTAGAATTCAGTCGTTCCTGGTTGCCGATGATTAACGAAGGAATTGCTAATGGTAATGTCCTTGTGAACAACCCAATATCGGGATACTTCATAAGGTTTTTCCTAGGTTTTCCCTTATGATTTTAATGGGATCACTGAATCAACAAAATTCTTTGGTCGCATTTTTGGCGAATGCACTATTTTATAACAAAGTGCACCTAGGAGCGCCACATAAAATTCTGAAGATCTCCCTTTCAAATTCTTCCAATTTGAAAGGAACTTTATGATTATATGATCTTTAGAAGTTTATTGTAGTTACGTCAGATATCAAATAATACATATTGTCAAATATTTTAATTTACATCTTAGAATTGTGCCTTTTTTATCCAAGTTTCTTAACCATTGACAACGGGGTCTGACCTAGACCCCGAAACGTTTGAAATATACAGCAATTGTCTTAACTGTGGTGTTATTTTCCATGAAGTACTTAGACATTGAAAAATATGCCACAAATGTCATTCAGGAAAGATCTATTGAAATAGATCAACATCCAAACAATATCAATATGGAGAAAGAGAGGATCACATTGAACAGAATTTTGTATCCTATACTACGACGTGCGATACCAAAGTAACCTGCTAGTGCACAGTCACCGCCCACTGTATCTTCCTTGACGAATCAGAACCCGCTATACCTTCCCAGCCACCTATAAATACCAGTGTTCCAACGCTAGTGAATAGCGATGAGCTTACTAGTGATTTTTAGGTTACCGGTACACCGGTGACTGAGGTCGCTGTTTCAGAGTAGGCGTGTGTTGGTGTGATGTATCAAGTTAATCAACATCAACTACGATGAATCTATGTCGTATGAGAGTTGCCGTTATATTACAAAATATTGCACACAGATGGCGCTACACGCCAAAAATTACTAAAATATACTTTGTGATTGAGTTTTAGACAGGAATAGGACTTTCTAATTTTTGAAATTCTTAACCCTTTTATTTATGGAAGAAATTTAATTTGTAAGGAATGAAATTAAGATATGGTTTTATCATTATATATAATTTATTTGCTTGTCTATGTATTAAGCACCAAAGAAAAGTTTTATAAGTTAGTGATTTAAATTCTATTAGTTATGACTATCAAGAACCAATTGTGCCTTTTTCAACTTTCATATAATTCTAATTCATGTGTAATATTAAAACTTTGAAACCTGCAATGCCTAAAGCAATGGACTTGTATTATAAAAACTGCCAGAAAACTAATCGCCTTTTGGAAATTTTATATATTACTGAATTCATTTTAATATTGAATATTTGAAACTGAGCACTGACTCATCTTGCACGCGTGCAGTGCTGCTAATAATTATTAGGAATAATTTAAATGGTGTTTAATATATCTAATTCTCAAACTTAAACCAATCAAAATAACATACTTATTCCAACACTAGACGCACTCGCCACACACCCACGACCGGCGAAAAATAAGAATACCACTAATACGACAGTTATCCAGTTAGTAGCGTAGAATTAGGTGACCGTCGCAGTATGCATCTCAGGTCGCTACAGCTATACGAGGATTACGAAGTACTGTGCAGGCAGTGACTCAATTTACTGCTTTGGGCAGAATTAGCTCACCGGTAATAACAGCGACTATCTCAGTCACTGATTCGCCGGTATAAAAATATCGCGCATCACTACTACCTACTAATTCAACTAGATATCACCTTCGTCCGTGCCGCTGAAGATGTCTACTGTAATTGCAGGCAGAACGTTCGTAAATAAGTCCAAAACATCCCGGAGAACCCCAATTTATTCATTCACACCGCCCGTGAAAACGTAGGCACTTTACTAACAGAACTGTTCCTTTTTATGCTTTTTTTATCACACTTTTTATTTTCAGTGAGGGCCAACAAAACCTAAAAAGAAACCAGTAGTTGCTACAAATAATTGCCAGAAAACAACTACTATTTAGAAAAAGTAGTTTCGCACGCTACTAGTTTTAACATGTTTCAATTGAATTTCAGTGCGGAGCGAAGCTAATTCCGCCTACGACGCCGCAATCAACGTCTCCATAATTTCCACCAATTTGCAAATAACCACCTACACATAATGTGCTATAATATCAAAGCTAAGCCAATCACACACACACGCACATTATCCTAATGAATTCACTCCCAGTTGCAGTAAGTTGAATGAGAATCGCTTTATGGCCACGGAAATAACTTCGTCATGTATGAGATTTGCGTGAGCGCCTTGCCATAGACTCGTTTGTGCCAACCGCGATAGTGTGAATAACAACTAGAGATATATATCTGTTCTAGCGAGCGTTATTTGCAAAGATAAATAATGGGTTTTGGTTTAGGTCACTTACAGTAAAAGGACCTTTTGATGACATAATTAATAGTGCAACAAAAGTAACAGCATATTTTAACATGAAATGAATATCGCCATCAAAGAATTTCAGCGATAAACTAGCCCAGATACCCATAACTGGGAGTCGTACAGGATGTAACGACGTTTCATTGTTTCATTCAGGACTAAAACTCCTCAAAGCTATTATGATTCTATTTTTTTCGAGATTCTCCGATCGATTGAACGCAATAAATTGTTTCGAGAACCTTCATCAGTTTGTAGATGTGTGTAGAGCTTTACTGAAACGGTTCATTTTTCCATATCATGGAACTCTTCCAAATAATTCGAATCACAAACATCGGTATACAGGCATCATCTGAAAATTGAACGTCTCACAGCTCAGTTGTTCATTCGATCATTTCGGTATTCGTATCCGTCAGAATGCCAGAGAAAATAATGCAAATGCAGTATGCTGATGCGGTAATATAGGTGATACAACAAACAGAGGAACGAAACTCAACTCCTTTGACTCTTGTCATAATAATTTATGAACTTTGGAAGCTATTCAGTAAACAATATTTTTAGGGTTCCGTATATACAATATACGGATACCCTTATAATATCACTCAGGAATTCTGCCTCTGTCACATCACAGCCATTTTCTCCTAAACTACTGGACGGAAGAGGTTGAAATTTGGTATGAAGGTATAGTTTGGTGACCCGATTAGGAGTACATATCGCAAAAAAATAAATTTTGATTTTAGGGGAAAAACTAAAAAAATCGACCGTTCCCCCCCTGATCTCCGAAACTACTGAACCTAAAATTTTGAAAAAAAAAGGAAATATAGAACGTTGCCCGAACTTTACAGGAAAAATCAGGAGAAACCTATAATAGAAATTTTGGGGGGCAAATTATAGAATTAATGAAAATTTAAAAATTAAATTTTTTTAAAACGCATCATGTAATACATCAAATGAAAGGTCTCATTCTGAGGAATACAAATATATTTTTTTCATATTAAAAAAAATAATTCAAAAGATATTAACGAAAATTTACCCTTCCCCCCTCCCCTTATCACCGAAACTATAAAACGTAAAGTTTTGAAAAAAATAGAAGTATAGAGCCTAATCTGAAGTTTACTGGAAAAATAAGGGGAAACCTCTACTTTTAATTTGGGGGGGCAAATTACAGAATTAAACGGAAAATATAAAATTAAAATAAATTAAAATATTAAAAAAGGGCTCATTATGACGAAAACAAATATTTTTATTTCATATTTTTAAATTAAATTAATTAAAAGATATTAACAAAAATATAAAAAAATTACTCTTTCCCCCCCCTTATCTCCGAAACCATAAGCTGTAAAATTTTGAAAAAAAATAGAGGTATAGCACCTCACCTGAACTTTACTGGAAAAATAAGGAGAAACCCCTAATATTAATTTTGGGGGGCAAATGATAGAGTTAAATGGAAAATAAAAAATTAAACTTGTTTCTAACGTATCATGTAATATCAAATCACAGCGCTCATTATGACTAATACAAATATATTTTTTTATTTTTTTTTAAATAAATATTTTAAAATATATTAAAAAAATTACCCAGTCTCCCCTTTATTCCCCAAACTATAAGACCTAATTTTTTTATTTACAGGAAAAATACGAAGAAATCTTTAAATTTTTAACGTGTCATGCAATATATCAAATGAAGGGGCTCATTATGAGGAATATAAATATACATTTTTCATATTTTTAAAATTAATTGTTTCCAAGATATTAACATAAAGATATAAAACATTCTCATTTCTCGTTTTATTTCCGAAACCATATTACCTAAAATTTTGAAAATAATTAGGGGTACTGGGGCTCACTTGAAACTTATAAGAATAATTATTAGAAAACCTCCATAGTAATTTTAGGGACAAATTATACGATTAAATGGAAAATAAAAATTCAATTTTCAAACGCATCATGTAATATATCAAATAAAAGGCTCATTATGTGAATTACAAATATATCATATTTTTAAATCATTTGTTTAAAAGATATTAGCAAAGATATTAAACATCGACTTAATTCCCATTTTAGAAACTACACTATTTAAATTTTGAAAAATATATTTTATTTGTATTTTTAAATAATTTCAATACCAGATTTAATAATTTATAATTTAAAACTTGACCTATTTTGCACTTTATCTTCCAATCTATAGAGCCTCAAAATTCAGACAGTAGATTATAAAAGGCTTCCCTGAAAGTTTATTAGTAAAATAAAACTCTAATGTTAATTTTTGGGAGCCAAATTAGAAAACTAAACACTGCGAATCTTGGAGGTGGTACGGAACCCTTAGTATGCGAGTCCAACTCGCACTTGACCAAATTATTTAACTGAAATCAGTTACACTTAGAAATCATAAGTTAATTTTTTAACAAATTGAGTGAAACCAGTTCTTAAAATTCGATATTTCTCTGAAGGTCTTTAGGGATTTTCTGAAGGTTTTAAGCGATTTATGGACAACTGGAGGGCGATGAAGCAAAACTGTGGATCATAGTTGAGGAGGCTATACATAACACAAAACAGTTATGCCACATAGGATAGTAAATCCAATTAGGCACGCCAATTAGCCTAAAGATAACCATAACTTTAATGATAGTATAGAAATTTGGCATTTAGATGAAAATCGCAGCAAAACTAGTTTGTTAGGGTCCCTGAAAATCAATAGAAATAAGTACAATTAAACCTAATCCCTTATCCTTTTCTAAATCTATGTAATATCTCTGTGTAGGTACCTACATAAAATACAATGTATATGGGTCATTTCTTGTCAAGCGGTTCATTGGGGTGTCCACAATTTGGCGTGCCCAAAAAATCGACCTTTTGATCACCTTAAACCTTAGGCATCTACTCTCAGATGCTGTGTGCACCTATGCAAAATCCAATATGGCGGTTTCGACATGGCGGCAGGAACCTCAAGAAAAATCCAATTTTCAGATTAAAACACTTGTAATAGTAAAAATTCGCAACCAATCTAACAAACTGTTGGACCAGGATTTTTTAAGTCAACCTAACATAACCTAATCTGTTAGACAGTGCTTTCTAGGAATCTGAGGTCAAATAATCAAAACTCTCATATCCATGGTGACGGAATTCAGAACTTTTTTGAGGTTGCTGATCAATTCCAAATCGGATTTGGAAAATTCAAGATAGCATACTACATATGTGAATTTGGTTATGTTATTGTGTTTTTGTTATATTGCGGCCTACAACTTGGATTTAAAATGAGATCTGTAATTAGCGACTCCAAAGACTCGAATACAAATTTTGATGCACATCGGTTAATTTGTAAAAAATACGTCGGCCATTATGGATCCGACATCTTGAATTTGGGGATTTTGGCAGATTCGTAATCGGCGACTCCAATAGCCCCATGTAGCAAATTGGGTTTTTCACAAAATTTATCCCATATATTGAATCCACAGTCTTCAATTTTGCTAATCCAGATTCGTAATCAGCGACAATATTAGATTGCGCCAACTTGCCACACCAGCGTTTAAAGAAAATCCCTCAGCTACAACCTTTAGCCAAGAATTACTTTACTCTCTTCGAGGTGTCATTCCTTTGTACGCAAGACAATATATATTATATATAAATATAATATATATATATATATATATTGTTTCTGGTCGGGAACTTTCATCAGTTGCGCTTCCCATAATTGAATGTCCTCTCGAACACTTCTTTACGCATTTGATGCATTTCGTTAAATTTGAAGACGCGAGATGTAAGAGTGACATCTAGGATTTTCAAGAGAATCAGTACACAGAGGTTCCGAATCTGGAACCGTTCCGTGTAATTACTTCAAATTTAACGAAATGCATCAAATGCATAAAGAAGTGTTCGAGAGGACATTCAATTGTGGGAAGCGCAACTGATGAAGGTTCCCGACCAGAAACAATATATATTATATTTATATATAATATATATTGTCTTGCGTACAAAGGAATGACACCTCGAAGAGAGTATTCAATATGTCTGATAGGTGAAGTAACCTGAAAAATTTTATCGTGACATTCTGTCCTAGGAGTTAAGGGAGAACAGTAATTACACGGAACGGTTCCAGATTCGGAACCTCTGTGTACTGATTCTCTTGAAAATCCTAGATGTCGGTCTTACATCTCGCGTCTTCAAATTTAACGAAATGCATCAAATGCATAAAGAAGTGTTCGAGAGGACATTCAATTGTGGGAAGCGCAACTAATGAAGGTTCCCGACCAGAAACAATATATATATTGTCTTGCGTACAAAGGTATGACACCTCGAAGAGAGTATTCAATATCTCTGACAGGTGAAGTAACCTGAAAAATTTTATTGTGACATTCTGTCCTAGGAGTTAAGGGAGAACAGTAATTACACGGAACGGTTCCAGATTCGGGACCTCTGTGTACTGATTCTCTTGAAAATCCTAGATGTCGGTCTTACATCTCGCGTCTTCAAAAAATTACTTTGATCGGTTATGAATGTTTATGTTTATACAACTGTTTAATGAGGAGACTTGATTTTACTTGGGATTCCAGCCACCATGTTCGAACCGCCATATTGGATTTTGCAAAGGCGCATATGATATCTATGCTTTAAAATGCTCAGGGGATTTTTTACTCTTTCTTAATCTGGTTGATATGAAATGAAACATTTATAATATTGTAACTAGGATAAGTAGTGCAGTAAATTGTCTAACTTGAGAATATATGTACAGGAGTATTATTAAAGTACAATGAACAATCTTTATACGAATATAAAGTGTCCACCGTCTGCTTCATGGCAAACATTTATGCGGTAGCCAAACTCTGGGACCTAGACAGATTCCCTAACACAACCGTATAAGAAGTAGTCACATGGGGTAAGATCAGGATATCACTGTGACCAGAAGTGTAGAGCCAGGTCTTCAGTTCCCCTGCGACCTATCTAGATTTGAGCAAGGGATGTATACAAAAACTCTACCGGCCGCTTTTGGAGCCATCATAACCCACCGAAACTCTCCATTATTATAAAGATGGTTCATTTTTGATTTGTACTTTAATTACTACGAATTTTTAAAAATTGGTGGACGAATTATAATAACCCTGTATATCGAAACAGTATCGTTAGTTAAAAATCTTGATGTGTTTTTTCGTTTTTGTTCTGTTTAGCAATATATAGAAATTTTAATATTATTGAAAGCAGCGATTTTTGTAGTACGATACAGCAGAACGCATCACACGTCCCTCATCCTAATTTAAGGGCAGCCGGCAGTCAAAAGCGATGCCGCAGAAGAAAAGCTGCGAGTTCCAATTCCTCGTTGGCCGATGTGAATCCACTCCGTCGGCAGTTTGCCAAAGTTCGGGCTGTGTTAGCGCCAACCAGTCTACGTTCCCTTTTGTCGATTCAGAATTTTATTATACAAACAGCTTTTGATCGTATGATTGAGATCCAGCGTATTGCAATGAGCAGAAAAATCTTTGCAGCATAGGAAGTAATGGTATATGAACTAAAATGTCTATTAAATGAAGAATTTTATTACATATGTGTAGACAAATATCTATATGTGCTAAAGATAATAAGTTCTTTGACGCCATTAAAACAAATCATATGTCGAATAGCGATTACCTCACAAATAAGGGTCATATGTCAAAAAGTGCCTTTGTTTCAAACAAAATAGACGTGCTAGAGGGTTTTTTCGAAAAATTCCCACTAACAAAAATAATGAATTTATTCGTTACTTTTCGAAAGTACTGCCTTTAATTTTTGCAGGTAGTAAAAAAGTATTCGCTCTATACATCTATACATACATATTATCAAACAAAGTCCTCCGCACCAATTTTCATGCTTTTTTCATCACTGGATAAAGTGGTTCTCGAGGAAGATTTTAGTATACAGGGTGTTCCTAAATTGGAGGTACAAACGAAAAGGGGACATTCCTTGAATAGTTTTAGGAAGAAAAAGTCCCATAAACATGGGTCCGCAAACGTTTCGTTTTCAAGATACAGAGTGTTAAAGTTTGAATTTTTTTCAAGTTTTTTTCTCGTAGTATCTGCACTTCACAAGATATTCAAATGAAATTTGGTATAGAAATTTTAATTAAGAGTTTACAGCTTGTGACATGCCAATTTCGATTGCAAATCTACTGGGTGATATTTTTTCGGGAACACTGTCCACTGTTCTCCTTCAGAACTTTTTTTTGGTGAGCCACTGGTACTTTCAAAAATTGTAAAGAAAGGCTTTGTTGTTATACCAAACTTTATGTTCTCTTGTAGTTTTGTCGTATCTACTACCGATTTCGAGAAAAAAAAAATTGAATGATTCTCTTGAAATCCTCAGAAAATTCCGAATTGTCATAGAAATCTAGTTACCTACCTAGTAGGCTGTGGTAAATGAATAAATTTATTGTTAGTTTTGACACATCAAATTAAACTCCTGTGTTTTGAAAATTAAAGATGGTTGCATTTTACTATCAAAACATGCCGAATTTTACGAATTCCGAAATGGCTGACATGCATTCCATGTATGGTCTTGCAAATGGTAATTCAAGAGAAGCTAAGCGTCTTTACATGGAACGCTATCCCAATAGAGTGATGCCTGGTCATCGGATGTTCTCTAATATTCACAGGCGTCTTTCAGAAACTGGATCTTTTTCTGCAAAAAATATTAATGCAGGTAGACCACGAAGTGTGAGAACACCACGACTCGAAGAGGCAGTGCTGAACGAAATAGAAGAACATCCATGAACCAGTACAAGAAAAGTTAGTGTTACCTTAAATACAAGTCATCAAGTTGTTTGGTGGATCTTGCGGGATTCTTTGCTCTATCCTTATCACATTCAGAGGGTGCATGCGCTCTTGCCTCGAGATTGTCATCCAAGAATTATTTTTTGTCAGTGGTACCTCAACAGACTATTGAACAATCCTCATTTTGATTGCCAAATCTTATTCACTGATGACTTCAATCATAAATTTTCATAATGAACACATATGGGCTGACGAGAATCCACATGAAATTGCAGAAGCTTATTTTCAAGAGGAATTTTCATTAAATGTGTGGGGTGGTAATATTGGCGATTATTTGATTGGTCCTTTTTTCTTGTCAGGGCGACTTACTGGTCAATCATCCAGACATTTTTTAGAGAACGATTTGCCCTTGTTATTGGATGATATACCTCTTATGATGCGACGTGTAATGTGGTTCATGCACAACGGTGCTCCTGCTCATTTTTCACTTTTGGCTAGGGAGTATTTGAACGAAAATTATGTAAACAGGTGGATTGGACGAGGTGGACATCAGCCATGGCCCGCCAGATCCCCAGATTTCTTTCTATGGGGCCATCTGAAATCTCTAGTGTACATAACGCCAGTGAATACCGTAGACGAACTGAGAAATCGTATAATAGGCGCGTTTGATACAATTAGGAATACTCTAGGAGTGTTTGAAAGTAGAACAGAAGCTTGTATAAGGGTTGGGGGAGGACATTTTCAACAATTGCTGCAGTTTAGTTCCTTTGTTGTTATTTAGTTTTTTTATTATGATTAAATTTTGAGTTGTACGTTTCTTGCAGTAATACATTTTTTTTGATGATTATACCAGTTTATCGAATCTTTAAGAATCATTGCTAGTTTAATAATTCAATTTTTTTTTCTAGAACATAAAGTTTGGTATAACAACAAAGCTTTTCTTTACAATTTTTGAAAGTACCAGTGGCTCACCAAAAAAAAGTTCTGAAGGACAACAGTGGACAGTGTTCCCGAAAAAATATCACCCTGTAGATTTACAATCGAAATTGGCACGTCACAAGTTGTAAACTCTTAAATGTAATATCTATGCACAATTTCATTTGAATATCTTGTGAAGTGCAGATACTATGAGAAAAAAACTTGAAAAAAAATTGAAACTTTAACACTCTGTATCTTGAAAACGAACCGTTTGCGGACCCATGTTTATGGGACTTTTTCTTCCTAAAACTATTCCCCTTTTCGTTTGTACCTCCAATTTAGGAACACCCTGTATAATTTGTTAATTTTTTATATAAATTGGCTAAAATATAACCCTTTGAGGGTTAGACTTAGTCCAAATAGGAAATGGTGAATTTTAATCAGGAAATGTCTGTAAATTTTAAAAATATTTGCGTTTTGGTTCAAAATGAGGAAGAACAATTTTATTCCCATATTAGTAACATATCCACTAAGACACTAAATGGGTTTCAAATTAATATTAAAAGTAGGTACTCCTATGATATTACTCAGAAATTTGAGTCCACTGAAACTGTGGTTACAATTACCGGTAGAGTTCGGAATGACAATTAATAAAGCGCAGAGTTAAACATTAAACGTTGCTGGAGTCAAAGCCGTAGCCAGGAATTTTTTTCTAGGTGGGTTGGATAATTTTTTCGGGGAGCTTGGATAATTTTTAAAAACTACTCAACCAATTTTACCGAAAGCTAAATCTCCTCTGAGTAACATAGGCTATTTTATATTTTCTGAAACGAGCCCATGAGAAGCTGGGACGGGTTGCTAGTCATCTATAAATCACATCAAACAATATCAAAATCAATAATGCTGGTTGATATTTTACCATAGATTGATTCCACATTTATTTTGAAATATTATTATAAATCAATATCGAAATATTTACTTACTGATTTGAGATTATGTTGGAAGAGCACGTAACTAAGGTCCTTTGAGCACTGATATCCTTTAACGTTCAGTTGTCTCTGCAACAAACATAAACTAAGTGTTAGAAAACAACCTCAGATGGAAATTTTGAGTAATTTTGAAACGCTACCAACTGACTCATAGCTTACTTATGAAACATTATCCCGACACAAGAAATACATTGTGGGGACAAGATTTCAATCAATCAAGCCGTTCAAAAGTTACATTATCAGTAAGATGCGTTCGGCGCCATCTATCGGATCGCAGCATAGCTGCGCTAGTTTTTTAGAAGTTTATTGGTTTACTTATGAGAATATAATAATTACAGGGAGTGTAAGAACTTACCAAAGTATGATTGGTAACTAAAATACTAATAGTAAAATTTTTGCTAGTATCCAGTATGGAAAGGCTGCCGTCGTCGGCTTGAAAAACGTAGTGCGTAGGTGATATCCACGACGAAGGTAATCTTCGAGGTGTCAGATCCCCCTGAAATATAAAAAAATCGTTTAGTGCAGTAATATAAATGTACTCTGAAGACAAAACTTTTTAGTATTTTAAGAAAAACAACAAATGTACAATTGGTTGCAAGTATTCTGATTTCCATAATAGTTTATACAGTGATGGGCAAATGTGTGGAACCAAGCAAATATCTCTGGAATTATTAGAGATATCAAAATGAAATTTGGAAGGTGGAGACTGCAGTAGATTGCCTATTTGTTTCTAAATTTTCTTACCATTTTGAACTTCCTGTTTTACCAGAAGTAATGTCGATTTTAAAATTTGCAATGAAACACCCTGTATAGTATTCTAGTTTCTGATGAAACATTTTATTGCGAATACAAAAATATCGCGTTTCATATTGTTTACTTCAATACCTACCGAGATATTTACAGAAAAGTAACTAAGAAAAGGAAAAATTCGATGGTAGCTAAACTCGGTTCAGATTTCATTTACGCCCGATTTAAACAAACCGCTCGGTAAGGATTTGTATTTCTATTGGCCAATCAGTGGCATTATACCATTACAGCCAACAGCACTGCTTGTTTCATAGTCATACACGTGCGTTTGTTTAAATTAGGCGCAAATTAAATCTGAATCAAGTTTAGTAGTCCATGAAATTCATTGCAGAAGTGACAGTAGTTGTTCAAGAATTTTGTGAAACGACGATGGATATTTGTAACCGTGATAATAATTTTATAAGAAATGTGGTGTTTTCAGACGAGGCTACATTTTGTTTAAATGGTACGGTTAATCGACATAACGGCCGCTAGTGGTCGCATAGTAATCCTAATTGGGTATAAGAGGCTCATACACAACATCCCCAAAAATTGAACGTTTGGGCCGGCATTTATAACAACAGAATCGTGGGACCCTTCTTCCTACAAGAAACTTTAAACGGAGATAGGTATTTACAGCTCTTGGAGACACACGTTATTCCGGCATTGGAGGTAAATGGACAATTACCAAATAATATCTGCTTTTTTTCAGCAGGATGAAGCACCACCCCATTACGCTCGCATTGTTCGAGATCATTTAGATAGGACATTTCATCACAGATGGATTGGAAGAAGGGGTACTTATGAATGGCCCGCACGAAGTCCCGACCTTAATCCACTAGACTATTTTCTGTGGGGTTACCTAAAGTCTAAGGTTTATGTTGATAGACCAAATAATTTGCAAGAATTAGCTGCAAAAATAACTCAAGACATCCAGAGAATTACACCAGAAGTAATAGCTACTGTTACTAGAGATTTAAAAACTGACTTGCTTATTGTCAAGAAGTAAACGGTGCTCAGTTGGAACATCTAATACATTAAGTTTAATTAAGTTAAGTTTCAATGTTTTGAAAATCACTTAGATTTAGTTAATAATTATGATTATGTATTTCTTTAATGGATATTAAATTTTTCCTTTCCTTAATTACTTTTCTGTTAATACCTCGGTAGGTATTGAAGTAAACAATAACAAACCCGATATTTTTGTATTCGCAATAAAATGTTTCATCAGAAACTAAAATACTATACAGGGTGTTTCATTGCAAATTTTAAAATTGACATTACTTCCGGTAAAACAGGAAGTTCAAAATTGTAAAAAAATTGGAAACAAATAGGCAATCTACTGCAGTATCCACCTTCCAAATTTCATTTTCATATCTCTAATAATTCCAGAGATATTTGCTTGGTTCCACATATCACTGTATATATATTTCTTTCATAATATGGATTTTTGTAAGAAATTTAACAAAAGGGAATATCTAAACTCCATTTAGACAGACACTGATGATAATGATGGAGTAATCATTTTTAATATGCTTATTTTAAATTTAAATTTGACTTTTCTATTCAGTGATGTTTTAAAACATAATTAAATAATAGTAAGTTCCTTTGTTTGTACTTTCAGTACATTTCATATTTTATTATTATATAAAAATGAGAAGCTGATAGAAATTGATACCTAATAGTTAACAATAGAAGACATTCATGTTCATGTTATTCTTCAATTAGTTAACAATGCAATTTTTACGTTGTTCAATTCAAATTCCTGTTAATTTTTTGTTAATAAATACTAATTAGTGACAAGCCAAATAGCTATATAGGTAGGTATGTGTTGATCTTTTATTGAAACATTTACAAATGGAAAAATCGCCTGCAATAGCCTTCGTATTTAGCGTAATATTATGATTGTTCCGTCATTATCATCTGTGGAGTGTAGATATTCCATTTTGCTAAATTTATTACATAGATCCATTTTATGCAAGAGTTATAAATACAGGTCTGTTTAACATTAAAATTTGCTTTAAGATTATTTAATATAAGAATAGAGTACCATCCCTTAGCAATTTTTCGAATGGACAAATATTTTTTTACGGAATGGCCAAATATTTCCAATACTTAAATGTATTTATATTTTAAATTTTGATAAAGTGAGATGAGGGGTCTCTAGACCAACTCTTCTATTTTCCAACGGTGGTTCATTCATAATGATAGGGTCATCCGGTATGTCTTCCATAGGATTGATTGAAATTTTACAAAAACTACTGGGACTGCAAAATTTATTTTTAGTACATGAATTGGGTATGAGAAGATCTATCGGTTCAGTTAATAAGAATGTTTCAGCTATAAAATAAAAAAAATATGTAAACGATTATTTATTTTTTTCGAATTTCGGGTAAAGGTTAAATTATCTAAGAAGCCAATTAACGAAGTTGAGCGTATAGTAGCTCATTTTATAGGTTTTTCATTTCTCTTCAACATTGCCCATAGTAGCAAACACGGTTTAATCGGTGGGTTTTTCGCTGTTTGTTTGATAAGAAACAAAAACGCATCGATAAAAAAAATGTTGAATTTTATGTCAATTAGTCAAGTTTTATCATTAGAACCCGTTGATTTCGGTTTTGTTCTACTATTAATTTTGTCACGTAATTTCGTAAATGACCTGGGCTAATTTCCATATTTTCATACCAATACCTCCACCAAAGAGTACTATATAAAAAAGTCGGTAAAAACGTTTTTGCTCATTTTCTAAAAAACGGTTCAAGCTACGTCCTTGAAAAAACATATGGGACCACTTCGGTATACCCCGGAACAGAATCCAGTACAAACGGTCGAAATTATTTAAGCCATTTTCGAATCATCGCTGAACACCAATAAGAAAAATCATAGATACAGACGAATTGATAACCTCCTTCCTTTTGAAGTCGGTTAAGAACGGAAAATATGTACTTTTCAGTATCCTTTATTTTCCCGCTAACAACACAGATTATTGCTGTATCAATGTTACTTCCCACGATGACTGGGGACAGTCTCGACAAATATATAGCCCATGAAGGCAAACAACTTTAACAACAGTCGAGCGAAAACTTTGACCGTTTCTAATTCCTCTTTGGGAATGTTTGAACATTTTCCGAATAAATTCTCTGGAGTTTATTACTTCTTCGCTCTCGTATATCATTCGAAGGGAGAGACATGCCTTCGTGTTTTATCTTCCACCTTTCGCCGTTAGAAGGAATATTCGGGCGATTTTCGGCAACTTTAATCATTACTTATGTTTGTTCTGCATCGGGAATTCGTTATGGTTGCAATAAAAGATTTAGATGAAGGTAGTTTAGCAAACTGCGTATAGTGAATCAGTTGAGAATGTTGGCAGCGGTAACAGATCGATGATGAAAATACTAGGAATTTGACAAACAGAACAAAAAGAAATTCATGGTATTACCTTCTTGAAGATCAGATCAAAAATGTTTCAACTGTCAAGTGAGAAAAAATTGGCTGTTTGTTCTAAAACAATAAATGATAAATTGTCGCGTATGCTGCAGGAATTACAAGTTTTCAATGGAGAACAAGAATTATTACGAACTTTTTTCAAACAAGTAGTTTATACCGAAAATAAATCGTCTTTATCTTACTATATATATAAAGAGTGAGTTTTTTTTGATGATCAGTATGGGGATCTCGGAAACTAGTAGAGATAGAGCAATGGTTACATTGGGAAAGATTTGCAGTTTTACTGGCCCAATTTAATAACACTTTCGGATTTTTGTAAAGTCATGGCTTACTTAATATTTTGAATAAACGAAATTCTGTCGATTTAGTCAAATCCCTCTAGCTCTTTTGTTTTTGATTTTATAAAAAAAGTGTAAATATCAAAATAGGAGAGATTACTTTTATGTTTTTTTGGGCAGTAACACCAACAGGATTTTGGCGTGGCCATGGGTTCTTGTCTCTCACCAGCATTAACTAACATATTTTTGGAAAACTTTGAACAACAAGTAATTTTATCAAAAGAAAATAAACCTTTAGTTTGGTGGCGTTACGTTGACGACATTTTCGTAATTTGGGAACACAATCCTGAAGAACTAGAGAAATTATTAAATGACATAAATAACAAAGAGCCAACTATAAAATTTACCCTAGAAATTGAACAAAATAACAAACTATCTTTCCTAGACATATTAATAACAAAAACAGAATCTTCATTCGAAACAGAAGTTTATACAAAACCAACTCATACAAACAGATACCTAAATTTCAATTCAAATCATCCGAATACAGTAAAGAAAGGTGTCATTAAGTCATTATATGATAGAACAAAGACCAACTGTTCTGATGATAATAAATTCAACAAAGAAAAAATGATTATAAAAAATGTTCTCACTCGAAACAATTACCCCACAAAAATTACCAACAAAGAGTTAAACAGACTTGAACAGAAAACAAACCTTCCGAATCAACCCAGAACTTCTATTATTAACACTACTACTATTCAGGACAGCTACATTACAGTTACAACTATACCATAAATACAGGGTCTGTCAGAAAGATTGAAAAGAGTGGGCAACAGATTTAATGTTAAAACAACATTCCAAACAAGAAATACACTGAAATCTCTAATATCGAAAACAAAACCAACCAACAAAACCCAGAACTCAAAAAACTGCATATACAAGATTCCTTGCGAATGCAATAAATTTTATATTGGAGAAATATTGAGACCATTAAACGTACGAATAAATGAACACAAGAATTACATAAAGAAACGACAATTTGAAAAATCGTAAATTTGTGAACATGCTTGGGACCTAGGCCATAAAATACAATTTGACAATTCAACTATACTTAACAAAGAACAACATAACACAAAACGAAAAATAAAAGAGTCTGCCTTAATTCTTTTGAATGAAGACGATTGTATCGCTTCTACTTCTGTATAATTTAATCGAATCTGGTTACCGATAATTAAGGAAGAAATTATTAATGGTAACCTCCTTTTTTCCTAGTTTTTCCCTTATGACGTTAATGGGATCACTGAAACAATAGAATTCTTTGATCGCATTTTTGGCGAATGCGCTATCTTATAACAAAGTCGTACCTAGGAACGCCACTTATAAATTCTAAAGACAACTCTTTCAAATTCTTCTAATTTGAAAGCTGTTTAACTATAATACATGATCTTTAGAATTTTTTGTGCTACCTGTATATCTAAAAACAGCAAATTTTCTAATGTCAATTTAAATGTCATAAATCAAATTTTCATTTTGCAATTTACATCAATAAATATAAAGCCATTGACAACGAAGTCAGAATAGACTTTGAAACGTTTGGTTTTCTTTCAATATACGTCCTTTTATTTAGATTGTGGTGTTATTACCCAAAAAAACATAAAAGTAATCAAGAATATGCCACAAACAACGTATAGAAGACAACCTAGGATAGATGTTGTACAAAGGTCCTTTTTACCATTCCGTGGATGCAAAGGAATGGTTCTAGTTTTCTTGATGAACAATATCGTCCAAAACTTTTGGAATACGTTGAATCGTAAGGGGTTTATTAGTTGTTACTAAATTATGAGAGAAGCCATTAAATGCTTTCTTCGAGGGTAAATACGAATATCAGCAAACTGATTAACTGTTTTATATTTGGCAACCCGAATTAAAAGAGTAAATGTTTGTACTCACCTGCAAGAACTCATCTAACTGCATCCTTTTGCCACGCCAGTACAAGAGTTCGTCGACGTAACCAACCAGAAAAATGGCAGCCACGATGCCGGATATAACTAAACCGATAACTAATAAGGAAAATATGATTGACCACCAGTTATGGCCTTCGTCTTCGTGTAACGCTAGCTCCTAAACAGTAAAACGATATATGTTAGTATTAAAACAAATTCTAAATTGTTAGGTTAGGTTCTAGTATTTTGATGTGAACTTCTGTTTAAGCAAGAGTTCAGTTTGATACTGTTTTCTTAACTGTTGTAGGATTTTTAGCATAAATTAATTTTAATGATTATTTTTATTAAGGTCATCGTCATTGACATAAAAGTCCTTACTAATATTCTATAAACATTTTCATCTGTACAGTATAATAAATGAAGAAAACTTTTCCAAAACGAATAAAAATTTGACAAATTGCTTGAGAAAAATGCATTGCAATTAAGAAATAAAAATATGGTGTTTGTGTTCTTGTTTATACAGGGTATTCCATCTCAAAAGAGCTACCTTGAATATCTTGGTTATTTTCAAAGCTATTGCAATAAAAAAAAACAAGTCGATGTTTGTTTCGAGGGGGAAATTTTTTGAGGTGCATAACCATAAACAGCCCAATTCAATGATCTTGATATTTGAGATAGGGAAAATAACTGTTGTCGTATATCATTTGAAAGTCCTTTTTACGGACTATATCGTCGTAATTTTTTATTACAATTTCTGTACATGTAATACAAGGGCTGCCTTTTATATTTCGGGGTTGGACAACCCTAGTGTTGCAATCTGACAACTGACAGCTCTATCGTAAAGTTTGACATTTTTGAGGTTAAACGTACTCACAACGTTTTGACATACGAGCGCTATGTGTTGTTTACAGTAACTTAAAGGATTCATCTCGGCCAAAAAGTGGAATTAAATCGTGAACATTTTCGTGCGATTACTTTTTACAACTTTCGACGTGGATTAAAGTCAGCAAGAGTGCATGGATGAACTTAATTTAATTTTTGGCGATGAAACTCCATCAAGGACCACTGTTTATCGATGGTATGGTGAATTCAATCGAGGTCGTAGTTCACTCCAAGACGAATTTCGTGAAGGTCGTCCAAAAACAGTTGTTGTTCCGGAAACCATTGATGCTGTGCGCGAACTGATATTGCAAGATCGTCATGTGACCTATCATGAGATTGAGTCAACCCTACACATTAGTGGGACCAGCATACATTCAATATTGCATAAACATTTGAATGTCAAAAAAATTGTTCGCTTTGGATCCCACAGAATTTGTCAATCGTTCAAAAAAAGGCTCGTGTCGATTGGTCGAAAGAAAAGCTCAAAAAATACGATCGCGGTGCTTCAAAACACGTTTATGACATAGTGACAGGTGATGGATCGTGGATTTACGCGTATGAGTACGAAAGTAAACAGCAGTATGGGTGTTTCAAGATGAGCCGAATTCCAACAAAAGTTGTTCGCGCACAAAGCATTTCCAAGCAAATGGTCGCCCGTTTTTCGGAAAAACTGGACATGTCGCAACCGTATCATTAGAACAACGCAGAACAGTCATTCTGAGTGGTACACAACTATTTGTTTGCCAGTTGTCTTCCAAGAAATGAGGAAAACCAACCGCCAAAGACGGATCACTCTTCACCACTACAATGCGAGCTCTCACACATCGGCTCAAACAACTGCATTTTTGACCACTCAAAACATCGATTTGATGAGTCATCCGCCGTATAGTCCTGACTTGTAACCAACTGACTTCTTTCTATTCCCGTACGTAAAAAACAAACTGAGAGGTCAATGTTTTTCTATACCTGAAGAAGCGGTTGCTGCTTCAGAATGAATGTTTTGGAGATACTTCAATCAGAGTGGAAAAAGTGCTTCGACAATTGGTTCAAACCCATGCAAAACACACACACATAATTGTAGCAAATACAGAGCAATTACTCTATCCAAAAAAAATCTATTATTTTTTAATAGGAGGTTGAGTTTTTCAAAAAACAAGAAAAATATGTATGGTTTGCCTTTATGATTTTTCATTGTTTATTGAAATCAAGTTGCCTTTCTTGTTCTCTTTATCTTATAACAGTCGCTCGTCGCCAGATGGCCTGAAGTAATAGAATTATTATTTAAAATGTTGCAAATTGAAAGCACTGTTTACCATTTTAATAACATTTGTGTACCTACGAAACTAACCCACATTTAATTCTTACGATATTTTCCATTTCATTAAAACTTTTCAACAAATAATTATTACATGTGCTATGGTGGCGCCACCGGTGTTTGCTATATGAAATCCTCATTAAATTCTCAGGTTAGGATAGGAGTCGGTCCAACTTCTAATCTTATACCGTGCGTAAACCTCTTCATTATTTGTGGGAATCCCCGAAAAGGTTTTTTTAAGCATATGTGTAAAAAAAGTAAATAACTACTGCTGCCCTCCCATGTCAAAAAAATAAGCAAAACAGAGACCCCGCCTCCACCTATAGTGCTTATGTAACACTTGAACGGTCCCTTTTCATAGATGGCACTTTAACAGGAGATAAGTATCTAGAGTTATTTGCAAAAACTGTAGATCCAAAAATAACTGAAATTTTGTAGGCAGATCTTCGTCTAGTAGAAGACGAACTTGTTTTTCAGCACGACGGTGCCCCACCAGATTATATCTTGACAGAGAGTTACTAGATAATCGATTTCCTGATAGATGAATTAGAAGATGAAGTGCCATCGAGTGGCCAGCAAGGTAGCCAGATATGACCCCCCTGGATTATTCCCTTGGGGGGCAATTAAAGACCCGCATGTACGCGGGCTCTGCAGAGTCACGGGCTCGTTTTGGTTGGGACACCCTGTATATGTTGTTATGAGTGGTTGAAGGCACATTGTTTACATTACACTACAATTAACTGAAATTCAGACTCTTAAGATAGTCAGAGCATAGGACCCCACCTCAGAACTATCGGATAAAAAAACAAAGTAGTTGGGAGGAACCAATGCACAAACATACGTCTAAATAAACAATAATTGTTTTCTGAGACTTACTTTGTTTTTTATACAAAATATTACTATATTAGAAAGTCGGTTAAAAAGTTTTTGCCTATTCTCTAAAAAACGCCTGAAAAAATAGAACACCACTTCCGGATCCCCCTTAACAGAATTCAGTTTAAACGATCCAAATTCCTTGAGTCGGTTTCGAGAAATCGCTGAACACACACAAAATAAAACATTTTTAAAAAAATATAACCGACTTCCACCTATAACTAAAAAGCTGAAAATAATTATAACAAAATATAAACCTAGCAAATAAATAACACATTCAATGTTGTTAGGTACCTACCCAGAAAGTAAAAAATGTAAATATTAAAAGGTGCTCATTCTGTACCAATTTAGTATATTTTTGAAGTCGGTGCCAAGCAAATCTGCATTGCATACTTTTCTACTACTTCATCAAACTTAATTTTAATTCCACATTTTTTTATACCACCAAACGTCTACTCCACCTTATATTCCAACTATCCTGTATATACGGCTGCCTATGTTCCACTATCATTCGACTCCGTCCTATATTTCAATCATCATATAGATGCAACTCCTTCTTTCACTTTACTTTGTGATTTTGTTTGCTATAACTAAACACCCTGTGTATAAACGCACCAAATAGCAGTTTAGAGTTTGACATGTGTTGTCACTGAATTTTCTATGTGACACCAAAAGCACCGTCTTCGCAAAGAGAAAAAAAGTTCATTTAAATAGGTATTTGCCTGGTATACAAACAAAACGAGCTTGGTACTCATTGATTTAAGGAGCCGAAAAAACAATGCGTTACTAACTGCTTGAGATGTACATAGAAAATTTTCAAATTCGGAATTAAAACTTCCAGTGCCTACAATTCTCACAAAACTGCAAGTTGCACTTCGCAGAAAAGTATATTAGGTCACCTAGGGATCTTCCTTAATATATAAAATGTTAAAAAAACATACACATCCATAAAGAATTTTCTAAAAATCGACCAATATATTCGGGATATTGGTCGATATCCGGATATATACTCTCTTAAACAAGACCATTCACCGGTTCAACGGTTCACCACAGGAGAGGAAATCAAGTAACATACATACAAAAAAACGCGACGAATTGAAAACCTCTTCCTTTTTGGAAGTCGGTTAAAAACATAAATAGAGATGAATTGAGAACCTCTTTGTTTTTGACACATGGCCTCTAGAATCAATGATAGATGGGCAAGGCAAATGTTCATCTTGAGACATAGATTTGGTCATAGAAGCTCAGATAAACCAACGACAAAATAGAGACATGGCATAAGCTTAAGACTGGAATAAAATGGAACCCAATAGAAAAGCAAACAACAGATGAAATTGGTAAAGCCTACATCAGGAGTGTATTAATGTAAGCAGATCGTGATAGTGAATTAGTGTATGTTATTTAAACTTACCAGACATTTCCCTGGTACATGACACTTCGTACATTTTACACAATATTTAGCGTTTTCCACTTTTGAAATTTTCCGTTCACCTTCGGGTATCGTATCAGGATATTTAGGGTGTTTTAGTAATTCAATACATTCACTTTCACTATTTCTTACCCTTTGTTGTCCAGACTCTTTTTGATTGATTTTAATAGACATGTTTTTCTAATTCACGACATTAATTTGCTTGTAAAAATATTCCTCTATTTGAAATTACAACAGTATTTTTAAACAAACATAACGAAACATGCAAATCCCTTTGTCGTGAAACCCTAAAAGTACGACGCATTTAAAGAAGTCCCAATGCTGTCGTAAAACACGAAATAATATACATATGTATAACTATTACTGATACTTTATGTAGGGGAAAAAAACGCACGATCTTGTGAAGCAAAACTTTTCAGACTGTCGGATGATTTTTTTTTAAACAGGTAGGATAAAAATGTTTACAGCATCTGCAAAAGCAAGCGTTAGATTTCATTAAGTGAAAATAACTCAAGCAGGCTGCGATATGTTTATGTAAAACAGTAATTTACATCGACGGCTTGACTTTATAACAAGCCGAGTGTTAAGTTCAAGTTTAAAATAACCAATCTATTTGATGTTGTGTTTATATTCTGGTAAATGGGTTAGGAATATTAGGTAGGTGAAGCAGATGTGATTTAAGAAAGATTGATTTGAAGGGGACAGCCCTGAAAGTGTTTGCAAAAGGCAAAAGAAAACAACAAAGTTTAAAAATATTTTTAGGAAAATAATTTTTTGTTATTGCTTGTCACAATTTACTTCTTCATCTTCCACGAATTCAACATATTTGCGTATCCAAGTGCACAGAACGGGCGCTGGTGACAGAAAAAACTGGACAAATTTTCAAGGCTGCCTTTGATAGGAGACATTTTTACAGCCGTAAGTCGTAGATAAGTATAATTTAGAATCATCGAAATATATAAACTCATATTTTTAAACAATGAGTTTATTTTGCATTTAAAAATGGCTTCTCAGAACAACGTTTTATAGACTGCCATTTATTGAAACACAAGGCAGGATTGTGTGATTCATAAAATCTCATTAGCCGACGATTTACAGTAATATAAACATTACTAACGCATTTGTCAATTATCATTTTTGATACAATAACTCGGAACATTTTTTTGCCTCTGCCTCTGCCTCTTGAATATTTATCAACTTTAACAAATACGTTAGTAATGTTTATATCACTGCAAATCGACTTCTTTGTCAAATTTCGTCAATTTTAGGCTCAGGATAGACTTCAATGTAATTGGTAGACTTGAAAAATTGTTTTAGTTACACGACTGTTATTGCAAAGTAATATTGTCATATTTCACCCTTGTACTTGAGTAAATGGTCTGCCAATGAGATTTTATGAATCACACAATCCTGCCTTGTATTTCAATAAATGGCAGACTATAAAACGTTGTTCCGAGAAACCATTTTTAATGCAAAATAAAGTCATTGTTTAAATATGAATTTGTAGGTTTCGATGATTCTAAATGATACTTATCTAGGACTTGCGGCTGTAAAAATGTCTCCTATCAAAGGCAGCCTTGAAAAAATTGTCCAATTTTTTCTGTTCTGCTATCAATCAAACGGGGTAGAAATGGATGTGGCAGCAAACTGCAAATAGGTTTGACGGGGATTCCTTGTAAATGGAATCGGGCCAAAAATGGAAGAACAACGCCGTTTTAACCAAATTTTTATTGTATTTTTGATTTCATTATTTAACCAGTACAGTTGCTATACTGTTTGCAGATAGTTTCCGATACAGATAACTACATCAACACTTGCTCTCAAGAATTTGGGGTGCTTAAAGTAATACCAACAAATCTCTAGCTCAAAGATCAGCTGAAACAGTGGAAAAAAGTTTTGTACCCCAACACCAAAACGTCATATTTTTCTGTCATTTCACTATCCAAGTCATGGTATAAACAAAACTGTTATGGGCAATTTCATAGATGTTTAAACACAAAGTTTTGTACCTTAACACCAAACTTTTAGTTTTTCACTCGACGCACGTTTCAACAGCGAAGCTGTCACCATCATGAAGCATATCTAACGAGAACTCCTGGTATCTGTATATATAGTTATTTATTTGTTTTTATATAAAACGCTCGAACCATCTGTCAAGAGTATGGTATATGTTATAGCATATTATGCCTTCATATACTTAAATTACTCACTAGACGATAGATGTCACCGACATCTATTAGGTTCAATACACTGTCTGCTGTCTTATTGATGTGTATTATACCCAAGTATTTCACTTTAGAACTTATCATTCAAAGAAGCGTATCTGACGAGAACTCTTGATTCGAAATGGCCGTCATACGTTGAATGATATAGTTCTAAATATGTGGATATATGTCTGTATATATATTTACTTATGTGTGTTTATATAAAACACTCGAATAATCTGTCAAGAGTATGGTATATGTTATAGCATAGTATGCCTTCATATACTTAAATTATTCACTAAACGGTAGATGTCACCGACATCTATTAGGTTCAATACACTGACTGTTGTCTTACTGTTGTGTATTATATCCAAGTATTTCACTTTAGAACTTGTCATGGAAAGAAGCGTATCTGACAAGAACTCCTAGTTCGAAACGGCCGTGATACGTTGAACGACATAGTTCTAAATATGTGGAGATATATCTGTATATAAACAAAACTTTGTGTTTAAAAATCTGTGACACACCAAAGGTTCCATAGTTTTTCCAGGGCACTTTCATAGGGAATGAACTAATCCTAGATTACTCGACGACCACTAAAATGACTATATTAACTAATTTTCTACTGGCGAGATGTATAGAAAATCGAGAACAAAATTAAAAAAAACTAATTTCCATCGGATTGTCTCTAGAACGCTGATACAAGGCAAAAAAAGCAAAACAAAAGGAAATAATTTCACTGGATCAGTAGGAATATCCAATTTGGTATTTATGAGGCAATTATTTCTGTGTCCTGCTCCGAATTCCGCATAGAAAGTTTATTGACAATTACTTTCGAATGTCCGACAGCGGATAATAGCGAGAGGGAGTAAATAAAAAAATGTTTGCGACAGGATTTATGGATTTTGCATAGACGGAATACAGAGCGAGGATCATTAACGAGATCGTTTGCTATCGGACAGTAATTATAATTGTTATTACGCCTTTATAACGAGACCGTTCGAGAGCTGTTAAAACGTTTTAGAATAGGTATTCGAGGCAGACTGAAAATGTGAGCAACAATTCTTTTGTTTTCTGAATATAAAATCAAATGTCTGGCTGTAGCGTCATGGTGTCTGGCTAGCCCTTGAGTGTAAATTATTAGACATTTTATGTGCAATATTATGAAATTTATTGCTTCAAATTTAGTATTTATTGAAAAAAAATATTGGATCTTCCTTAATAGTAGCTGAGCTTAATGATATGCTTGAGAGGCCTTGAAAATTTTCAAATGCTTTTTCTGTGAGGGGGAAATACAAAATGGACCCCTGACTCAAGGGTTACTGAAGTTAGCGTTTTAAAGCTATAATTTATTTCCTAATACACAGAGTTGCTGTATGCACGTTAATACACTCCAATTTTAATACACTAAGCGCTTTCGACTATTAATAGTCATCATCAGAGCTTCTACAAAAAATCAAGTCACATACAAAAAACATCTTAACATAACTAAAACTACTTACAGTTGAAGCTAATGAGTTACAATATAAATATTCAATTTTTAAAAACACAAAGCAGAGTAAGAACTGGATACACACTAGTCAACAAATTTTTCTATTCAATTTTAAAATTTTTTGGGAAATAATTTCAAAAATGAGGTTAAACCATGCCGGAAATGTGGTGAACAAATTATTGTGTTTTATGTCATAAATTATGAAGATCTGTCAAGCATGGAAGATTAACAGTTTTAAGGTAATAGATTTCTATGTAAAGGAATAAACGGTTTATTTAAATTCGCTTTTGCATTTAGACAAAGTGGATTAGATTTTATTTCGTTATCTATAGCAATGTCTTCCAAAAATTCAAGTCTGCTAAGATTTTTAATTACAACTGGGTATTTAAGAATGGAATTAGACTGTGGACTAAAAGCGTGTTTATTAAATGCTAAGTGGTGCCCAAATGCTGATTTGTTTGGATATTTTATGTGTTCTTTTATGCGGACCTCAAGAGCCCTATATGTTATACCCATATAAGAAGCTCCACAATCGTTCCAATTCAATTTATAAATGCCACTTTTATAAAGCTTATCAATGACATCTTTGGTGTTGATTAAATGACTACCTAACGTTTGGCTGGACTTGAATGAAATGTTAATGTTATTGACTGAAGATTTTAAAATTTTTGAAATTTTCTGACATAGGTTATTGTCAATAAATAGGATAGAAAAATAAAAAGTTGTTTAAATTAATTCCTTCGGTAAATGCTATTTCTCAATTCCCTTGATTCTATTTTATCCATAATCCTTTTAATTATGTTAGGATTGAAGCCATTGTTTAAAGCAAGTTGTTGAATGATTTTATATTCTTTCTCATATTTATTCTTTCTCATATTTTCTCATAATCCAGGTTGTATTGTAAAGGGAGTTCCAATTCGAGGTTGATTTTTAAATTTGCCACCATTTATGTTTTTTTGTACTAGAATATCATATATTATTTGACAGATGACAAGTAGGATTATTCCGGTTATTAAAAATGGAGAGATATACGATTAAGCAACGCGTGTTTATTATTAAAAAATATTTTTAATTTGGTGAAAGTTGTGCAGAAATTGGAAAAAAAATTCGTACAGAATATGGAAGACAAAATTATCCGTCAAATCTCAAAATTTGTGGAAATTGGTTCAGTAAAAGATGAAAAAACAAAACATATCATCGTAGTGGTCGTTCAGAAGAAAATATTGCAGCTGTTACTGCTAGTGTTGTTGAACAACCAAAAACATCAATTCGTCATCGTGCACAGCAATTGAACATTCCAAAAGCCACTTTAATCAGAATTTTGCACAAAGATTCTCATTTAAAGGTTTACAAGATTCAGATAACGCAAGAAATAAGACCAACAGACTTTGGTTTACGTCGTCAATTCGTTAATTCGGCCATACAACAGAAACTTGAAAATGTTTTTTACAAAATCATCTCCATCGATGAAACAAATTTTGAATTGGGTGGATTTGTCAACAAGCAAAATGTCGAATCTGGGGTGAAGCAAATCCAGGAGAAATAATGGAAAGACCGATGCATCCACAAAAAGTTTGGTGTGGTTTTTGGGCTGGTGGACTGATTGGTCCATACTTTTTTGAAGATGACAATGGAAATACTGTTACTGTGAATGGTGATCGATATCGATCTATGATTACTAACTTTTTGTGGGATGAATTGGAGCATACTGATGTGCATAATATGTGGTTCCAACAGGACGGGGCAACATGTCATTCAACAGAGGAAACAATCAATCTTTTGAAACAGAAATTTGGTAATCGAATAATTGCTCGAAGAGGAAACATTAATTAACCCCCAAGATCTTGCGATCTAACACCTCTAGATTTTTCCTATGGAGCTATTTGAAAGAAAAGGTCTATGCCAACGATCCACAAACAATTGATGACCTAAAGGAGAACATTATTGAGTGTTTCAAGTAATTAAAAAGCAGTTATGCCAGAAAGTTATCTAAAATTTTGGCAAAAGATTAGAAGCTTGTCGTACAGCAGCAGGTGGTCACTTACAGGATATTGTTTTTCATTACTAACGGGAGATTTAGGGTTTTCCAGAAAATCAGAGAAAACAGTAATTAAGAGACTACATTTTAATGAATCAATTATAAATTAGTCACTTACGATATTTCAAATATTAATTGCATTAAATTGGAAATGCATTTTTCTCAGCAATTATCAAATATTGATTGTTCAATCTTTACAAACAAAATATAATTAATAATTTCAATTTTAAAAAGTTTTTAGTGCTAGTTAAATTAAAATAATGATTAGTGTTCATTAAGTCTAAAATTAATCAATAAAACCAAAGTTTTTTCTAATACAACTTTCTAAAGCTTCAGCTAATGCAAATTGCTCCTAGAAAACTTACAGAATAATACTCATCGTCCAAAATGTAACCTTCGTTTATAATTCAGCAAATATTTAATTATTATCATTCATTCAAAGTATTAGCAAATTGTCGGCATGTATTTATGTTTAATCCAGAATTTGGTAACACTCTGTATATTAAACGTATTAATAATGTTTTTATTAAGTTTATTTGTTATGAACCAAATTTGTAACAGGAGTTGATTGTAAGAATCATATATTATTTGTATTTTTCTAATTGACCCTTTCGTGGTGCCTTCTCTTCCAAATATTTTGGGAACTGTTAGTCTGAAGCTGGTAGACAGTGTAACTCGTTCCTCGAAGTTTCCTTGGACTTCCACCGTCTTGAAGTGGTTGATCTCACAACGTTTCAATAGCTGTGTTGTATCTGCTATCGTCATCAGGTGAATGATAGGAAATTTACAGTATCGGTCTTATTTATATTATACCCTTAACCGGTCATGCGTCGCCGGTCATGGTCATTGAGTCTTATCTGGTCCAATACAAATGCTTTTAATTTAGATGTTAGGCTCCCTAATTATATTCTTGTCCCAGATTATATATGCTGTAAAATTTCTTTTATGCCAGTGCTCTTCATTGTGAATTATCCTGGGCTGGTCCCAGTTGATGCTATGGTTGGTTCACGCGTGATTAGCTTTTTTTGATGTGTTTTCCATTTGCGTACTGCCGTGTGGAAGTCGACGCACTATAACACCTGCATCGCCCACCCACCACGAGATTTAACTTCAGACACCCCGAGGTATATCCACTACCCTTCTAAGATGCTTAAGAATTTTTGCTCTTCTGTTCCTTTGCAGTGTATGACGTTCCGCACGAAGTCGCTTATGTGCCCCTCTCGCTGTCATGTAACATGGACCCTTTAACATTTTTGGTCGTCACGGCGACTCCCACGTCGAGCCTAAGCTTGCTATCGTCGTTTCCTCTTTCTGCCTAGGTGGTTTGTCCAGTTCTTCAAACGCCTTGTTAATGTTGGTTTCTGGATATCTATTCGCCAAAAGGTTGTCTTTAAGTTTCACACAATCCTGTATGTAGAGCCTTCCTGTGGACTGTTGTTTGGACTCCGGTTCTAGTCCTTTGACATGAAGGAATGGTAGCTAGCTTAGGCTGCTTATCGTACCTCTTCAGTGCATGTTGTTCGAACCATTTCATGTAGATGTTGGAGCTGGGAGCCCACAGGTCCTTCTCCTGAAAGTAGCTGTTCTTCAGGCAACACTGAAATACGTCTAAGAATGAATCTATTGGCAGCTCCGTCTTCTCCATCATGGTTTCGTCTTCAGTAAGTTTCTTTCTCAATATGTCGAGAGATTCGTCTAATGGTACATTCGTGAAGAGGTTTTCAACGTGGAAACTTACTAAGCGATGCTCTGGCACAAGTTCCCTGGATCCGATGATTTTAACAAAATACTTTGAATCCTTGACGATGATGTTTTGGCCTCGAAATTTTGACTTCTACCTGTTAGCAGGTCTCAAAAAAGATGCTCCAGAGAAAGAGATTTGGGTCCTATGACGCAAGCTGCAAGCGAAGCCTATTTTTAGAGCGAAAGATACATCGCTGCATAAGAAAGATATCTAAAGTTTAGAAAAACGTAGGATTGTTGGTATTGCTATGGAAGGTTTTTATTATTTAGTTCCAGGACTTAATGAAGAAACAAACTAAGCAAATCCTAGGAAACATTTTGGAAATCTGTTTCATTCAATGATTTTTTATTTATAGTCTCAAAATAGCAGAAACTCTGGATTTTTTGGAGAAAACTGCCCATACAAAAATCTTAGGAAGGCGAATGAGGAAGCTTGGAATTATTGATTTTAACTTAGGTGGATATAATGCAATTTAGCTGTAACTCTGAAATTATGGCATACAAATGTAGGGATATAATACCAAAGGTATTCAGTTAAGGATTTAAAAAAGGAGAAAATACAGGTTGATCCATTTGAAATAACCATATCTTTTCAGAAAAAATCTCACAAACCAAAAATGCTCTGCAAGCAGTTTCAGAGGTAAAACTCACCCTGTATAAGTTACCTGTTTAAATTTTAGTTTATTATTGTTATTAATTAGTTGTCATATTTTGGACGATATACTTCTACTTCGAAACTATTTAAAAACTCTACTGTACTAAATCTCTATCGCTATTTAGATGTTACTTCTAAGAAAACTCTCGAGTGTTAATTAATGTGCTTAACTCTTCAAACTTGAAAATGTGCAAATTGGTGCAAAAGGTAAACTTTACTGATGCATCAAATCCGATTAAAATCTAAATACTTCGTTCTTCTACTGCGACTGGAATAATTGGAAAGTGTTCAACGAGATAAAAGGGATAGGGAGTGAAAAATTTGCGCTGCTCTAACTGCCAGAAATTCCAGGGAAATAAATAGTTTTCAACGAATAATATAATTCTTGGAAATGTTTACTTTGGCATTACTTCAAGACTTTACTGCAATTCCTTTGAAAATTATAACGTTGGATTGACAGTTAGAACTGTACAAATTATAGCTCTTAATCTAAAGTTAAAGCTATTTAATTCAGATGTATATACTAAAACTATAGTCAGTACTCATTCCTATTAGTTGTTAACATCCCACTATCGGTCCATTCTTAATGCACTATGTAAATATCTAAGTAGGTTTTTGCAATGGCATACCAACATTTCATTTTATTTAATTTATTTCTTCAGCTATCAAAACACGGAATGAAAATATAAAATGAACATTGAAGGTCTTCAAAATAACATCAAGATATTCATTCATCTAATAAACTTAATAATAGAGTAAAACAGATGGCACCTCAATTGAATCTATGGGGGAAGGTAATACTTATAAATATCTTGGAATAAAGCGGGTCCACCGTATTGTTCACATGACTATGAAAAAGGACCTAACAGCAGAGTTTTATAGAAGGGTAAGACGACTGTTGAAAACCAAACTAAACAGTAAAAATCTGTTTCAGTTACTCTTTCGGTATAGGTAATTGGTGCAAGACTGACATTCAACAATTACAATGAAAAGTTCGAGTTTTACTAACAAAAGCTCAAAATCACCATCCAAAGAGCTCTGTCGAACGTACAACGTTGCCACGGTATGAAGGAGGAAGAGGATTGACAGATCTAAGTAAACTATTAGATCAACAAATTTCTATTTTGCGTAGTCATTTCCAGAAACTCGCAGAATTTTCTGATCTACATAGAGGGATGTGCCAGGTTGATGACTCAACACCACTGCGACTGACACAACAACATGTCCAATTACACCACCAGACCACAGATCAGAAACTGCTGAAGTGCAAAAAGAAGTCCTTCCATGTAAGACATATAAATGACGTCAACCAAGATTATGTCGACAGTGCAGCGTCGAACTATTGGTTGAATTCTGGTCATATGTTCCCTGAAACGGAAGCCTTTATATTGGCAATCCAAGATCAAGTAATTCCAACTAAGAACTACCTAAAGTACATCGTTAAAGACTCTTCTATTAACAACGATAGATGCAGGTTCCGTTGCCAAACATCTGAATCTATCCAGCATATTACAGGAGGTTGTCAAGCGTTCGCTGCAACTGAATACAAAGAACGACACGATGCTGTGGCAAAAATACTTGACCAGGAACTAGCACTGAAACATGAATTTTCACAGTCGGTAAGATTACCATACTGTAAATTTAAACCAGAATCTGTTTTATAAAATAACAACTACAAGCTGTACTGGGACCGCACGATACTGACCGATTGGTCTGTTGCTCACAATAGACCAGATATAGTTTTGGTAGATAAAGCCTCTCGGATAACAACTTTAATTGACATAGCAATTCCTAACAACAATAATATAAATATCAAGCAGGATGAGAAAATAACCAAATATAGAGATTTGGAATTTCAAATAAAGACCCAGTGGAACAAGAACAACACACGAACTGTACCAATTGTTATGTCAACGACAGGACTAGTCCCAAAACAAGGCTTGATATTATAAACTCATAGAACAATGTTCATATAAAAATATACCAGCCAGGCTTGACATAGTAAACCTATACAATAATGTTCCTACAAAAATACACTGGCCAACCTTGATATAGGAAACCCATACAATAAGGTTCCTACAAAACTGCAGAGTCAAGTCTTAATATAGCTAACCTATACAATAATGTTTTCCACCTCCAACGTAGTTAACACCTGAAGAAAAATTGAATCAGAAATTCTAAAACCAATCCGAACGTTACAGAAGAAAATCGTCAAAAAGGAGCTGAAACAACATCACAAACATAGAAAGCTTTGCATTGGGAAATCTCAGTAAAGACAAAGACATTATAATCCTATTGGCAGGCGAGAAGAATGACAGGGACTACAGTAAAAAAATGTAGACGGATCTAACATAGATCATCGTTAGTGCCATTGGCGCTGCAACCTACATCAATGCCAAATATCTAACCATATCCTAAATTGGAGCGAGATACATTAGACATATCGGCCATTAATAGAAGACAAAAACCTCTCAAGGTTCAATCTGATGATATGGTGCACCTAGAGACCTTCCCCAATGACATATCTAAACTTGTTCCAAACACTCTTACTGTCTGTGGGATAAAGCACTTTACGAACAACTTGATGACGAAGCAATGGATAGTTATTTCAACGAAGATGGAGCTCAGATGAAAGTGGATAGATATCTACGGTAGTACCCCGCCAAACTATAAACCATATCGTGAGAGACTGTAAGCTGCGAGTTCTTCACAACCACTCCGTTGGCGCTGAACTGAATAAAACAACTGGACATCAACCTACAATGTATTTTAACTTGTTATGGCTGTATATATGTTTTCTAATGTGCTTTAGTTTTGTATTCGTTTATTTGTACACCATGGTTCACTTTATCTATATCTTTTACTATTGTCATGTTAGTGAGCCCTATGATAAATAAATAAGAGAGGAATCTACTTGATACCTCTACCAGTTGGCCTGGAGAGGCGAAGAGCGCGAACCGATTGAGACAAGAGGAATGTTCGTTAGAGGTTGGGATGATAGAGACAGATGTAAAAGATTGAAAGTAGGAAAGAAAACTCAAATCAAAAACTACTGATTAGGCAAAATACATATTTTAGAATAATAATAGCATTTTTGTTTCCTGTTTGAAATAGTTGGTTTGCCATTGACACCATCTAATCTGCAGATAGTTGAGCTAGAGAGGAACTCCTCAAATAAGATGATTAACTAGAAAACCAAAACTTGTTAGGAAATTAGTAAGTCAATACAAAGTGCAGAGGCAAATGATTCTTCATTATGAACAATTTTTTTACGTATTTGTCCTTCTCGTCGTCGAGTACTGACCTCATCACCACCTACCTCGGCCTTCTTTGCTTTCGGATCGGCGACTTGCAAAGTTTCATCGGGCGGCAACCGCCACTGGTTTCTGTCAGCGCCGTGCACATTGGCGTGCATCCCGCCTTATAGACGATCTCCCTGTACGACGCCACTGTCCCGACTTACTCGCTACGCCTATAAGCCAGAAAAAGAAGAACACACTACTGCGCCGCAGACACAGCGCACGATGTTCTCGTTCTAGCTTCTGTTCTGTCGATGGTGGATGCTCTTTTTGGTTCCGTGGCGTCGAAACAGCTCGTTTCGTAGTGATTTCGAGGTTAGGTGTTGGTCTTGTTTGCTGATATTCGTTTTAGAGTAGAGAAAGGGATGGTTTCAGCTGTTTGGTCCTATCTGAAAATAAAAAATGGGTCAAACATCAGGTTTAATTTTTGCTGCGATTTAATGAACATCACATTAATAACAGTCACAAATTTGAACTGCGCAAGTGCTCGTTATATACAGATTGCTTCAAAATGTATGAAACTTTATTTTTTATCTTAAGAACGAAAAGTGGTAGAATAATAATAAAATATATAGGAGTTTTAGCACTATGGAAACAAATGATCTGCATATTTTTACACTTTTTTAAAATCAGTGGAAGGGTTGGAAAAAGACCACCCCTATTATTCTTCTCAACTGAATTTAAATAAAAACATACGCAACGATTTGGAAAAAATAAATTTGGATAGCCCAATTTATTTAAGGAACTGCTAAAACGTCATTTTTCTTAAGAACTTTAACACCGGACGAAATTAAATATTTAATTAAAAAAAAACACTGTTAAAAAAGCAGCTGGAATAGATGAAATAAATGGTACTGTTTTGAGATCTGTAATGGAAGAAATTTTTGTTCCACTTGCTTATCTAATTAATGAGTCTTTAAAAGAGGAAAATATCCCAAACACTTCAAAAAATCTAAATCTATACCAGTCTACAAAAATAAAGGTCCAGTAGACAATATTACTAATTATCGAAACATATGTGTTCAAAGTCAGCTAGCTAAAGTTTTTGAAGCGGCTTACAACATTAGACTGAACACTTTTCTCGAGAATTATAATTTACTAATCCCCTGGAAACACGGCTTCGTACAAATAAATCTACACATAAATTGTGCATTATCAGAGCTATGCAATTTTATATATGACTCATTGAACAATAAAATATTAAATATAACTTGCTTCTTCGATTTATCACGTGCATTTTACTCCATAGATCATTACTTGTTACTAGATAAACTTAACAGAATAGGCGTCAGAGGCTCAGCAAATGAATGGATTCGATCATACATCACAAACCCTGAACAAGCTGTTTAAGTAGGCGAAACTAGATCCAATTTCAAGACAGTCCATACGGGGGTGCCACAAGGCTCAATATTGGGCCTTGTTCTATTTCTTATATTTATTAATGATGTTTCATTATCATGTCCCACATCTGATCTCAAAATTCTCTATGCTTATGACACAAATTTTGGCATATTTGGGAAAAGTGATTTTGAACTTGTCAGAAATGCTAATGTAGCCACTCGGGAATTTCATGACTCTTGTAATTCAAATGGTTTATCGGTATATGTTAAAAAATCACAAATAATGTCATTCCTACTTAAAAACAACACAAATAATTTAATTTGTCAGGTTAAATAATGAATCTATTGAGCAAACAAATTCATGTACGTTCTTAGGAATAATTGTTGAGAATAAACTTACTTAGGAAAAATACATTGATTATGTAACAAATAAATTAAATAAAACTTCTTTTCTAATGCGTTAATTAAATTTACTGTAAGTTTCAACGTTTTTAAATTAGCATATTTCGGCCTAGCGGAGTTGATTTTGTGGTATGGCCTTATATTTTGGGGATGTTCAGTTCATATTGACAAAGTCTTCTCTACACAAAAAAACATCTTACGATGTATAGCTGGTGTTCCCCCATTAACTAGTTGCAAGCAATAAGTGTAGTGAAGTTTGGAAAGGAGCTCTATATATACCTGTCCAGAAAAGCATACTACTCGTATGATGAATTTTTGAAAGATGCTAAGTGACGCGGGTGGTGGTTGTTTTGACAAGGCAAATAAATCACTTGTATTTGTAAGATTATTTTTTTGTACATGCAGTGATTTTAAATGTTGAATAAAAGAATATTTATTTTTTTTACAGGGTGTAAATGAATAAATGCGAACGATTTCAAGATGTGTTCCCCCCCCTGGAACTGCCCATACTGTGACGTCTTCATAATAAGATCACAGAAACGGTCATGAAAAGCTACATCTTGTTTTCAACGTTGTATTAATTTTTTTTTCCAAAAGCACATGTTACGTATTTTTGAAATACCCTGTAATCCAGCAAAATTAATGGCAATTGTTTTGTTAAATATTTATGTCCAACAATGTAGATATCACAATTCCTCCACTAACCGGAAATAAAATACATCTATCATGCATTTTCGATATTTAAAACCCTGTATCTCGAAAACTAGTCATATAATCTGTTTGAATCCATGGAACCTTTTTGTCAGTATGTCAGCTTCTATAATCTTAGATCATTTCCCATCTAGATATAGCCTGTCAAGCATAAAATCGTGGCAACGCTAGAAAGAGTGGGCAATAGAGACAGTAAGAGGGTATTTCACTTAAGTGGGTGGAAGCAGCCAATGAACAACATGCTGAACGTAGTTCATTGTAAGTAGCTCCCAACCGAGTGAAATAGCCTCTTGCCCTCTCTATTGCCCTCTTTCTTCTTAGTCTTACCACGACATTTGTGCACTGCAGGCTACCTCCAGAAAGTATATGCTCCAAGTCTATAACTTACCAAAATTTCAAACAATTTGACGGAAGTCCATTTTTCCATAATAAAGGTTTCTAGCGACCAAGGAATTTCCCCAGTCACCGTACTATTTGACCCATATAATAAAGGGTGTTCCAATTTGAGGTTAATTTTTAATTTTTAATAAAATACACAAATTATTTGAGAATGATGAAATCTTTTATTTCAAATGATTCATTCATTCATTCATACTGACATTCTCTCTTACGAGATGGTCTTGATTGGTCATCATTTTGCCCAGCTACAAGTGTTATTTATAAATGTTGATGATTTCTCTGTGGATTCATAACTCCCTTGAGAGATCAAATCATCCACTAGAGTAAATCGCATTCGCTCGCATTCGCACACATTTACAAACATCCATAGGCATCGGAGCGATTCGAACCCTCGGCCAAAGTGTAATCAGTTTATGAGACGTGCGCTTCAACCGCTGAGCTACCGGACCCCTATTTCAAATGATAGTACAATTGTTTCGGTTTGGTAATGGAAAACAATATCTTGTAAGTGACCACCTCCTGCTGTACGATAAAGTTCTAAACTTTTGCCAAAATTTTCGATAACTTTCTGGCATAACTGCGGTTCAATTAAACAAAACAGTCAATAATGTTCTCCTTTAGGTCATCAATTGTCCGTGGATCGTTAGTATAGACCTTTTCTTTCAAATAGCTCCATAGTAAAAAATCTAGAGGTGTTAGATCGCAAGATCTAGGGGGCCAATTAATGTTTCCTCTTCGAGCAATTATTCGATTACCAAAATTCTGTTTCAAAACATTGATTGTTTCTGCTGCTGAATTACGTGTTGTACCGTCCTGTTGGAACCATATATTCTGCACATCAATATGCTCCAATTCATCCCACAAAAAGTTAGTAAGCATCATCTTCAAAAAAGTATGAACCAATTACTCCACCAGCCCAAAAACCACACCAAACAGTTACTTTTTGTGGATGCATCGGTCTTTCCATTATTTCTCGTGGATTTGCTTTACCACAGATTCGACAATTTTGCTTGTTAACAAATCCACCCAATTCAAAATTCGCTTCATCGCTGAAGATGATTTTGTTGAAAAAAATTCACATTTTCAAGTTTCTGTTGTATGGCCCAATTTACGAGTTGACGACGTAAACCAAAGTCTGCTGGCTTTATTTCTTGAGTTGTCTGAATCTTGTAAGCCTTTAAATGAAGTTCTTTGTGCAAAATTCTGAATAAAGTGTTTTTTAGAATGTTCAATTGCTGTGCACGATGACGAATTAATGTTTTTGGTTGTTCAACAACACTAGCTAGCAGTAACAGCTGCAATATTTTCATCTGAACGTCCAGTTTCCACAAAGTTTTGAACAATTTTTCCAATGGTAACATTTGACGGACAATTTTCTCTTCTATATTCTGTACGAAAACTTCTACCAACTTCTGCACAACTTTCACCAAGTTTAAAATCATTGTTAATAATAAACACGCATTGCTCAATCGTATATCTCTCCATATTTCTTCTTCTTCTTCTTCCAAGGTTGGCCTCACGACCGGTAGTGGTCTTGATCTTTCGATCTTATTGACCATAAACAAGTGTTTTTATAATGTAGATAAAAAATATAAAAAATCCTTCCATTAAATATGATTTTCAAAAAATACCATTGTTTACTGTAAGCCTATTTTTTCTTTTAACTGTTTTTACTTGATTTATATCTTTAAAATAATGTGCATCTTGGAAATATATTATAACATGTCTTTAAATGTCAGCTTTTGATATCATTCATTCACTTATTCCTTGGATTGCTTTTCCTTTTCCCAGTTGAAGATAGATTTTTATACTAGTAATCGATTAATAGCAATAAAATATTTTTTAAATTGCTTTTATTAGCTTGACTAACTATGAAATCCAATCTTGGAAGTCAATTTCAACCTACTTCCAATTATCCAATCGATATGAAACTTTATATGCATATGTAGTTTGGATGACAATACAATAATTTAGTTTTATTGGGCTCATCGGATGTAAAGGGTGTTTTTTTTAGAGGTATAGAACTTTGAAATGGAATAAAAAAAGTACATATTTTTTAAATTGACATAAAATTTACTTTATTCGAAAGATAATCTTTTGGCATTATAATTTGAATTGACTTTTCTGTTTTTTCACTTGTAGAATAGTATAGCTGATAGATATCAATCACCAAGAAGACTTGCACATGTGTCTAATGCAAAAATATTGAAAATAAACAATTTTTTGAAATAAAATAACTATTAATTCTTCGCCATATGTAGCTAATAGGTATGATTAGGTAGATAAATATAGAAAACTATTTACATAGTCGGGGCAGCCATGGATTCCCGTTTTACACGCACATAACACCAATTAGCACTAATCACTCTTAGAGCGTCATTTTCACTATCAAAAGCGTCTTTATGGAAAACAGGGAATTTTATGACCAAAAATGAATTCACTACTCGGTTGATGGCTTATACTGTGGATGTATCAGGCGCTGGACCTGCTTAACTAACCTAACACGAACACACACGTGTGGCTGCCCCGACAGCTTAAACGGGAATCTCTCCATTTTTAATAACCGGAATATTCCTACCTGTCATCTGTCAAATAACATGATATTCTAGTACAAAAAATATAAATGGCGGCAAATTTAAAAATTAACCTCAAATTAGAACACCGTTTAGCGCTTAGAAACTCTTCCTTCAAGTCAGAGTGATGTTACTGTTCATCCAACTAAAACGTGAATTTCTTAAAATCTTCATCATACACTCATCAAACACAATCTTCGTATCCCGTTTATTTCCAGTTTACATATTTCAAATTCAAATTCATATTAACATATCGTCATTTATTTATTCACTCGCTATACGCAAATCGTTAAGAAAAACATCTATTATTCATTTTATTTTCCCCAAATTTCATTTAAATAAGACGTCATTTCAAATTTTGTTTGTCGTATCCAATCTCTCCTGTGCGTCATACAGGAAACTCCAGACAGATTTCCATATCTATAAATATAAAATGTCAGCAAACAATCTCGACTGACCCTTCGGAACTTCGACGGAATATATTAGAAAAAAAAAAGGAGAACACGATGACGCAACTTCCATGGCCAAATCGAAAATTAATATCAACCTCTTCGCCGGTAAGAAACGTTCATCAATCTTTTTCGGGGTAAATCTTTCCCCGTTCCGGAGACCCGATGATGTTTTCATTGCAAATATTTATTACGTTATTTGATGAAATATGTTGGAATCGTTGGAGAGCAGACACAAACGTGTAATCAATCATTGTTCGGTGCGTGTAATAAATTGTACTGGTATACGAAGCGTTAGATTTACGCACGTCAATACAGATTTTTAAGTGGCATACAATTCAACAGCAAACTGACAAAACCATGTCTAAAGAAGTGTAAAGAGTTTCACATCCTTTCCGGAATTAGAAATTATACACTACGTATCAGAAACAGACAAACAACAACATCGAGAACAACAATGGGGGTATATAAAGGCGGGTGACGGACAGCTGGAGTGGAGTAGCGTAGATTCCGGGCAATTTTACGAAATTGCCTTACTACACTTTGTTCTACATATACAATTTTTAAATACTTATCTGTTACAAGAAAAAATTTGGAGGAGAGAAAACCCAATGAACAGACAAAATAGTCTAGTTTAGTTTATTGCCCAACAGAAATAAATCCAAGTACAGGACAAATATTATGAAGTAATGAAACATACTTATAAACTATGGTATCTTAAATATTAAAAAAATGATAATAATAACAATAATTAAAAGAACAGAGAATATTACAAATATTACAACACAAATTTTAGACACAGTTTTTTAAAAAAGAAATAATATAACAATTGACAAATATTACATCATAAATTCTACCCACAGTTTTAAAAAAGAAACAAAATAACAGTTGACGACAGACTTTTACTAGTAACTGAACCATGGTTGATCTGACGTTTGTTGAATATATGCTTCAGCTATTGATTCAAAATTGTCATAGTTAATATCACAGATTCTGTTATAAGCTCTACACATGATAAATAATGGTGACTTTATAAGCACATTTGTATTTTTTTTAAACAGATAAAAATAGGTGTTATTTCTTGAACCAAGCCTTGGCGAATCTATCGGGATCATTGACAGAAGAACAGGAGAGTTAATTTTTTTGTGAACCAATTTGTATAGAAATGAAAGGCTATGTAAATTCCAATGCATAACTAAAGATCTTATCCCAAATCTGCCAAGAAGTAAATTGTGCTGGTACCCTCTGACAGGATATGAGCCGTCGACTCGAAAAGCAAGAAATTTCAGGAATTTTCTTTGCACTGCCTCCAAACGCTTATGATGAATCTTGTAGACAGGATGCCAGATAAGATTGCAATAATCTAACTTCGAGCGCACTAAGCATCTATATAAAGATTTCAGCGCTGATATATGAAAGCTGTTGCAATTTCACAAAATAAAATACCTTCTGGAAATATTTTCAGCGAATGAGAATTTATGATCAAAATATACACCCAGGTCCTTTATGATAGTACATCGCTCAATAGTTTGATTGTTCAACGAATAATCGAATAGTATAGGATTCCTCTTTAACGTATAAGAACATACTTTGCATTTCGCGATGTTCAAAAAGAGTTTGTTCTTGGTACACCATAACGTGAACTGATTCAGGTCATGTTGTAGCCGTAAGCTATCATTGATGCTCTCGACTTTAAGAAATAATTTAAGATCGTCTGCAAAAAGAAGAGTTTCAGATAACAGTATACTCGTTAATGAATATCAGAAACAATAACGGACCGAGACTGGAACCTTGGGGTACTCCTGAACTGGCAGTAAATATGTTTGATTTGAAGCCGTTATAGCTAACAAATTGATGGCGGTTACTTAAGTAGGATTTAAATAGAGTAACCAGCGGGTAACTGAAACCAAAGACCGAAAATTTTTCGATTAATGTAGGATGATGAAGTTTATCGAAAGCCTTGGTAAAATCCGTATATATCACGTCTACTTGACTTTTGGAGTCAAGGGCTGCAGCTGTGAACTGGGTGAAAATCGATAAGTTAGTGACTGTGGATCTATTTTTCAGAAACCGTGTTGGTTCGGCGATATGTGTGATCCGACAATAGGAAAAATCTGATCATAAATACACATCTCGAATACTTTAGCAAAGATAGGAATAATGGCAATGGGTCTGTAATTTGTTATGATATCTTTGTTACCAGATTTGTGCACCGGACAGATTTTCGACAGTTTCCCGCACTCAGGGAATATCCCAGTTTTTAGGTTTAAGTTGAATATAGAGTATAATGGTTAATAGAGTATATATCCGGATTGGTGAAACTTCAAATTTTGGTAAGGTGATGAAAATTGTGAATCAACACATGCGTGCATGGAAATCGACCAATCTCTCTAACATATTGGTTGATTTTACAAAAACGTCTTATAGATGTGTATAGTTTTGAACTTGTAATATATTAGTCCCTAGCTGGTCTCATATACTTTTCTGCGACGTGCAACTTGCAGTTTTGCAGAAAATCGCCGAAAATTCCAAAATTCTTATCAAAAATTTCATCGAAATGACATAACGGACATTTCCTCATAAATATTTTAATTCCAACGTAATAGTGCGGAGATTTTAGGCACTTGAAATTTTTTATTGCGAATTTGAAAATTTTCTATGTACCTACATCTCAAACATATAGTTAGTAAAATATAGTATTTTCGTCTCCTTAAATCAATGAGTACCAAGTTGGTTTTGTTTCTATACCAGGCAAATACCTATTTAAATGAATTGTTTTCTATTTTGTGAAGACGGTCCTTTTGGTTGTGACATTCTCCCGGCCTAATAGAAAATTCAGTGACAACACATGTCAAGCTCTAAACTGCTATTTGGTGCGATTATACACAGGGTGTTTAGTTATAGCAAACAAAATCACAAAGGAAAGTGATAGAAGGAGTTGCATATATTTGATGATTAAAATATAGGACGGAATAGATTGATAGTTACAGAAGGCAGTTAAAAACATTATGGTGGTTTATAGGCAGCCTATATACGTCTGCCTATGGATGGTTGGAATATAGGGTGGAGTGAACGTTCGGTGGTCTAAAAAAGTTGGAAAAAATGTGTAATTAAAATTATATAGAGTGATTAAAAAACTGTTAATAAACAAATTTTATGCAGGATGATTGAAATATATACTGGAGTTGAATTAAATTTTTATATATTTCATAGCCCATAAGAATTTGTATATAGTGTGGACAGGAATTCATGTTATACAGGGTGATAATACAAAATGTTAAAAATGAAATAATTTATGGGGTAGCTTACAAGGACTTATATACGATGGTTGAAATATAGGACGGATTTGACTCCGTAAATATGGGATGGATTCTACTCCGTACAATAACAAATTTATGGATGTCCGTAGGTAGACGAATGTAGGTGGTTGGTACATAGTGTGGAGTCGAATTATGTATAGTTATACAGGGTTGTCAAAAATGTTGAAAAAAGTTTTCATGGCGTGGTCCACAAGGCATAAATATATTTTGGGCTTATTAAGTCAACGAGTACTAGTACATGTTGTTCGTAAACTTTTACCAGTCAATTTAAATGAATATGTATCTTTGTGTAATGTTGGGGCTGTCGATGTTACCTGGTCCTGTCTATTAAGGTTATAAATACAAAATAAACAATCAAAACTTTCTGAGTTCAAAAAACATTTAAAAAATATATATAACCAACGAATATAGAACCTTAAGCACTTTTAAATTTCTATGAATATTATTAATAAAAATCAGACTATATCAATTTCTATTGCAATTCACACAATGCCTCATTCAACAAAACCCAGTCTATCAAAACTCGCCTGCTAGCTCAGGACACACTCCAGATAAACCTTTCGGGCCCTTCAAACGAAACAAGACAATTACTTCGTTTGTTTTTGTGAAAACAATTGTTCCGGCAATTTAGTAAATTACAGGAGGGTCCTTACTAGAAAAGTAGCCTGTGTGTGTGTGGTTGCCGTTGAGAAGAAGAAATCGTTTGCCAGCCATTCATTCTTTAAGTCTGCACATACATCTGCAAATGAAAAGAGGTCGTCGGACAAAAGAAAAGAAAAGTGGTAAATTGGATGTGCTTTTGTTTTGTAATGAGTTAGAAACATTTTCTAGAGTCAGCGTTTTTCGACTAGTATCTTCTTTAAACAATACTTTTAGATAAGAAAAAGTTTATTCGTATAAACCAGTCGATTAAATTTAACTAATAGGTATATTGAAAGTCAGTATTATTTTTTAATTAATTAAATGTTACTCATAATGCAAAATGGAATACCTTGTGGATATTTTGGTAATAATGACAAATTATCAAATACCTTCGATGACTTACGAGCTACATTGATCAGCTGACAGTTGTGAACGACAGCTCTTCATCGGAAGCATTTGGAAAGTGGGTGTTTATTATTAAAAATACAAGTAAACTCATTTAAGGGCGTCAGACAGTTTTGAGCCTCTAAACGTGAAGGCATAGCTTTTAAGTGACAAATTTAAATGATTTTAAGTTCTTGGACTTCCTCCAGCTATATTTTGAATTTTATGCTCTCTAACATCAACTTGACTACAGTAATATGTACTGAATTGATTCGGTCAATACTTTACAATAGTAACGATAATTGCTTTATTTTCCAACAGTATCCCATTTTCAGGACAATTTGAAGATACAACATTGCGGTAATATTTGATTTACAGTATATGTAAAAATAAAAAAGTGATGGATTAGGTATATCCAGAAAGGAAATATACCTAATGATGAGTTTTCAACTACCCTCTTTGCAATTAAGGAGAAATTGTACATCTGATGTATTCTAATACGGACTGTTCGGAATTGTTAAATCAAATTAGTTTTAATGTACCTACGTTTCACTCAAGGAAATACTTAGTGCTAAGGAAACCAAGAACAAGAACAAACTATTTGTTTGTTTATGTTATGTGCAATAATTTTAATCATAGATGCAATTACTGTGAATTGCAATACAGTCCTGATAACTTGTTTAACAAAATTCTATAATACTTGGTAGAAATTCATTATAATTAACTGATGTTAACTACAATCGTAATTTCAATAATGTTACGTTTTTAAACACTGAAAATATTGTCTTCTAAACGTAGCTTGTGGCAAATTCTTGATTATTATTATGTTTTTTTGGGCATTAACACTACAATCGAAATAAAACGATGTATATTGAAGGAAAACCAAACGTTTCAAAGTCTATTCTGGCTTCGTTGTCAATGGCTTTATATTTATTGATGTAAATTGCAAAATGAAAATTTGTTTATGACATTTAAATTGACATTGCCAGCTTTCAAATTAGAAGAATTTGAAAGAGTTGTCTTTTGAATTTATAAGTGGCGTTCCTAGGTACGACTTTGTTATAAGATAGCGCATTCGCCAAAAATGCGATCAAAGAATTCTATTGTTTCAGTGATCCCATTAACGTCATAACGGAAAACCTAGGAAAAACCTTATGAACTATCCCGATACTGGGTTGTTCAAAAAGAGGTTACCATTAATAATTTCTTCCTTAATTGGCGGTAATCAGATACTATTAAATTCTACAGAAGTAGGAGCCATACAATCGTCTTCATTCCAAAGACTTAAGGCAGACTCTTTTATTTTTCGTTTCGTGTTATATTGTTCTTTGTGAAGTATAGTTGAATGGTCAAATTGTATTTTATGGCCTAGGTTCCAAGCATGTTCACAAATTTTCGATTTTACAAATTGTCGTTTCTTTATGTAATTCTTGTGTTCATTTATGCGTACGTTTAATGGTCTCGATGTTTCTCCAATATCAAATTTATTGCATTCGCAAGGAATCTTGTGTATGCAGTTTTTTGGGTTGTGGGTTTTGTTGGTTGGTTTTGTTTTCGATATTAGAGATTTCAGTGTATTTCTTGTTTGGAATGTTGTTTTAACATTAAATCTGTTGCCCACACTTTTCAATCTTTCTGACAGACCCTGTATATATATGGTATAGTTGTAGCTGTAATGTAGTTGTCCTGAGTAGTAGTAGTGTTAATAAGAGAAATTCTGGGTTGATTCGGAAGGTTTGTTTTCTGTTCAAGTCTGTTTAACTCTTTGTTGATCAATTTTGTGGGGTAATTGTTTCCAGTGAGAACATTTTTTATAATTATTTTTTCTTTGTTGAATTTATTATCATCAGAACAGTTGGTCTTTGCTCTATCATACAATGACTTTATGACACTTTTCTTTCTTTACTGTATTCTGATGATTTGAATTGAAATTTAGGTATCTGTTTGTATCAGTTGGTTTTCTATAAACTTCTGTTTCGAATGAAAATTCTGTTTTTGTTATTAATATGTCCAGGAAAGATAGTTTGTTATTTTCTAAGGAAAATTTGATAGTTGGATCTTTGTTATTTATGTCATTTAATAATTTATCTAGTTCTTCAAGATTGTGTTCCCAAATTACGGAAATGTCGTCAACGTAACGCCACCAAACTAAAGGTATATTTTCTTTTGATAAAATTACTTGTTGTTCAAAGTGTTCCATAAATATGCTGGTGAGAGACAAGAACCCATGGCCATGCCAAAATCCTGTTGGTAAAAGTCATCGTTTAATTGAAAGTATGTAGTTTTGGTACAATATGTAAGTAGTTCCATTACTGTTTCAATTGATAAAAGAGTTCGTTGATTTAATGAAAAGTCTTGTTCTAGTAGTTGCTTTACTATTGGAAGTATTTTGGAAACCGGAACATTGTTGTAAAGATTTACTATATCAAAACTTGTTATTATCAAGGTATTTTTGTATTCTATATGAGACACTTTTTCCAAGAAATGTTCCCTGTTTTTAGATGAGAAACAGAACTTCCTGTAAGAGGACGAACAATGTTTAAAAGAAATTTTGAAAGTTCACTACACGGAGAATTTATAGAACTGACAATTGTTCTTAAAGGAATATTAGGTTTATGAATGTTTGGTAACCCACAGAAATGTGGTGGTTTAGTATAGTGTGGAGTAAGTGCTTTACGTTCTTGGTCTGTGAATTCAGGGTTGTAGTTGTACAGGATACGGTATATTTTGTTTTCTATTGAGCTTATTGGATCTTTTGTTAGTTTAGTGTATTGTCCTTGGTTTATTATATTTTGAATTTTGTCATCGTAATCAATTTTATTTAAAATTACTGTTGCATTGCCTTTGTCAGCAGGTAAAATTTTTTTTTGGTTTTTTCTTGGTTTTCCCTTATGACGTTAATGGGATCAATTTAACAATAGAATTCTTTGATGGCATTTATGGCGAATGCGCTATCTTATAACAAAGTTGTACCTAGGAACGCCACTAATAAATTCTAAAGACAACTCTTTCAAATTCTTCTAATTTGAAAGCTGTTTAACTATAATACATGATCTTTAGAATTTTTTGTGCTACCTGTATATCTAGAAAACAAATTTTCTAATGTCAATTTAAATGTCATAAATCAAATTTTCATTTTGGAATTTACATCAATAAATATAAAGCCATTGACAACGAAGTCAGAATAGACTTTGAAACGTTTGGTTTTCCATCAATATACGTCGTTTTATTTCGATTGTGGTGTTACTGCCCAAAAAAACATAAAAATAATACTGAAAATATTTTTATTTTCTATCTTACTAACCCCCCACCCTCCCCCTGGCGGCAGAATTTTAAACTATTCATCAGTATAGCCATAACCTTCCGTCCCCTTGTATATTATAGCACAGTATTGGCACACGTTTTTAAAATCACGTTCTGATCTTTCACTTCAATAAAACCTCTGAAACTTTGCACTAGTTAGAATAGATACAACACACTGCACACTCAAATGGCTTCACTAAGTATCTGAAGAAGCTGCAAATTTTCCGCTTTGCAGTCGAAAAACATATTTTCACGGTCTACTTCATTAAAACTCCCGGCAGAGAATCTCATTGTTACGCTCGAAGTGCCATTCTTCAGTGACACATTCAAAACAGAAACTTTTAGTCTTACGTATTATTATACTTTAGTTAATCCTTCTAAGGGAACTTCTAGAACTCCTCCGAGTAATTTGGAAGAAGTTTCCGGACAGCAGAGCACGATGGAGATAAACCGCTTTGACTTTAATGTAACAGTAGCAGAGCTGAGTTCCCAAAAATGATTCATGACCGTATTATTTTCAGTCTTCTGGATGTTAATTGTTTATCCACCAGAACAGGCGGCTGCAATTTGTTTCTTGGAAGTTGAAGGGGTTTGCTAATGCCTCTTCTAGAGCGTGGTGTGGAAACAACGACCTTCGGCGTTTAGGGTAATGCATGAAATTTGTTTTGCCAACAACAATTTACGTTGTAATTAAAAACTATATGCACTGATCAAAACCAAGCAAGGCTGGTTGGGTGAATTTCTTAAGAGTAGTGTGTTGATTAGGACTGAAAATGTAGTATTTTTAAAGCCAGAGTTTCTTATCCTAAGGCCACACTTACAAATACCGAAAATAGATGAATATGATAGTGAAATGCAATTGTTTCCAAACTTTTTTCAGATCGACACGACACTTCTTTGGCCTTGAAATATCCATACAACTCAGTTTTCTATGTAAGAAACAGGGACCAGATGATACAGGGTGTCCCATAATTAATGGACAATACGATAACTGCAGTTAGAGGCGGTGACAATTTTGTAATAAAGGATATACAGGGTCCTAAAGTTGATATTTGGTTTTTTGAAAATTTGTCATATTTGAAAAACATCTCCATATATTGAACTCAAATTTGGTACAAAATAGTTTTCTAGTGCGATGAAGAAGAATCTGCTATCATTACTTTTACTTTTATGTTTTTTTGGGCAATGACACCACAATAGAAATAAAACGACGTATATTGCAGGAATACCAAACGTTTCAAAGTCTATTCTGACTTCGTTGTCAATGGCTTTATATTTATTGATGTATTGCTATCATTTTTAACCGACTTCCAAAAAGAAGGAGGTTATCAATTCGTCGCGTATTTTTTTTACTTTTTTTTTGTATATATGTTACCTGATTTCTTCTCCTATGGTGAACCGTTTTGAATGAATATGGTCTTGTTTAATAGAGTATATATCCAGATTGGTGAAACGTCAAATTTTGGAAAAGAATTCTGTTGGCAAAGTGATGAAATTTGTTAATGAACACATGCGTGCATGGAAATCGAAGATCCCTAATATTTTAGTGGATTTTTCGATAACTCCTTATAAATGTATAGTTTTTTAAAGTTTAATCTATTAAGGAAGATCCCTAGGTGATCTCATATATTTTTCTGCGACGTGCAACTTGCAGTTTTGCAGAAAATCACCGAAAATTCCAAAATTCTTATCAAAAATTTCATCGAAATGACATAACGGATATTCCCTTATAAATATTTTAATTCCAACGTAATAGGGCGGTAATTTTAGGCACTGGAAGTTTTAATTGCGAATTTGAAAATTTTCAATGTACATCTCAAGTATATAGGGAGTAAAGCATCGTATTTTCGGTTCCTTAAATCAATGAGTACCAAGCTCGTTTTGTTTGTATACCAGGCAAATACTTATTTAAATGCAAATTTTTCCATTTTGGGAAGACGGTGCTTTTGGTTGTCACATTCTACCAGGCTAATAAAAAATTCAGTTACAACTCATGTCGAAATTTAAACTACTATTTGTTGCGTTTATACACAGGGTGTTTAGTTATAGCAAACAAAATCACAAAATAAAATGATAAAAGGAGTTGCATGTATATGATGATTGAAATATAGGACGGAGTAGAATGCATAAGCAAATCATATACAGGATAGTTGAAATATATGCTGGAGTTGAATTATATTTATTCAGTGTGATTAAAAAATTATTTATTTTATAGCCCATAAGAAGTTGCATAGTGTAGAGAGGAATTAATGTTAAACAGGGCGATAATATAAAATGTCAAAATTAAATAATTTATGGGGTAACCCACAAGGAGTTATATACTATGGTTGAAATATAGGGTGGATTTGGCTCCGTAAATATGGGATGGATTCTACTCCGTCCTATAGTTTACAGAAGACAGCTAACAAATGTATGCTTCTCCGTGGCCAGTCGTATGTACATGATGGTTGGTACATATGGCGGACTGGATTTATCTATAGTTATACAGAGTTGTCAAAAAAAGTTAAAATAAGGTTACATGGCGTGGTCCATAAGGCATAAATATATTTTGGGCTTATTAAGTCAACGCGTACTAGTACATTTTGTTGGTAAACATTTACCTGTCAATTTAAATGAAAATGTATCATTGTGTAATGTTGAGGCTTTCGATGTTACCTGGTTCTATGTATTAAGGTTATACATACAACATAAAAAATAAAGGATGAAAACTTCAAACAAAAAACTAAAAAGTTGTAAATAAAACATTTAGAAAAAGTATATAACCGACTTCCACCTATAAGTAAAAAGCTAAAAATATTTATAACAAAATACAAGTCTAGCAAATAAATAACACATTCAATGTTCTTAGGTACCTACCCAGGAAATAAAAAATATAAACATTAAAAGGTGCTCATTCTGTACAAATTAATTACCTACCAATTTAGTATATTTTTGAATTTTGATTTTGATCTTTAAACGATTGAAATTGATGGAGATATAAACGTTTGAATTTAGCCGTTTTTTATTTATTTTTTACTTTTTCTTTAAAAAATCTATTTTTTTTTACGTTAAAAAAGATTTTTACAATAATTTTTCTTTTTCTTTTTTTTATGAAATAATTAATATAATGGTTGTTAATCGGAAAACTTTTTTCGATTTTATGCTCTAAACTGTGCATACATTTGACCCAAATCGATAAAAGAAAAAATATTAGATATTATCCCCCACCGTATCAAAATATATTAGAAGCAGTTGGTACAAAATAATTAAGGTTTACAAACGAGAGAGATTTTTAGAAATATAAGATGCATTTCAAATATATACGTCTCAAATTTTTTTTTGATACATTTTTTTTTCATAGAGGCATTATAAAATATATTTAAACATAATGGGTTTAAAACAAATGTAAACGACATTGCATATAAAAATTAGTTTTAAAATTATTACTTTAAAGATGAATTAAGTATTAATTTACGTACATGTATGTAAACTGACTTTGAATTAACCAAATAAAATATTTTTTTATTAAATTATTCTTACATAAGATATTTATTGCATAAGAATCTTTTTTTAACATTCCAATATGAAATAATAGATTTTTTAAAGAAAAAGTAAAAAAAAAAAGAAAAAATGGCGAAATTCAAACGTTTATATCTTAATCAATTTCACTTATAGAAAGTAATTATCCTATTAATTCTCATTACTTTAGGTTCCCGAAAATAAATAAATTTTTCAAAAAGCATTTCCCAAACTCTCTTCCATGAGAAAATTCAATTTTTGCGAAATGATTAAAAGCTTTTACATTTATTTGGGGAGAAGAGTAGGTATATACACCAATTTTCAGGTCTGTAGCACATTTTATTTCCCACATTTTAAATTGTAATAAAAACAATAGACACCCATGAGGCTGAAATTAGCAGCAAATTCTTAGCAGCAAATCCTGAGCAGCAAGTCAGAATAAACAATAACGAGAAAATATTTATATTTATTTGAAGCCAACTTTAAATAGCAATAAACATGAAATGCATGCCATTATTTAATACATGTGTTGAAGTAAACTAAAGCGGAGAAAAATTTGAGGGGTAAACTGGGTAGATATATAAGGGAAATACCACATAGACAAATAGCCACTTTTCTCTGAATAACACTTGTTAAGCCTTTAATAAAAGTAGTCGTCAGACCTGCTTTCCTTCGGGATTGTGGCGATGAGACGACCTGGCGGGTAACAGTGGGACCGTCGCTTGAGATGTCGGGTCATCGCCCTGTATGGGCCGCGACCTAGTATTCGAGACGAGAGCCCTTTGCCAACCTCTTACCTGTTACTCCTAAAACTGCGTCCCGCAAGTAGAGGCGCCTACACCTCGAAATCTGGATGTACGCTCGTCCAGAAAAGTAAAAGGGGGAGATTCCCATCAAGGGAGTCGAACGTGTCACCCATCGGCGTGGACTCTCTTAAAAAAACGGGGGTGTTCGTAAGATACCAAAATGGGGAGTGCGGGTGGAGAGAAGTCCCCACTGGGTGAGGTTACCGGTGGCTCTCCATTTGTGGTTCGCCTCGCACGGGTATTGGCGTTAGCTGGATATTACCCCCTGGGTGGATGGTCGGTTCTCGTTAGTCGGTCGTACGATGCATTCACCCTTGTAGCGTGGTAAGGTAGACGACGGACGGTTGAGGTGTCGGACTGGGGGTCCCGTTCCAGGCGGGAATGACCAGTCTAGGATCTGAGGCAAATCCTACCTTAGTCCACACCTGCACCCACAAAACCTTTCGCATGTAACGGTGGGCAAAGCAGGTCCGCTAGCAGACCGGGAACATCGTCTGCACATTAGAGGAATGGTCTTCGGGTTGAATCGGCCGAGAGGCGAGGTGTACGCTATACCAGGCGCCTGCTTCTTGGAGGTGGGTTTATAGATAATGCTGTAACAGTGGCTAACACTGTGGTGTGCACTCAAGCTTCGAGGATAGACCCGTTGGACGACCGAGCCAAAACCAGCGGTGACCAGGATATGAGGCCATCGTTTGAGGTGTCGGACCAGCTGCTAAAACTTATGTTATCGCTGGCACTAGAATCCGAGCCGCTTGCGGCACGACGAGTCCTTGGGGAACCCCAGACTCCCCGCTGCGGTCGTAACTATGACTCTCTCAAGGTATTCTAGAATAATCCGAGAAAATTCTAGACGATTCTATTTAATAATTGTTATTTGGAGAAAACTCCAGGAATATGATTATTTTCCTATGTAGATTTTTATTGCAACAATAGAAACGTCTAGAATTTTTTGGATTATTCTAGAATACCTTTAAAATCAAATAGATAGCTATTTATAAGGGAGCAAGAGTATTTAATAATTGTTATTCAGATAAAACTCCGAAAATATGGTTATTTTCCTATGTAGATTTTTATTGTAACGATAGAATCGTCTAGAATTTTCTTGAAATATTCTAGAATATCTTTAGTATCAAATAGATAGCTATTCATAAGGGAGCGAGGGTATTTATTAATTGTTATTCAGAGAAAACTCAGAAAAAGTGGCTATTTGTCTATGTGATATTTTCCACTATATCTACCCAGTTTACCCCTCAAATTTTTTTCCGCTTTAGTTTACTTCAACACATGTGTTGAATATTGGCATGCATCTAATGTTTATTGCTATTTAGAGTTGGCTTCAATCAAATATAAATATTTTTTCGTTATTGTTTATTCTGACTTGCTGCTCAGAATTTGCTACTAAGAATTTGATGCTAATTTCAGCCTCGTTAGACACCCCACTGCCCCCCATCGCGTAATCAAACAATTTATCATAATAAAAAGTAGCCTATGTTACTCCGAGATGATTTAGCTTTTTACTAGTGAAAGAATTTATAAAAACCGTTCACTGTTTCCAAAGATTACCCATTACAAATAAACAAACACACACAAATAAACAAAATTCACCTGTTTATTATGTTAGTATAGATTAGTATAGAATTTTTAAAATGAGAGTTAGAATTAACGGTAAGTGGGGAAATAAACTTTTAAAGAAATTTTTAGACTTCACTGCATGTAAACTTTATGGAGCTAAGAACACGTCTTGATCTTAGTTTCTGTAGAAAAATCAATGGCATTCTTGAAAATCATTAAATATTTGAAACCTAAGAGACTATTCTAAACCCTTACCATAAAAACGTTCACTTCCTCTAACCAAGCCGATTGTTTAACACCCTTACAGTCGTTACCTTTTCCAAGATTTTCATTTAATGCTCGTTTTAGTTGTCTTGAATGCCCAAAGAACCTAATTTCTTTGACGAAACTCTTTTCTCAAAAAGATGCTCACTATTTAATATAAATTTTCATTTTCTTCATATTCTCTATGCCGTTCGGCAAAATAGAAAATCGACAATTCCTCTCGCGGCATATTTTTACTCGCGCTGGCAGAATTTCAAGCCCGAAACACAATATATTAAAACATAATATGAGGTTTTCGGTCTGCGAAAACTCATTCAGAATAATCTGGAATTTATGTGTCTTACAAATCGAGCTTTTCAAATGGAAAAACGAAAATCTACGATTAGTTGTGTTGTATGGGAAACACTAGGGAAATAATTCTAAAGAAACAACACCCAAAATGTTTGTCACAACAATATTTATCTTTTTAAAAGTAATAAATGTGTTTGGTGTTCAAACACTTAATATACGTGATGAGTTTTTTTTGATGATCAGTATGTGGATCTCGGAAACTAGCGGAGATAGAGCTAACCATTGCTCTATATATAATTGGGAAAGATTTGCAGCTTTACTGACCCAATTTAATGACACTTTCGGATTTTTGTAAAAAGTCATAGCTTACTAGATATTTTGAAAAAAAAACGAAATCTGCCGATTAAGTCAACTCCCTCTAGCTCCTTTGCTTTTGATTTTATAAAAAAGTGTAAATACAAAATTGAAGGGAATTGTATCCCGAATATGATTGTCATGTTCTCGTTTGCGTGACAGCTCTCGTTTTCGAAATATGACACAAACTTATCTTTTTTTGAATGGAAACCATATTGGCTATGACCTCAAAAAATCGGACATTTTTAAAGCTTTTCAACGATATAATACTCGATATACTTATTCATAAAAATAACGGAGTTATGGATGCTTTTCTCTCTTATTTTCACTTTTAACGTAGGTAGCCATGAAAAAGATTGTTTTCACTTTGACATTTCCTCATTTGAGAGTAATTCCATTAGTAGTGCTGAACTGACAGTCGATATTGACAAGTTTTCGTGATAAAGTGGAATATTCTAACGAAGAAAAACTGAATATGACGGAATATTATATCATATGCCATAATAATTCAGTTCGTGTAGCTGAGAAATACTTTCATAGAAATTTTAATCCTCGTCATCCTGCTCTATTTACATTTAAGAGGCTTTACGATAGTTTACGCAGTACGTAATCAAATTAACGAAGCAGCACAAATAAATGTTTTGACAATGGTAAATCAAAATCACATCTCAACGAACTGTAGTTAAGGCACTGAAAGCGCACAAGTTCCACCCGTACAAACTTTCAGTTTCTCAAACTTTGCATGCTGGTGACGAACATCGACGTATTTTGTTTTGTACATGGTTGAGAGACATGTGCCTTGACAATCTACAATTTCCATTAAACGTGTTATGGTCAGAGGAAACTAGATTTACTAACTGCGGTATATTCAATAGACACAATGAGCATATCTGGGCTAAAGAAAACCCTTTCCATGTAGAACAAAGACGATCCCAAATAAAATTTGTTTCTAATGTTTGGTGTGGTATCATAGGGTTTACAATTCTGGGGCCTTTTATCTATGACGAATCACTTATTGGGGAGGGCTACTTGCATTTCTTGCAATACACTTTTTAAGACATGTTGCATAATTTGAATTTGAGAACTCGTTTAGAAATTGAGTGGTTCCAACATGATGGAGCACCTGATCATAACTCGTTATTAGTAAGATAACACTTAGATAATATCTATCCAAACTCTTGGATAGGAAGAAATGGCCCACGCAAATAGCCACCCCGGTCTCCCAATTTGGCAATTATAGACTTCTATTTATGGGGTGCGCTAAAAAACAAAATATACAAAAGAAAGTACGAGACAGTTGGTGACCTAAGGGAGGCGGTATTAGAAGCAATTGAAGAAATTGATAGGCGGTCTGTGAGGAAAGCGGTAATGTCAATCTTAAAAAGATGCAATTTTTGTCTAAATAACAGTGGTGGACTTTTAGAACATAAATTGTAACTATTATTATGTACTTTAATTTCTTATGTTTTTACTAAGTATCTATATTTAGTTTATCGTTATATCTGATATACCTAATAAAAAAATCGTTTAATGTTTTTAGGAATAGTTATTAATAAATCAATCTATTTCATGGCTAACTATGTTAAAAGTGAAAATAAGAGAGATAGCATCCATAACTCCGTTATTTTTATGAATAACTATATCGAGTTATATCGTTGTAAAGCTCTAAAAATGTCCGATTTTTTGAGCACATAGCCAACTCTGGTTTCCATTCAAAAAAAGATAAGTTTGTGTCATATCTCGAAAACGAGAGCTGTCACGCAAACGAGGACATGACAATCATTTTCGGGATACAATTCCCTTGAATTTTGATATTTACACTTTTTTATAAAATCAAAAACAAAGGAGCTAGAGGGATTTGACTAAATCGACAGAATTTCGTTTTTTTTTAAATATCTAGTAAGCCATGACTTTTTACAAAAATGCGAAAGTGTCATTAAATTGGGCCAGTAAAACTTCAAATCTTTCCCAATTTAACCATTGCTCTATCTCCGCTAGTTTCCGAGATCCCCATACTGATCATCAAAAAATGTCACCCTGTATATAATAATTGTATTGTCATCGACCCTTGACACGTATTCAAATTTTTATTTAATCAGACTTCTTTAAGTTAGGTTGAAGGTTTCCGTTACATCCGTTCATACATATCAACCTAATAAAAGCTTGTTAAAAAAATGGGGTGACTGCTATAGACGCCACGTCCCAGGCAAGGGAAAGAATGTTACGCCTCCAACCTCCTTTTCGCGAACGTGTTAATACTTCAATTTAGTGTGTAGTTCCCAAAATAGATTTCACCGACATAAGACAATCACTGATATGTAAAAACCGCCAGAATTTTTCACCGATGTCGGTACTGTAAGCACATCCCATATTTTAAACGGTCATAAATCAGAAAATAGTTTACGATTTAGAAAGTTTGCGAAAACGGGAAAACCTTTAAAGTCGATTTATACCGCTCTGTCGTTTTTTTCCCGATTCCTTTCTGTAAATCCGACCTGTCTGACACTTGAAATATTATGTTATCTTTCGCGAGAGCTAAAATCATTAAAGCCGGTGCGGAGTCGGAACACGACGATGGTGATGGTGTAGGTAGCAGCACTCAGGCAAATCAAATTTGTTTTTCAAAATGATATGTTTTGATGGAACTCACAGGGGGCCATCGGGAAATTTAAACAAGCCACGTTTTAGCTCGTTGAGATTTTATTTATGCTTTTGGTCGGTTTTACGTCTGGACGGGTCTTTTCAACCTCATTTTTCAGGTTAGATTTCAGTACTTTTATGGAATTTTAAATAAACTGTTTTAAAAATCAAAAATATGTTTAATTATCAACGAAACAAAAATGATTACTTTTATGTTTTTTTGGACAATAACACCACAATCGAAATAAAACGACGTATATTGAAGGAAAACCAAACGTTTGAAAGTCCATTCTGACTTCGTTATCAATGGCTTTATATTTATTGATGCAAATTACAACTAGAAAATTTGATTTATGACATTTAAATTGACATTACAAAATTTACCAACAAAGAGTTAAACAGACTTGAACAGAAAACAAACCTCCCGAATCAACCCAGAACTTCTCTTACTAACACTACTACTACTCAGGACAACTACATTACACTTACAACTATACCATATATACAGGGTATGTCATAGAGATTGAAAAGAGTGGGCAACAGATTTAATGTTAAAACAACATTCCAAACAAGAAATACACTGAAATCTCTAATATCGAAAACAAAACCACCCAACAAAACCCAGAACTCAAAAAACTGCATATACAAGATTCCTTGCAAATGCAATAAATTTTATATTGGAGAAACATCGAGACCAATAAACGTACGAATAAATGAACACAAGAATTACATAAAGGTACGACAACATGCTAGGGACCTAGGCCATAAAATGCAATTTGACAATTCAACTATACTTCACAAAGAAAAACATAACACAAAAGGAAAAATAAAAGAGCCTGCCTTAATTCTTTTAAATGAAGACGATTGTATCGCTTCTACTTCTGTAGAATTTAATGGTATCTGGTTACCGACAATTAAGGAAGAAATTATTAATGGTAACTTCCTTTTGAACAACCCAGTATCGGGATAGTTCATAAGGTTTTTCCTAGGTTTTTCCGTATGACGTTAATGGGATCACTGAAACAATAGAATTCTTTGATCGCATTTTTGGCGAATGCGCTATCTTATAACAAAGTCGTACCTAGGAACGCCACTTATAAATTCTAAAGACAACTCTTTCAAATTCTTCTAATTTGAAAGCTGTTTAACTATAATACATGATTTTTTAGAATTTTTTGTGCTACCTGTATATCTAAAAATAACAAATTTTCTAATGTCAATTTTAAATGTCATAAATCAAATTTTCTATTTGCAATTTACATCAATGATTATAAAACTATTGACAACGAAGTCAGAATAGACTTTGAAACGTTTGGTTTTCCTTCAAGATACGTCGTTTTATTTCGATTGTGGTGTTATTGCCCAAAAAATAACATAAAATAATCAAGAATATGCCACAAACAACATATAGAAGACAATTAGAAACAAAAATGAATTAATAGTATCGAAAAAATGAAATACTCTAAAACAAGCCCATTTATCAACAATCCAACTACACTAATGTAAATCTCTATATGAATAGACAAGATAATTCAGTGCTATTTTCTGCTTTGTGCCTCAACTGATTTTTTTCATTTTTGTTTTGTGTACTTAGTAGTTATTGACAAACTTTAATGCATAAAGGTAAAATTCAGTTATAATATTAGTTCATCTCATTAAATTAAAAAAAATTATTTCAGTTCATAAATTAATATCACATGTACAGTGTGAGCCAAAAGTATGGAAACCTTTGAATAACTCTTCAGAAATAAATAACGTTTATTGATTGTTAGAAATAAATAATGTGTATTTATTAGCATCAGCTCTTGTTATTTTTCCAGAATACCAATTGTATGGTTTCATTCCTATATAATTGCTAGGAATCAAGCCTTCGCGACCATCCAATTCAGCTCTGTACCAATTCATGTCATCTTCCGTGTTGAGGATTTTTTTTCTAAAACTGAGTTTGTCATTGCCCTTCTCATTAAATTCGTGTTTAGCTATGGCTTCCATATTTGTTAATAAAAATACACAAAAACAAGTCCAAAAACAACCACACAAAAATTTCACCCATGAATACTCAACGCATAATTTTTTATTATGAATAACACTTCATTTTCACGCTACTGGAAGCTGGAAGAATTTTCTTGGTGTTTTCGACATATTTTTGAAATTCACCAACAAACTTTGAACATTCCCTTGCACCAAAAAAATTATAAAATAATAAATACAAATGTTTCAGTATTTTTGCTGGCTATCTAACGGTGACCATGACCTTGACGGTTTCGGAAAGAGCGGAAAATTTTACGTCCAGAATGACCTTAACCATTACCTCGTTCATGACCGCTACCAAGGCCAACTTTTTTTTTCATATAGAAACTCCTTATCTTCTAAATCGGATTGGGAAATAGCGGCTAATTTGGTTACGAAAATTACCTTGACGACAACCGACAACGCCATACGATTTTGGTGAAATTCTATTGATTTTTCAAATTTTCGTCCGCTATTTTGAATTCTGTAATTCTGACCTCAAATTCGTATTCAGCGACCTCAGAAACTCTCTATGCCGACTTTGGTAAAAATCTATTGATTTCTCAATAAAAAAATTTGACCTTGATAGCGGTTAAGGTCACGAACGAGGTCAGGATCAAGATTATTCTGGACTTTAAGCTTTTCCCCTCTTTCCGAAACCGGAATAAAAAATGGGGGTTCTTATTTGAAAAAAGCATTTGACCTCCATAATACCGTCAAGGTTATGATCAAGGTCAAGGTCATGGTCACCGTTAGATAGCCAGGGAAAATACTAATACTGTTGTAATTATTATTTAAAAAAATATATTCTTGAAGAGTTATTCAAAGGTTTCCATACTTTTGGCTCAACCTGTATAATAATTACAGTGCCGCCAGAAAGTCGTAAAGATGGATTGTTTCGAATGTGAAAAACAAAGTTAAACGTAAACTAACAAATTTTGACCCATCTCTAAAGTTATTCTACATAGTGATGATATTAAAATATAGAACCCACGAAAATTTAAATGTCATAAATCGCTGTTTTATTGGGTTCTCGCAAGTTTGCAACATTCATCGCGTTGTAAATATCGTTTGACAACTAAAATTACAATTATTGTTGCAACTGATCAATTTATTTCAAATAATATTTTATTAACTTTAATCGTCTAATATAGATTTTTTTAAGCGGTGAAGTTTCATATAATTTGATTAAGATTTCAAAAATCGTGAAATTATATACAGATAGTAAAATTGAAGATAAATAATTAAATCTGACAACACTGCTATTCGTGGCCATCATCGGTTTAGAGCATATGATTTAAATTTTTTTAGTCATTAGGTTAGACATTTTCAATTTAGTCAGAAAAGTTACCATTATATTATTTTCAAGATTTTCATTACATTTTAGTCAAAAAAATAACAAAGATAGTTGAATTTAATATTAATTAAAATTAGGTGCTTTGTATTTTATTTATATGGTCGATATAAAACAGAAATCGGCATGGGTTTCCAGTAAAGTGTGTTTAATTCAAATTAATGAAATCATACTGAATCTTAATATTACTATAGATTCTGTGAGTTCAAAAAGAATCACAAATATTCACTTTCACTTTCAACGTACAGGTTTTCTCAAAATCAAACTGATTGCATGAAATCGTTGCTGTATTATATATACAATTCAGTCGTCAGAAGAATACGCCACTCTTTTCGTGTGCCAATCTTGTTGATTTTCGAAATTGTGGATGTCTTATTTTTATAATCAGCCGTTTTTGTTTCGTAGTTGCAATGTTTCTATCGGAACGGTTAATTTAGAAGGTTTCACAATTTTTTTTTGGCGGCGTTAAATGAATTATATAAGAATGAGTATTATAACTTAAGGTTTTTTAATATGTATATTTTGTGTATGTATGTGTGTTAAAACATAAGGAAATTCACAGCAATAGTCCTCTTCTATCACCCTTCTAATATACTAGATCCTATTGTCCCTATCTCTCTTTACATTTTACTCAAAATGATCTATCAGTCTTATCGGATGATATTCCTTTAAACAGTATATGTGGTTTTTACATGTTAAAAAAATTAATGACTGTTTCGGTCATTCCTTAGTGAAAATTCATATTTTAATTATATTAAAACACTACCACTGTGGTAATTTTCACAAATTTATTATATTTTATTTGACAATTGTTTCGCTCTGATGACAGACTTCGGCAGAATTAATTATTAAAAGTATCTAATAATAAACACAATTTTTCGATATATCATAAAAAGTCTCATACAGACCTCACTATTCACAATACTTCATGTCATCCAATCCAACACAAACTTGCAGCATATCACTCTATGGTACACAGATTAGTAGCTGTCCCGTTATCTAAACCTAACTTTGATAATGAACTCAATAGGATAAAACTCATTGCTATCAATAATGGTTACAACCCCCAAATCATTGATAACATATTATCCAGAAAATTAAAGAAAAAAGCTGTAGAACAAGTATAACCTTCCTCACCCAACTCTAACTCAAAATTTCACCAATCAGTTACATTTATAGGTTCTCCATCTGAAAAAATTTCTCAATTTCTAATAAACAGAAATATTCAAACAGCGTTTAAAACCAACAATAATTTGACCAAATATAATAAAGATAAAATTAATAAGTATGAAAACTCAGGAGTCTATAAGTTAACATGTGGTACTTGCCCAAATAATTTATAGTACACACAGAAAGGTCATTTAAAACAGGATGGTCTGAACATTTAAAAGCCTATGAAAATCAGAAATAGAACATATGTATCTACATTTATTAAATAAAAATCATATTCCACAACTACTTTCGAAATTCTACATGTAGAACAAAACAGTAACTCTTTTAGAATCACTTGAGATCAATAAAAATAAAAATTCACCACATTTTTTAAATGACCAAACTGATACAAATATGTCTCCCTTACTTAATCTTAATATACTTACATAATACAAAATTGAAGATTATATTAATATTTACCTTCATCTATATATAAATAGGCAAAGACAAAAAGATTAGGTACCATTTTCTTATCTTTCTCTCAACCGATTTTCTTCATGTTTGTTTTGTTTAGTAGCTACTGACGACGTTTAATGCAGAATGCTAATATTGATTTATAAAATTGGTTCATTCATTAAATAAAATATAATAAAAATTCATTATTTACGTCCATAATGTCAACACCAAACAATTGAATGTGCCGCCGCCGCCAGCCTCAAAACATTGAGTAATTATATATAGAGGGTCCAACGCTATTACATACTTAGAGCATGTACTTCTGGAAGTGGCATGCAAGCATTGTTATTGTTTAGTGGTAAAGTAATCGTTGTATATTATAATTATACAGAACGATTCCAGATATGTTAGAAATCATTTTTTTCGTGGGTGGCACATAAGCAGTTGCATATATAGGGTGTTTAAAATATAGAGTAGAGTGCAATTATAACTAATAAAATAATTATATAGGTAAGCCTATTAGCGGTTGAATTTACAGTGTTCTTGGAATAGAAGGCGCAGTAGAATTACAGTTATACAGGGTGGTGCCAAAAATATTATACAGAGATGCATGTACAGGTTGGCGGAAATGGAAATGCAACATTTCGTATCTAATAAGCCGTTGTATATATAGGGAAGATGAAATATAGGGTGAGAGGAATTATAGATATACAGGATGATGATAAAAAATGTTAAAAAAGGAAATGATTTATAGAGTTGCCCACGCACGAGGAGTTGCATATATATATGATGATTGAAATATAGGTCGGAGTAGAATTATAGTTACAAAAGATTTCACAAACAAAAAGAGTAAATACCGGGTGGTTCAAATATGTTAAAAAATATTATACGCGGTCTATGAGCAGTTGCATATACAGAGTGGTGGAAATATATAATGAGATGGAATTATTATAATGAGGAGTTTAATAAATGTTAGAGAATTGAGTGCAATTATAGCTATACAGGGAGGTTAGAAAAAATAAATTTGTAGGGTAACCCATTAACGGTTGAATTGTTGTCATATTAAATTAAGAATTACGAATTTGAACACAAATAAAGTAATAGAATTATATCTGAAAAAAAAACTTGAATTTCGTTACTTATTTGTAGAAGCGAGATGTAAGAACGACATCTAGGATTTTCGAGGAAACTATCACACAGAAGTTCCGAATCTGGATCCGATCCGTGTAATTGCTGTTCTTCCTAAAGTCTTAGGATAGAATGTCACGATAAAATTTTCAGGTTACTTAACCTGCCAGAGATATTGACACAATTGGCCGAATTTCGACTACTGGGCGACAGCTAGTTAATATATTATTTCAACCTATATACTCATTATTATCTTACAACACTATATAATATATTCAGATGTTTAGCATTTAGTTTAATATTTAATTCTGACCAGGAAGTAGGGTGTATTAAGACCTTATTCACCCTAATTCTGACGAAGCCTGTCATCAGAGCGAAACAATTGTCAAATAAAAAATAGTAAATTTGTGAAAATTACCACAGTGGTAGTGTTTTAATATAATAAAAAAAAATTACTCAATTTTAAAAGCATTGTCTATATAAACCGAGACTGCTCAAAATTTCACCTACGTCACCATACTTCGTGAAGTGTTTTAATATAATTTCTTTATCCCCAAATGTTAATTTTCATTACTGCACTAACCTTTACGAAGGTACTGATAAAAAAAGTAATAATACTGTAGTTAATTCCAGGGATTCTCTCACAATTTTTCGTTAGAGTAGACAGACTACTATTTATTGACATGCACGTGGAACGTTAGAATACACTTATCACAGTAACTATTTAACTCAGTTTATTACTTATTCGCGTGTAACAGCCGGTTTTGCATCAGCTTGTGTTTCTGATTTAGATGCTTATCTTTACTGCGTTCGAGACCCTTACATAAAACGCCATGTTTAACTAAGCCGTTTCCAAATGTATTATAAGCGAAAATTTGTCACAATGTTGGTAAAATAGATTAATTAGGTCGGTAAATATGGGGGGATAATTTCGGAAACTGCGCATAAATATGGCTCACATTTATATAAATAATTGTTATATAAAACAATTTTTAAAAAAATATAACCGACTTCTACCTATAACTAAAAAGCTAAAAATAATTATAACAAAACACAACTCTAGCAAATAAATAACACATTCAATGTTGTTAAGTACCTATCCAGGAAGTAAAAAATGTAATCATTAAAAGGTGCTCATTTTGTACAAATTAATTACCTACCAATCTAGTATATTTTGAAGCCGGTGCCAAGCAAATCTAAAACCCTTCATTGCGTACTTATCTACTAATTCATCAAATTTGATTGTTGCTTGGCACCGATTTCAAAAATATACTAGATTGGTAGGTAATTAATTTGTACAGAATGAGCACCTTTTAATATTTACATTTTTTACTTCTTGGTTAATTATTTTGAGCTTTTTAGTTATAGGTAGAAGTCGGTTATATATTTTTTAAATGTTTTATTTTCTTTATTTTTTATTTTGTATGTATAACCTTAATAGACAGAACCACTTAACATAGAAAGCTTCAACATTACACAATGATACTTTCTCATTTAAATTGACAGGTAAATCTTTACGAACAAAATGTACTAGTACGCGTTGACTTAATAAGCCCAAAATATATTTATACCTTATGGACTACGCCATGTAAACTATTTTCAACTTTTTTTGACAGCAATGTATAACTATAGATAAGTCCACTCCAACCTATTTACCAACCATCCTGTACATACATAGGACGGAGTAGAATCCATCCCATATATACGGAGTCAAATCCGTCCTATATTTCAACCATAGTATATAAATCCTTATGGGCTAGCCCATAAATTATTTAATTTTTAACATTTTACATTATCGCCCTGTGTAACATTAATTCCTCTCCACACTTTATGCAACTTCTCATGGGCTATAAAAGAAATAATTTTTTAATCACACTGTATAAATATAGTTCAACTCCAGCATATATTTCAACCATCCTGTATATGATTTTGGTTAAATAAACAATTTTTGAATCTTACTGAAATAATAGAAAATTATTTTCACTGGTTTTTCTTGAAGATATGGTACCTAAGCTTAAAAATAGTTGCAAACTAGACTTGTTTTGATTTTTAGTGGACCGATTCACTGTTCCGTATCATTAAACGGTTCCTAATGATTTGAAACGCAAACGTTGGTATAAATGTATCATTTGAAACTGGAACCTTGCATATCTAAGATGTTCATTCGATATTTTCGGTTCAACGTATCAGGTTAACTATGTATGAAATGTCCGTTCAGCCTATCAGTTTAGTTTTCACCACACGGTTGTTAAAGACAGATATACAGTAATGGGCAAATGTGTGGAACCAAGTAAATATCTCTGGAATTATTAGAGATATCAAAATGAAATTTGGAAGGTGGATACTGCAGTAGATTACCTATTTGTTTCCAAATTTTTTAATAATTTTGAACTTCCTGTTTTACCGGAAGTAATGTCGATTTTAAAATTTGCAATGAAACATTCTGTATAGTATTTTAGTTTCTGATGAAACATTTTATTGCGAAAACAAAAATATGGAGTTTGATATTGTTTACTTCAATACCTACCGAGGTATTAACAGAAAAGTAATTAAGGAAAGGAAAAATTCGATAGTAGCTAAACTCGGTTCAGATTTCATTTACGCCCGATATAAACAAACCGCTCGGTAAGGATTTGCATTTTTATTGGCCCATCGGTGGTATTATACCTTCACAGCCAACATCACTGCTTGTACCATAGTCGAATACACGTGCGTTTGTTTAAATCAGGCGCAAATTAAATCTGAATCATGTTTAGTCGTCCATGAAATTCATTGAAGAAGTGTCAGTTGTTGACAATAAGTTATTAGTTTTTTTTTATTTGAAAGATAAAAGATTGTATTGTTTTAATTTGATCATAAAATGGCCGAACTAAGTGAAAGAGAAAGAATAGAAATATTAATGATGATGGGTATGGAGAGAGGAAAAGGACGCATCAAGAAGTTCATGACCTTTTTAACATTGTTCATCCGAATACACAAATATCCCGTTCAGTAGTGAGGAAAACTTTGCAAAAGTACGACACAAGTGAAACAGTTAGCAATTTACCAAAAAGTGGACGGTTAAAAAGTGCAAGTAATGAAGGTGTAGCTCAAAATGTTGCTATATCTTTGGAAGAAAATCCTCACTTATCCACTACCGCCCTCGCCAATATGCATGGAATTAGCCGCCGTTCAGTAGGAAGGATATTAAAGCGAGAAAAATATCATCCATACAAAATTCGCCTCGTTCAAGAACTCTCCGAAGACGATTTCGACAGACGTTTGCAATTTTGTGAAACGATGATGTATATTTGTAACCGTGATAATAATTTTATAAGAAATGTGGTGTTTTCAGACGAGGCTACATTTTGTTTAAATGGTACGGTTAATCCACATAACTGCCGCTACTGATCGCAAAGTAATCCTAATTGGGTACAAGAGGCTCATACACAACATCCCCAAAAATTGAACGTTTGGGCCGGCATTTATAACAACAGAATCGTGGGACCCTTCTTTCTACAAGAAACTTTAAACGGAGATAGGTATTTACAGCTCTTGGAGACACAAGTTATTCCGATATTGGAGGTAAATGGACAATCACCAAATAATATCTGGTTTCAGCAGGATGGAGCACCACCCCATTACGCTCGCATTGTTCGAGATCATTTAGATAGGACATTTCATCACAGATGGATTGGAAGAAGGGGTACTTATGAATGGCCTGCACAAAGTCCCAATCTTAATCAACTAGACTATTTTCTGCGGGGTTACTTAAAGTCTAAGTTTTATGTTGATAGACCAAATATTTTGCAAGAATTAGCTGCAAGAATAACTCAAGACATCCAGAAAATTACACCAGAAGTAATAGCTAATGTTACTAAAGAATTTAAAAACCGACTTGCTTATTGTCAAGAAGTAAACGGTGCTGAGTTTGAACATCTAATACATTAAGTTTAGTTAAGTTAAGTTTCAATGATTTGAAAACCATTTAGATTTAGTTAATAATTATGATTATGTATTTCTTTAATGGATATTAGATTTTACCTTTCCTTAATTACTTTTCTGTTAATATCTCGGTAGGTATTGAAGTAAACAATATCAAACCCGATATTTTTGTATTCGCAATAAAATATTTCATCAGAACCTAAAATACTATACAGGGTGTTTCATTGCAAATTTTAAAATCGACATTATTTCCGGTAAAACAGAAAGTTCAAAATTGTAAAAAAAATTGGAAACAAATAGGAAATCTACTGCAGTATCCACCTTCCAAATTTCATTTTGATATCTCTAATAATTCCAGAGATATTTACTTGTTTCCACACATTTGTCCATCACTGTATATTATATACAGGTATGGAAAACGTTTGACTGGGGTCGGAGAATGCTAACGTTAAACAAGGACGGAACTGCTACTGTATGCATGAGACGAGGATTGTCGTTTAAAGTACGTCTGTTTCACGAGCATTCAAGGTAAAGCACGAATATCATATCGTACAGCATCGATCGTCACAGAGCGACCGTCCGTTGTCCGTCTCTTTCCTCGTCAGTAAGGTTTTATCAACGAACGAGTATAATTAATAAATAAAATAGATACTCTTAAAAATAAAATAAATTAGTAACTGTTGTCAATAAATTAATCATTAGCCTTATAATTATTTACAACATGTCGTATGTTTTATTTTTAAGCGATTGGAATCGTCGGAATGCGGTGATTACCGCCCGAACACGTCCGAACACCGATTTCATTCTCCTGGTGCGTATTGCGTTGATTGATTCAAAATCGCATGGGATTCTACCCGACCCCAGAGTCTTGCGTACAAATAATGACACCTCGCAGAGAGTATTTAACATAACCACTTCTGTAAAATTAGTTAAACTAGTAAATAATGTTAAGGAATTGGACTCTTACGAAAGCATAATGAGTTATAAAAATAATAAACTAATGAATTCGGACAAGGGTCATATGCCATACAGCTCATTGTACAGTTAACTGGAAGAATAATAAGTTTGGTTTAGTCCTTGATGATGACAACTTAGAGTTGTTGAAACCTCGTTGAGTGTTTAAGGAAAGGTTCGGTGTTAGGGTGCAAAACTATGTTTTTACATTTTTAAATCTATGCTTAAGTTTCAAACATCAACATCAGTCAAGACTTGCATTATATTTAACTTTCCGTGTTCACTCTTTGAAACCCGGAAACGTGTTCTAATCGCATTTTTCAAAATGAAAAATTACGATAACGAAAACTAAGAGAATGAATAATTTCCCTCGTCGAGGTCATATTGGAAGCAAAAAAATTGCATGTTTTGCACGAGATCGTATGAATTTCGGTATAATTTAATTTTATATTGCCACTGGATGCATGCCATATAAATCATTAGGCGCAACAGAAATAAACTCACTCAATCGAAGTAATTTCGTATGGAAATAAAATTCTCGGAGGTCGTGTTGCATGTGTTTTAGTGCCTCTTTTGCCGACTAATTTGATTTTTATGACTGACATGCACAATTGCGCGAATATTACGTATTCAAAAAATGCCGAGAATTTTGTAATTATAAAGCAACGATTGAGTTAAATATGAAAGTGGACTTTCGAGTGCTTTTTGAGCTGAGAAGTTAATAAAGATTTTATATGAATATGTTAATTTTGATTTTGTCAAGCAATTCAGATTGTTGTTCGATCGAGTTAAACGTTAAATAGTAACCAATAAATGTTAAATAAGTCAAAGACATGTTCTTCTTCAATCTCTTACTCTGATAAAACAAAACCGTACGACTTGGGAAGGGTGCTCAGCGCCATCTATGGAATTGTCATAGTACTAAACGTAAAAATTAATTTCATAATAATTTATATTCTAAAAAGAACAAACTTCAACTAACTTGAAAGAAAAACCTTCTAGAAATCGTGAGGAACTAACCATTATTTTTTGACAAAACTTCTTTATTTATCTAATTTAAGTCTATTATTTCAGCGTCTCTCTCTCTCTCTATATATATATATATATATATATATATGTTATATCACACTTTCAAAATTTCTCTTTTTAAAAAAAGATTTTATTTATAGTTGCACTATTATTAACTTTTAATATAAAACTTGAAAATAACAATATAATACTCTATAACAATAAAAAGACAAAATGAGTGTTAAACTAAACTAGACAGAAGTGTAAGTAATAATGAATGCAGACATAAGGCAAATGAACAATTTATAACATAATAATGCTGACTAAGTTGTCGCAGCGTTTGCTGTTCTCACGGATGTACGTCGTCGAAGGTAACCTGAGACGACACGTGGATGCTGACTCAGCTTGGGAACTGTTGCTAGATGGTTTCACATAAGTCGATGGAATAACTTATATAACAACTCCCATCCATATAAAAAAGTTGATGCTACAGCATCGACTTTTAAGGGAGGTTCTGCAATTCCATATCCTCGACAGGACTGAGGAGGCTATGGAGTTTTACCCTGGGCTTGATGGTTGATGGACCTGGTGGTGGTGCTGGATCGGCAGAAGGGCTGATTGTTGGAGGCTTCTGGAATTTCTTCCTGATGATGCCGATGGAAAGGAGGGCAACCACAATTGCGATTGTTGCCATTGTGATGATCGTAAACCAGGAGGTGTGTTTCTCCAAGAATGGTTGGTCCAGGAGCTTTTCCAATTCCCTGGAGTATTGGCTAAGCTTATGGTTAGCGATATTCAGGTCTCTGGCATCCAATTCTTGTAGTCTCATGGGTTTCAACTTTGGAAGCTGACTGATGGTTGGCAGGTTGTCGCAACAGTTGTAGGGGATGTTGACTGGGTGACTCTTAAGTGTGATGTTGTCAACGTTGTTGGTGGTCCTTCTGGCATGGACCCTGGTGTTTCCGATGAAGGCATTGCAACTGGGTTGGATGGTCAGTAGAGAATTTGTCGATATGGATTGGGTAACGACATCTTCTCCCTTGCACTTGATGTTGATGGGCAACTGTCCGGAAATCGAGATTAACCAAAGGTTCAGGTCAATCTCTTGAATATTATACTCTTCGGCATATAATATTAAAGGCTTGCAAGTTGGAGGAAGGGCTGCTGGCTGTCTAAGAAGCTGTGCTTCGCAGAGGGCTTCTTTGTCTATGGTGTGTGGAATAACTTTGGAACAGATCTTATGTTCTTTAGATAATGGCTTACAGTCACTCAAGTCTTCGAAAGATGCGTACAATAGCGAATCGTCATCTCTCGCGATATATTTTAATTTTGTTAGAAGAATATGGTGAAATCCTGTTCGATAATCCAAAACTGGGATAGGATACAAGCGGTATAGTGTATAAGTTTCAGGATTGACTAAGGGGATTTTTAGTACAAAAACAATTTTAGTATTGATTTGAAAAGCTTCCAATTCTATTAGATCGATGTATCTAGCAACATTTGAACTATAGGTTGGAAGTGGTAAGTTATTTTCATGAAGTGACTGTGATATTTTCTGAAGGGAGTCGACCAAATCTACTGGGTTTATAATTGAGCTATGTAAGATTTTTAGACGGGCGAAAGAGACTGCAGTTAATACATCGTTGAGGGTATCTTCAATGTATACGTAACTTTCCATTAAGCTTTCACACAAATCCAAGACATTGGCTTGAAGTTCATAAAAAGCAAGATCGTCTGTAATGAACACAATTGACTTCCTAATTGCTTCGATATTTTCCGAAAATATTCTCTCTTCGGACTGAAATTTTTGTATTGTGGTGTTAAGGTTCTTAATGACTGAAGTTGTTACTGATAATTGTCGTTTCATTAAGTTTTCAATTTGATGTTGGTCTTTAGTAATTTTGTTTATAGAGTCACTAAAGTATTCTCCGTCTGTTGCATCTAAGTTACCGGAAATAGATTTCCAAATCGATCCCAGTCCATTAATTAGTCCGCGTTTCTTTCTGTTGGTACTGTAAGTCTCAGTGTCAGCGAAAATTTCTGTATATTTGATGTTAACAGATTTTGATATTTGTTTCAGGAGGCTTACGTGAGTCTGTACTTTTGATTTGAAGATTTTAATGTTAGTTTTGTTGTCGTTAATAGTTTCTAAAAGTCTGTTCAGTATATTGTCGTTGTTAGAAATAGCGTCTCGAAAGGGGTTTAGATCTTTGTAAACAAGGAGTGTCCATTTCTCATTAGAAATTTTAAGGGTGCCTTCTTCATGGAAGAAAACTCCTATAGTATTGTTAACAGGCGTAATGGAGTACTGTTGAAGGTTCACGACTGAAAACAGTCCACAGAATCTGAAAAAAGGGATTTATTCAAAATAGGGTTTTAGTCTGTCAAAGTTAACTTTAGTTATTTGGTTTGTTTGTAAATTTATGACGGTGGCAGAGTTTTTTCGTATTGCGGTAATTTCGAAGGGGCCGTTGAATTTGTTTTCGGCTTTGTTTTTGATTTGGGACTCTTTTACGTAGACTTTGTCGCCTACTTTGTAATCGGGTTGTTTAGTAGAAACGTGTTGGTCAAATCGCACTTTAGATTTTTCTTTCTGTCTTTCGGTTTTAGCACGGGCGAGTCTGTAGTAATAGTCCATTCTGTTATTTAGGTCTCTTACGTATTTCGAAATCAGTTTTTCCTGGTTGTAAAGGGTTTCTGGAGGCCTACTTGAAGTGTGCCCAAATATGAGTTCATAGGGCGTGAAACCGGTGGTTTTGTTTTTCGTGTTATTATAACAGATGATGGCATAAGGGAGGACGTTAAATGGATGTTCGTTTGGATGTTCCGCTGTATTTGGCCTTATCATTTCTGCTAAGGTCGCGTGAAATCTTTCAATAGAACCGTTTGACTCGGGATGTTGAACGCTGGAGAATGTCAGTTTTATGTCGTATAGTTGGCATAGATCCCGCATTAAAGTGTTGTCAAATTCACGTCCATAGTCACAATGGATGCGAAGTGGAGTGCCGTAATGTTGAAAGAAAATCAAAAGGGTGTTTACGACAGTTGAAGCTGTTTTGTCGTTTATGGGGTAGGCTTCTGTAAATTTCGTTAGTTCATCCCTAATAGTCAGTGCATGATTTCTAGATGGATACTCGAAGATGTCAATGTTAATACGTTCGAAAGGAGTCTTGGGTGTTTCCGTAATAACAAAAGGTGCACTTAGGTTTTTCCTACAGAACTTTACCTTTTGGCAAGTTTCGCAGGATTTGATGAATTGTTCTACAGTTTTAATTAAGCCGGTCCAATTGTATTTTTCCCTAATACGTCTGATAGTTTCGTTAATGCCACGATGGAGGTTGTTTTTACCAGAGTGGTATTGTTGTATTATTATAGGAATTTCGTCTTCGGTAGGAGTTGTAACAATGTTTTGGCAGATTTTCAGTTTGATTTCTTTGTCGGAGAGAATAAAAGATAAAATTTCAAGAATGGGAAGTTCTATGTTATTTTCTATGCAGTATGTTTCGGAGTCGTTGAATTGATCTTGGTTGGTATAAATAATTTTGAAAAGATGTGAGACGACAGTTTCAGGGTCATAGGGCAAAGGTACAACTAAGTATTTTCTATGCCTGACAGATTTACTGGCCATGATGTTAAGAGTGTCATTACTGAAATTAGGGTCTTCTTCGAAAAAGTCATCAATAATTTTGTCGTGTAAGTCGTTAGTTTTGTTTTGCCAAAAGAATGTAACTATGCGTTTGTGGGACTTGTCTAGAAGTTGGGAATTGGATATTTCAATTTTAGAATAATCGATTATTGACTCAGTTTGTAGAGTTGAACAAATCGATTAAACTCAGCGATAATTCTTTCGTCATGTTCGTCGTCATTGTCAGAGTTTTCAGGTTGTTCGGAGTCAGTTTCGTTGTTAGCGAAAATTTTGATTTTGGAAAGGAAATCAGCACATTGCTTGAAATGGTTGATTTTGATGCGAGAAAGAGCATCTGCGTTTTGGTTTACCTTGCCGGGCTTGTACTCGATCTTATAATTGTATTCCTCTAGCTTAAGGCGCCATCTGGCTAGACGACTGCCAGGATCTTTGATGGAAAAGAGCCAAGTAAGCGGACGGTGGTCACACAGGAGTGTAAACCTTCTCCCAAAAAGATACGGTCTGTAGTGCTTAACAGCCCAAACTATGGCCAACAATTCTCGTTCGATGGTGGAATATCGTGTCTCTGCAGCACAGAGGGTGCGAGAAGCGTATGCAACAGTAAGATCTTTTCCCACAGGGCCTTAAGAAAGAACCGCTCCAATAGCAAAAGCACTAGCATCAGTAGTGAGCAGGAAGGGTTCTTCAAAGTTTGGATATATCAGGATTGGGTCAGATACAAGGGCTTGCTTCAGTTCATCGAAGGAAGACTTGCAATCTGCGTCAAAGATGAATTTGACGTCTTTTTGGAGTAGTTTAGTCAGAGGTTTAGAGATCTTCGCAAAATTTGGTATGAAACGTCTGTAATACCCAGCGAGACCAAGAAAAGATTTGATGTCTTTCGGAGTTTGGGGTTGCGGAAAGTTCTGAATACATTCAACCTTTGAAGGGTTTGGTTTTACACCTTCTTGTGTGATAAGATGGCCAAGATAAGCCACTTCTTTACGAAGAAATTCGCACTTATCAGGTTGAATTTTGAGGTTAGACTTCCGAAGTCGTTTAAAAACTTCTGTTAACCGGGAAATATGTTCATGGATGGTCGGAGAGTAGACGATGATATCATCCATGTAGACGAGACAACGTTCATTCTGTATACCCAGAAGAATATTGTCCATGACCCTCTGAAAAGTAGAAGGTGCATTTTTTAAACCAAATGGCATACGAACGAATTCGTAATGACCATTTTCGACAGAAAAGCCAGTCTTAGGAATATCTTCCTCTTGGATTTCCAACTGGTGGAACCCGGAAGCGAGATCCAGTGTCGAAAAGTATTGACACTTTCCAAGTTGGTCGAGAAGATCGGATATATTTGGCAGAGGATATTTATCGTCTACAGTCAATTCATTTAATTTCCTGTAATCGATAACAACTCGCCACTTTTGTTTACCAGAAGCATCGAGCTTCTTGGGGACGACCCATACAGGGGAGGACCAAGGAGATGAGGAGTGCCTAATGATACCTTGTTCAAGCATTTTTCCAATTTGGGTTTTCACTTCCTCTTTATGTACTTGAGGATATCTATAGGATTTAGTGAAAACGGGCTTTGCGTTGTTCGTATCAATCGAATGTTTAACCTCGTTAGTGAAAGTCAAGACGTCACCTTCAAGATAGAAAATGTCTTGAAATTCCAAACAAATATCAGTGATTTGTTCGCGTTCTTCGTCATTTAGATGTTCAGTTCTAATTTGTTGTCTAATAGTCGAGTTTCTGTCTATGTATTGGGGTTCATGATAATCGTCTGTATTAAAATTCAGAAGAGAGTGAGTTTTGTCAAGTGGTTCCAGTTTTAAATCAGAAAAAGTTACTGTTTTGGGCATCGCGTTAGCGTTGATAATGGAAGTTAGAAATTCACCTTTTGAGTTAATGTGTACGAGTGCGTTTGGAAGTCGTACTCTGTCAATTTCTTGAGTTGGTAAGATGGCGTCGATGTTAGAAAGATCGCATTTAAGTTTAAAGATCTTTTCTGTGCGTGCCTCAATGGTTATTTTGTTTTGTGTAGGTGTTTGTGAAGTAATATTAGGCTTAACGTTGAGTGTGTCGGGTACATCAGTCAAGGGTTGATCGTTATCGGGAACTTTGTGTAAAGGGATGGTTTTAAAATTTGTTATTAGCTGTTTAGATTTTAAGTCAACTATGCATTCATAGTGTTCAAGAAAATCTAATCCTAGTATGCCGTCAAACTCAATGTCCAAATCGTATATAAAAACTTTATGTGGGTTACGTGGAGCGAATGGGATTAAAGTTGATTGTGAGATGGGAATTTTTTCGTGGGTAATCCCTTGAATGGTTACCCATTCAGGAGATCTTTGAGTGAAATTCTTTACGGTATTTTCTTTGAAAATAGAGATACCAGCTCCGGTATCAATAAGTAGTTTGAATTTAGAAGAAGCGTCAAGAATGTAGTAAAGGTTTTTAGAGTTAACTGTAAGAAGTGGGCTTAAAGAAATAGTTGCTCCGGGAAGTTCAAGTCGGGGTTCAGATCGTCGAGATTCAAGCTTTGAATCTGCGTTTCGACTTCGCACAAAGTTGTTGTCGAATCGGGAGGTTGGTCTAGGCTCGGAAGCGCTAGAAAATCCTGGTATTGATGACTATTAAAGGGCTCGATAGGAGTATCTTCGAACGTTTGTTCAACGATGGGATAATTTTGAAGATCATCCTCATAATCGTATGTGTTATCATCCGTATAATAATTGTAGTCTGAATAGTTAGTGTAATCAACATTTTGGTGTTGATTGAAATGGTGTGTCCTTTCAGGACGGTTATTAGGATTGTTTTGTATTACCGATGGGCGATAATAGTTAGGGTTCATTTGAGACCTAAAAGGGAGTCTCTGAAAGTTTTGTGGACGAAACTGTTGTCCTTGTTGAACAGGGGGTGTGTTTGAGGGGAAATTTGGCCTTGTTGGTTGGTTAGGTCCAACAGGATTTGGCCTATGGTTTTGATTGAATTGTTGAGAATTGTTTTGAGTTTTCAATCGGCAGTTTACGGCTATGTGGCCTAATCGACCACAATGAAGACACTTAAGTGGTTGTGTCGGCTTTCGAGGTGGGAAATTTGGTTTGAGAGGAACAGATTTGTTTGTTTTCTGATCCTCGAAATAAGAAAGTTGAAGCTCTCTCCTAATCCGGGAGTGTGCCTCTAGAAGGTCTTTTGGGTTACTGGCACGAATTACTTGTCCTAACCGGGGTTCTAATCCCGTAAGAAGAGTATTCATGACCATAGTATCCACTAGAGTGGTCTGGGCGTCTTTTTGTTCTGGACTAAGCCCAGCCGTTTTGTGGATGCAGGAGTGCATTTTCGCACTCAATACCTGGAGTCGATTGTAAAATGTTAATGGGGACTCGTTGGCAAGTTGTTTCAGACGTTGTAAGTCGTGAATAAGGGAAGAGAGATCACGAGAATCTCCGAAATGCAATGTCAGTAGTTGTTTGATTTCAAGGTATGATCCGGGATTTCTTGAATTTATCAACTGCGCCGCTTTCCCTTTGAGTTTATTCTTGATGTGGATCACTAATAAATACTTTTGATCCGCCGTGGACATGTTATAAGCGCAATTACACGCGTCTATAAAGGTTCCCAAGGAAATTTGGTCGCCTTCAAATTCGGGTATAACGGAAAATATCTCCGTTAACCGGTATCTTTCAGTTTCAGGTGTACCTGAATTTGGTGAAGCTTGTGCCATGTTTATCGATATAAATGAATTGGAGTGTAAAGTTTATAGAATAAAATGTTAAAGGGTATAGAGAATTAATAAACTGTAGAATACGTTAATGGGAATAACGATTGTTTGAATGATAGAACAGTATGGTAACCAATTAAAATAGTAAATTCAAATAAATCAGTTATTCAAAATAAAAAAAAAATCAATGAAATAAGTAAATCAGATATACCAATATCAATAAAAAGAAATCAAATAAATATATCAATAGAATAAAATAATTCAGTTAATGAAATAAATCAATGTTTCATTTGAATCAAATATATCAAAATAAAAATCAAATTGATAAATATGTAAAATCAAATAATAAAATAAATCAATATTAATCAAATCAAATAGATTATATCAAATATTAAAAATCAATGTTCAATAAAATAAATCAAATAATATTTACTTAAAACGAATGACGATTCACCATTACTTACATCAACAGGAACATTGAAAGCGCCGTGTTCTACGTTTGATTGCAGTGAGGACTTCTTCCAGGTTCGTTGTTCCGTTGAGGGATAGGAATCCGCCGCTACCAGTTAGAGTACTCGTGTTCTAGTAACGTTAGACGGATCCTACTGACTGCGCCAATTTGTTATATCACACTTTCAAAATTTCTCTTTTTAAAAAAAGATTTTATTTATAGTTGCACAATTATTAACTTTTAATATAAAACTTGAAAATAACAATATAATACTTTATAACAATAAAAAGACAAAATGAGTGTTAAACTAAACTAGACAGAAGTGTAAGTAATAATGAATGCAGACATAAGGCAAATGAACAATTTATAACATAATAATGCTGACTAAGTTGTCGCAGCGTTTGCTGTTCTCACGGATGTACGTCGTCGAAGGTAACCTGAGACGACACGTGGATGCTGACTCAGCTTGGAACTGTTGCTAGATGGTTTCACATAAGTCGATGGAATAACTTATATAACATATATATATATATATATATATATATATATATATATATATAACAGCGCGAGCGCTACTGAAAATCTTAGTATTCGAGTAACTAGAAGCGAAAGCAGAAGGCTACAAGAATTATGCGAACCGACCTGAAGAGGGCAGATGTGACTCTGCCGAAACGTCGTCATTTTACCATCGATTCCGGCAGGGATCAGTTATCAACTACGCGGATGAATTCCCGGAAACCACCTAAAACATATATATATATATATATGTCTCTGACGTAAATGGCAAAAATCAGGGAAATAGACATTTGTTCCTTACCAACCCGCACTGAGGCAGCGTGGTAAGGTATGCCTCATATCCCCTGTAAAATTCTAAGAATATTCTTCGTCTTCTCAATCCTTTGAGACAATTCTTCTTAGAAAAAGACCTTAAGCTCTTTATCTGTTCCCTCAAGACATTAAGTGTCTCCGATTAGCTCTTCAGCTTTCGCTTCATTAATAAATTCCGTTACGAGTCTAGTTATACAAAGGCCAATTCCTCAACCTCTAGCCTTGAGTTTCCGATAAAAACTGCCAAAAATTATGTTCGTCTTCTCAATCCTTCGAGCCAGTTCTTCAATTCTTCAGTGCTACACTTCTTCTTCTTCTTCTTCTTCATTTCAGTCTTCCTCTCTTCTCAATACTTTGAGTTCTCCATTTCCACAGCTCTTCAAGTTCCTCTGCAATCTTTCAATTATTCAGGGAGGCTACACCATGAAAAATTGGTTGAATATAGCTGCATATGATGATATATATATATATATATATATATATATATATATATATATGTATCTCTCTTGATGGTCCGGGTGTTCGTCCGTTGAAAATTTTGTCCCTGTAAAGGAACGGTCACCTGATGTTTCGCCAAAATCTCACTTGGCATTTTTATAAGGCTTTTCCTCTTCTTCCAACACGAAGGGTGGCTGCAGGTTCGGACCTTTCCGGACTACTTCGTATCCGAGATCGTCGGCTAGGTCGTTCTCCGCTTGGTCTGCTCTCCGTGCCGTCTGAAGTGTTTCTATTTTGTAACAAATTCGATATAGGACTGATTGTAATTACTGAGAAACCCACTAAAATTCCCTGCTACTATTTTATTAGCATGGTCAATTTGAATCAACTCAATGACGAAATAAATGTTTGCCTTACCAGTAGGTATACAAGTAACCTATACCAAGATGAAAGTATATTAAAAGTAATAAGGACAACGCTGAGTAAAATTGTCTCTACTTTTATACATCAACTAGCTGACCCAACTTTTCTGCCCAAATGTGGCCGGGTTCCGCAAATCTTCTTTAAATATTAGAATTCAATATACTCTATACTAATGTGCGAAAGAAAATCGTCAAAAATCAAAGGAATTCCTCTTTGTGTGACCTACCTTGTCCAATTGTGAATCTAAACCATCCAGGTACTCACCCAAATATACACAAAAAAAATCGTTAAAATCGTTCCAGCCGTTTAGGAGGAGTTGGAGCCCGATCTTAGTGCCACCTACCGGATTTAAATGTAAACCTAAGTCATCCAAAGACCCAACCAAACATACACAAAAAATCATTAAAATCCATCCAGCCGTTTAGGAGCAGTTAAAACCCGATCTTTGTGCGATCAACCTGTTCCAATTGTGAATCTAAACTATCCAGGGACTCACCCAAACACACACAAAAAAAATCGTTAAAATCGTTCCAGCCGTTTGGGAGGAGTTAGAACCCGATCTTAATGCCACCTACTGGATTTAATTGTGAACCTAAACCATCCAAAGACCCACCCAAACATAAACAAGAAAATTGAAAAGGAAGGAGAAATCAATAACCATAACGAAGCTCTACACCTGCATCAAGCCTGGAAGAACATCTTACGGGAAAAGAAAAACAAATTAAAAGAGAGCGCAACAATACCACAACGTTGCATTCCGTCACTCGTAGTTAACTATCAGGACGCCCTTCTAACGAACATCTGCGGCCGCCATCGGTACAAACAGAACCACGTTATCGGTACAATTTGCGACAACGCAATGGTGTCACCCAATCAAAACAAACGGCACCGCCCCCTCAACACAATCGGAGGCGGAGCAAAAAAATAGGAGGGGAATCGGGAGATAGCATAAATAGCGGCGCGCACATATCGGAGCTTACTTCCACTTCAGACGCCACAGAGAGCAGACCAAGCGGAGAACGACCTAGCCGACGATCTCGGATACGAAGTAGTCCGGAATAGTCCGAACCTGCAGCCACCCTTCGTGTTGGAAGAAGAGCAAAAGCCTTATGAAAATGATAAGTGAGATTTTGGCGAAACGTCAGGCGACCGTTCCTTTACAGGGACAAAACTTTCAACGGACGAACACCCGGACCATCAAGAGAGCTACACATAGTTCCGTCCGTGCCAACTTGTTTTCAAACATATATATACTTCAAATCCATTCTACATTTCTACTATCCTATCTGTGCAACTGATTATGAGCTAAGCTATTTCACAATTCATTTGAAACTTTTTAAAACGTTGTTTGAATAACACATAGTGTAACTATAACTTTACTTCGACCCATATTTTAGGTACTACATATAGGCAACTGCTCATTTTCTACCCTATTTAACAAATTTTACTACCAACTTTTTACCCAACCTGTATAATTATAATTCTACTGTAGCCTATATTATAACCTTGTATATATAACTATTTATGGGCAACCCAATATAACATTTTTGTACCACCTTTTATTCTCAGAATTCTACTCTACCTTATATTTCATCCGTCATGTATATGATAGAGCTTGTAGATCATCACATTTCTTTGTAATATTTTTTAAACCCACCTGTGTAACTGTAATTACACTCCGCGACATATTTCAACCATCCTATATAAGCAACTACTTATATTACTTTTCAACCCGTTTCATAACTATGACTCAAAAAGATAATTCAACACTCCCGTCTTATTTCAACCACATTGTATATATGCAACTGCTTAAGGTCGACCTAATATCACTTTTTTAAAAGATTTTTAAAATCCATGTAATTCTAAGTTTCCTATATATAGAACACCCTGTAAAATTTCGCTTCAGATATCAGTTGATTTTTTTTAATCGATACATGTTACATTGACATATTTGGTGCGTGCGCTGGAACCAATAGAATAATTGTGTACAACCCAACATGAGAGAAGTTTTTTCGCTATACCTACGGTTTCTGTCAATATAGGGAGATAAAATGTATACCAGATTTTAAGTCACACTATAGGCTTTGCAACAAAAAAAGATTCAGCAAAATCAGTTGAGTAGTTCTTACGTGATGCCCGAACAAAGAAACAAACACATTTCACTTGTTCAATAAACTAAAATGAACATAAATATCAAATAAATATTCCTCTACAATATCAATTTTAAAAATTCTTTCTCTTCAGCTCGACCAATTTCATTCAAAAACACACAGAAACTTAACGCCCCAACATATGCCGAAAAGTCGAACAAAACCGCCTGCAATAAAAAAAATCCATTAACCCCAAAAAAGTCTATCAACACAATTATTATACCCATCCACACCATTAAATTACATCCTAATCCGGTGTCATCTGACAGAAATACTACGACCTCTACGTCGTCGTTGAGCAAAAGAGAACAACAACACAGAGCCGCTCAGCAGTGTTCGGCTCAATTTTAATCTTCTCCAGGCTCTCGTTCCGGCTCTATACGCTTTGTAGTGTAATTCGGGAAGTGCGTGCAGATATAGGTGTGTTTGTGTGTGTGCTTTTTTTTTCTTCTCTCGCTCACGGCATCTGCCCGACTGTGCCGACTCGCTCTCGCGCTCTATTCGGATGAGATCTGAACGAGTATATCGATCTCAACGCGTAAACCCGGACGCTACGATGTTAGAGAGGAGCACAAGGCTACCACACCGTTCGGTTTTATTTTCGCTCTATATGCGAAGTTGCGATATGCCTCAAAAAGCTTGTTGCTCTTTGGAATATAGCTCTCATCTCATCAATGGGATTAATTCAATAGAAAAACTATAGAGTATATTAATGATGTTATAGGCTAAAAACATTCATTTTGAGTGTGATGATAACCGTATTAATTGAAGATTTGTTGAAAATTAGTTGCTTCTTTTTGTCTATTGTCAGTATCTGTTACTAGGACAGATCTAAGAGCCACGGTTTCATTACAGAACTCAAAAAGACAAGGTAATGATGTAGACAGAATATGAGCATCTATCATTATTGTTTTTTATTATGAGGAGATCAAAGCAATGAAGAGAATCATCGGACTCGATTTCCATTGTAAATTGATGTACACTGATGAGCTGTTGCAGAATCCACTCTTATGAATCTCTGCTATGAGGTCAAATACCAAAAGTGTCATTAACATATTTAAGCCAACATGAAGGTTTTAGAGTAGACACTAGTCTACTCTAAAACCTGAGGGCCTGAGTTTCGATGTGTTCCATCAAGATGTAAGCAAGCACTGGCAAAAGAAGTGACCCCATCGGGGTTACAAGGACTTGCTTGAACAGATTGCTTTGTATTGCAATGAGAAAAACAGTGTTGTACATGTTTGATGAAGTCAGAAGAGATATTGTTTTTTTTTAGAATATTCAACGTTTCTGGAAGTGGGACACTGGTGAAAAGACGTTCAACTTCTAGGATATCATTTTCACAAATTTCATGAATTATACTCAGTTCTCACCCAAAACCTAGCCTGGTTGTTTAAATATTTCATTCGCCCATACAGGGAGGATTTTTTCCAAGTCACTAAAACGTATAGCTGTATGATTTTGATTTCCTTAAATCTTGTAAAACCTATAACATCATCCTAACCACTTTCAAATTAAAACTTCATAACTTTTTAAGCTCAGTTTCCAATATTCTTAACAGAGAAAGTTTCGCTCGTTACGAAATACCATTCATACAATCAGACATCAAGTTGACCAAACGAACTGAAATTTGTATGACTGTTTTTCATCATTACATACTTTCAACCCTCATCCAATTCTCTGGAACCCTTTTGATCGCATTTCTAGCCATAAAACTGAAAGCTTGATTTACTACAAAACAAAAACCCTTAGATGACCCTCAACAACTTTTCTGACTTCCCCATGGACTTTACCAGTTTACACGTCCTATTTGAAGGTTTCAGTTTCCCATTGACGCCAAAAACTATCCTAACAGAAAGAATCATTTCTCACGTTGGGGTAGGAAAGGACATTGTTAGAATACTCCGCACATCAAAGCCACCAAAAACGAAACTAACTTTTAAGGAAAAACTTGCATTAGAAATACTGCGTGACAACGATGACATAACTATTTCGTTCTTCTCAACACTAAGAAATATATTCACAAAATAAACTGTCTACTCCATATTTCATGCTACGAAATAATTAATAATAATCCTACTAATTACTGAGAGAAAACGACTAATGAAATCCTCAACAGGACCCATCTTCCTCGTTTGAGTCAAAAGATCATCACCACTCGTTAAAAAACTTCCAAAATTCATGACATTTACGAGGCTGCCTTTTATATTCCGGGATTAGAGAACAAAAACAAATATTAAACATCGAAAATCGCTTTATTGTTTTTCAAAATATTCCCCATGAAGATCTATACACTTTTGCATGCGTTTGAACCAATTGTCGAAGCACTCTGATTGAGGTATCTGCAAAACATGCATTCTAAACGCAGCAACCGCTTCTTCAGGTTTCGAAAAACGTTGACCTCTCACTTTGTTTTTTACGTACGGGAATAAAAAGAAGTCACTTGGTGACAAGTCAGGAATATACGGCGGATGACTCATCAAATCGATGTTTTGACTGGTCGAAAATGCAGTTGTTTGAGCCGATGTGTGAGAGCTCGCATTGTCTTGGTGAAGAGTGATCCGTCTTCGGGGGTTGGTTTTCCTCATTTCTTAGAAGACAACTGGCAAACAAATGGTTGTGTACCACTCAGAATTGACTGTTCTGCATTGTTCTAGTGGTACGGTTGCGACTTGTCCAGTTTTTCCGAAAAATTTGGCTCATCTTGAAACACCCATACAGTCGACTGCTGTTTACTTTCGGGCTCAGACGCGTAAATCCACGATTCATCACTTGTCACTATGTCATAAACGTGTTTTGAAGCAACGCGATCGTATTTTTTGAGCTTTTCTTTCGACCAATCGACACGAGCCTTTTTTTGAACGATTGACAAATTGCCATTCAAATGTTTATGCAATATGCTGGTCCCACTAATGTGTAAGGTTGACTCAATCTCACGATAGTTCACATGACGACCTTGCAATATCAGTTCGCGCACAGCATCAATGGTTTCCCGAACAACAACTGTTTTTGGACGACCTTCACGAAATTCGTCTTGGAGTGAATTACGACTTCTATTGAATTCACCATACCATCGATAAACAGTGGCCCTTGATGTAGCTTCATCGCCAAAAATTAAATTAAGGTCATCCATGCACTCTTGCTGACTTAATCCACGTCGAAAGTTGTAAAAAATAATCGCACGAAAATGTTCACGATTTAATTCCATTTTTTGGCCGAGATGAATCCTTTAAGTTACTGTAAACAACACATAGCGCTCGTATGTCAAAACGTTCTGAGTACGTATAACCTCAAAAATGTCAAACTTTACGGTAGAGCTGTCAGTTGTCAGATTGCAACACTAGGGTTGTCCAATCCCGAAATATAAAAGGCAGCCCTCGTACGTACTACCCAAGATTTACATGCTGGACATTTCTATTAGACCCGTTGTCGCCGACCCCAGTTCATTGCCCTTCAAACTAAAACGTATCGACCCATCTTCCGTTTGAGTTAAAAGATCATCACCACGTTAAAAAACCCAGAATTAGTCAGGACATTCCTATTAGACCCGTTGTTTATTGGTATCTCCTACCCCAGAATTCAGGTATTTAGCCCTTCAAACTAAAACGACTAATGAAATCCTCGACAGGACCCATCTTCTTCGTTTGAGTTAAAAGATCATCACCACTCGTTAAAAAACTTCCAAAATTTAGGACATTTATGTACTACCCAAGATTTACATGCTGGACATTCCTATTAGACCCGTTGTCAGTTCATTGGTATCTCCTACCCCAGAATTAGCCAGGTATTTAGCCCTTCAACTAAAACGACTAATGAAATCCTCGACAGGACCCATCTTCTTCGTTTGAGTTAAAAGATCATCACCACTCGTTAAAAAACTTCCAAAATTTAGGACATTTATGTACTACCCAAGATTTACATGCTGGACATTCCTATTAGACCCGTTGTCAGTTCATTGGTATCTCCTACCCCAGAATTAGCCAGGTATTTAGCCCTTCAACTAAAACGACTAATGAAATCCTCGACAGGACCCATCTTCTTCGTTTGAGTTAAAGATCATCACCACTCGTTAAAAAACTTCCAAAATTTAGGACATTTATGTACTACCCAAGATTTACATGCTGGACATTCCTATTAGACCCGTTGTCAGTTCATTAGTATCTCCGACCCCAGAATTAGGTATTTAGCCCTTCAACCAAAACGACTAATGAAATCCACGACAGGAGCCATCTTCTTCGTTTGAGTTAAAAGATCATCAACACTCGTTAAAAAACTTCCAAAATTCAGGACATTTATGTACTACCCAAGATTTACATGCTGGACATTCCTATTAGACCCCTTGTCAGTTCATTAGTATCTCCGACCCCAGAATTAGGTATTTAGCCCTTCAACTAAAACGACTAATGAAATCCTCGACAGGACCCATCTTCTTCGTTTGAGTTAAAAGATCATCACCACTCGTTAAAAAACTTCCAAAATTTAGGACATTTATGTACTACCCAAGATTTACATGCTGGACATTCCTATTAGACCCGTTGTCAGTTCATTAGTATCTCCGACCCCAGAATTAGGTATTTAGCCCTTCAACCAAAACGACTAATGAAATCCACGACAGGAGCCATCTTCTTCGTTTGAGTTAAAAGATCATCAACACTCGTTAAAAAACTTCCAAAATTCAGGACATTTATGTACTACCCAAGATTTACATGCTGGACATTCCTATTAGACCCCTTGTCAGTTCATTAGTATCTCCGACCCCAGAATTAGGTATTTAGCCCTTCAACTAAAACGACTAATGAAATCCTCGACAGGACCCATCTTCTTCGTTTGAGTTAAAAGATCATCACCACTCGTTAAAAAACTTCCAAAATTTAGGACATTTATGTACTACCCAAGATTTACATGCTGGACATTCCTATTAGACCCGTTGTCAGTTCATTAGTATCTCCGACCCCAGAATTAGGTATTTAGCCCTTCAACCAAAACGACTAATGAAATCCACGACAGGAGCCATCTTCTTCGTTTGAGTTAAAAGATCATCAACACTCGTTAAAAAAACTTCCAAAATTCAGGACATTTATGTACTACCCAAGATTTACATGCTGGACATTCCTATTAGACCCCTTGTCAGTTCATTAGTCTCTCCGACCCCAGAATTAGGTATTTAGCCCTTCAACTAAAACGACTAATGAAATGCTCGACAGGACCCATCTTCTTCGTTTGAGTTAAAAGATCATCACCACTCGTTAAAAAACTTCCAAAATTTAGGACATTTATGTACTACCCAAGATTTACATGCTGGACATTCCTATTAGACCCGTTGTCAGTTCATTAGTATCTCCGACCCCAGAATTAGGTATTTAGCCCTTCAACCAAAACGACTAATGAAATCCACGACAGGAGCCATCTTCTTCGTTTGAGTTAAAAGATCATCAACACTCGTTAAAAAACTTCCAAAATTCAGGACATTTATGTACTACCCAAGATTTACATGCTGGACATTCCTATTAGACCCCTTGTCAGTTCATTAGTATCTCCGACCCCAGAATTAGGTATTTAGCCCTTCAACCAAAACGACTAATGAAATCCTCGACAGGACCCATCTTCCTCGTTTGAGTTAAAAGATCATCAACACTCGTTAAAAAACTTCCAAAATTCAGGACATTTATGGACAACCCAAAATTTACATGTTGGACATTCCTATTAGACCCGTTGTTAGTTCGGTGCTATTTTCGACCCCAGAATTAGTTAGGTACTTAGCCAAAACCCTTCAACCTCTAGCCGAGCAAGTATCCTTGTAAGTAAAGAACTCTTCTTCCTTCTTAGGTATGTTGGGCGCTTATATAATTTCATAAAATGATAGCCTTAATGTTGAATCTCTTTTCACCAATGTCCCTATTGCAAAAACGTTAGATATTCTAAAAACAAAACACAATATCTCTTCTGACATCACCAAACTTTTACAATACTGTTCTACCAACACGTACTTTTCATGTCAAAACAATCTGTTCGAACAAGTTCGTGGAGCCCCAATGGTGTCACTTCTTTCTTCAGTGCTTGCTAACATTATCATGGAACAAATTGAAACTCAGGCCCTAAACTAGTCTACTTTAAAACCTTCCTGTTGGCTTAGGCATCTTAAAGACTTTTGTCATTTGGCAGAGATTCATTACACTGTTTTCTGCAACACCTTAAGAGAATACATCCTAACATTCAATTCACAATGGAAATCGAGTCCGATTCTTCTATCTCATTTCTTGATGCCTTCATAACAAAAACGAATAATGACAGATTCTCATATACTTTCTATAAGGAACCAATTTATACCAATGGACACTTAAATGCCCAATCACAACATCGCCCTGTCCAATTGAGTTCTGTAATGAAATCTTTGGCTCTTAGATCTATCAAATTAATAACATAACTACTAGCTCTTAGGCTTCTTCGCCTAATTGCAGAGACCCGTCGAAATCTTTCATATCCACCCAGAAGGTTTAGGTGAAAAATAAATTTCACTATAATTTCCCTTCTAGTTAATTTTGTTGAGAAATTTCCAGATGTTTTTCGCATTTGATTCATTTTCGTGGATAATTCTTTATAGAATTTTTTTTTCAATTCTTTATTAGTTTGTTTATGATTCGATAATTGAGCGGATCCTTTTTGTACTCGGAATAATTTTGTTTTATGTTTTATCGAGTTTAACAGCCGGAGGGGTAATCCAGTCTTTTCTGGCTATGTCTTGCTTCCTCCTTTTAATTAAAGTTGTGTTATCTCTTTTTAGTTTTTTACTGTATTTATCATATAACCTGTTTTTTCGTTTATATCTCTCGAGTCGTAGAAATATTCCCAATTGTGATATACAATATCTTGTTTTAAGTTTTTGTAGTTAGTTTTCTTATAGAAATATTTTGTTAAGATTCTGGATTTTAGTTAAATCTCTTATTTGTTTTATATGTGTGTGTGAGGGTGTTTTGGTAAAGAATACTTTTGCTTCTTTGGATTCTCAGACTTTTGCTTTGTACAAAAGGAACCGCGCCACAAAATTCGTGGAGACTTGTGAAATTCCAAAAGTTCTTTGCTTTTGTCATGAATCCGTAGCAATAAACTGGGATTCGGGTTTCACGTAAACCCAACGATATTTCTGGTTGGATATGGAAGCTTTCGACCTCACGGGTCTCATCAGTCATTAATTTGATATTTCTAGTAGTTCAAGAAGTGATTATTCAACGAGAGAACTAATTTGTTCAAAGGTCCAAAGGCACAAAGGTTGTACCGGTGTCCGGGTTTCTCGATGTTTAACACAATATGGATGACTTTTGTCTTTTCCAAAATTCTGGAGGACTTTTGATTTTTCCAAATCTTTTGTGACTCTTAGATCTCTCCGATTTAGCATATATTGACAATAGACAAAACGAACTCAATAATCTTCAACAAATTCTTAGACAAAACGGTCTATCTCAACAACCTTCGAATACACTAACCTAAAGGGAATTATAGTTTACTAGTTGTTTTCTGAACATATATATTTTTCAATATCTAAGTACTTCTTGGGAAATAACACCACAGTTTAAAGAAAATTGCTGTATATTCCAAATGTTTGGAATATACAGCAATTTTCTTTAAACTGTGGTGTTATTTCCCAAGAAGTACTCAGACATATAGTTTACTAGGTGAAAAGAAATTGGTCATCAGGCTACAAAGGAATGAAATCCGCAGGTAATGTATGTTTCTTCCAATCATTCGGTGGTTTGGCTATTAAAAAACTGAATAACTTATTTCTATTTTAGGAGTAGGGTTGTGAGTTACTTATGTTATCTCGACTTCTATTCTTGTTGGGATTTTAATCACGAAACATCGTCAAGTTTTTTGTTTTCTTCTATGACATTACCAACAAATTAGCATTCGAATAGGTGAACTTACAGCATAAACTTCATAATTTCGTTCGTATTCATACGTACGATTATCGTCCATCAACGCCCGAGTTATGTAAAACAATGCAAATGCTGAGCTCTGGAAACCACAATTTCAACTCTAACCTCGAAATTCGCTTTTTGCCACGTCCACGCTCGGGGGCTGGCGAGCCGGCTCAGCATTTTCGAGCTAATTATGCCTAACCGTCCATACAAAGCTGGATAATGAAGTGTGAATATGCATTTTCGGTTGCCGGCCACCGCTAATGTTACGGTCCCGAACGAGTCGAGGATACGCTCGAAAAGTCGAGAGATGTTTATTCGAACGGGACCGGTTGCTGCAGGCGAGAGCTGAGTTGGCGGAAAAACTTAAAAAGGGAATGAAGGAAAAATTTTTGTCAATAGTTTCTTGCTAGATACCAAAACATCCTCAAACACACATACAGCTGTTGGTTTTTTGGAGAAACGCTCGGACACGTCGGTTTTTTTTTGGACTGCGGTTTTTGTGATGATAAACTCATACATATAGGGTGGGCCAGAAATAGATTGCGACCATCAACCTCATTTTTTCAAAAGGCAACATTTGTTTTTTATTTTATTTTTGAATACTGCATTGAGTTTTTTGTCAACGTAAACCTTGTTTATGACCGGTCACTAACTAACTAACCGTTAGATATAAAGTAATTGTATATATATATATATATATATATATATATATATAAAATTCTAGAATGTTATCGTGAAGCAGCCAATATATAAAAGTATACTCTATTAAGTAGATTTTGAGAGCTTTCGAAAATTGTTTATTTCTTCATCGGTCAAAAAGTTAGTTGAGATTGAATTTAGAATTAACTGTGCAGCACAAATTGAACATTGGAAATGTTATCCAGTAAAAGATGATATTTTTACATTTGAAATGTATAAGAAAATTTTCTTATACATTGGCTGCTTCCCGATAACATTCTAGAATTTTGTACTTCTATACAGCCGTGATTTCCTTTCTGGTTTATATATTATATATATATATATATATATATATATATATATATATATATATATATATATATATTTGTTTTTAAGTTTTCGCGGGATGTTTTAGGTGGATTCCGGGAATTCATCCGCGTAGTTGATAACTGACCCCTGCCGGAATCGATGGTAAAATGACGACGTTTCGACAGAGTCACATCTGCCATCTTCAGGTCGGTTCGCATAATTCTCATAGCCTTCTGCTTTCGCTTCTAGTTACTCGAATACTAAGATTTTCAGATGCGCTAGTGCTGTTATATAGTCGCGGCTCGGCGCCTATTGGTTGGCACCGTGAACGGCTGCGTGTGATTGGCCCTGTGCGCTCAGTGGGCACGCCTCCCGCCTGCTGATTTGTTATTTCCGGTTAAGTTGTTATTGGACGGGTCCGGGCCGGTACGGTGTTTAATAGAATTTTCTAACAATTCGATAAGTTCTGAATCTTATTACGTGCGTTTAGACTGTGAGGCCTCTTCGCTATTTCAACTGCCTCTGTTACGAGTCTTGATTTCCGGTGTTCTATGTTTGCCAGTACTCTGGTGTTCTCAAAGTCTATTCGGTGTGACATCGTGGTGGCGTGTTGCGCAATGGATGTTGTTTTTTCCTGCTTTCACCAGAACTCCACATAAAATTCTGAAGATCTCCCTTTCAAATTCTTCCAATTATGAAGGAACTTTATGATTATATGATCTTTAGAAGTTTCTGTGCTACCCTGTATATTGCAAATAAAATTCTGTTAGTTACGTCTTAGAATTGTGCCTTTTTTATCCAAGTTTCTTAACCATTGACAACGGGGTGTGATCTAGACCCCGAAACGTTTGAAATATACAGCAATTTTCTTTAAACTGTGGTGTTATTTCCCAAGAAGTACTTAGACATTAAGGGATATTGAACACACATGCTTGTTGTATTCTCTTTATTTCCTGACCAAGCTTTCGGAAAACTATTTTTCCTTCATCAGGGTTTTAGAAATTATTGAGGTTCGCAATAGTTCATTGAGACAGTATTGTCAAACATGTAAGTTCTTTTACATAATACAATTTTTTTGTCAACGAAAACAAAGCACGTACGTACATCTATATACCTGTCAAACAGCTTATTATATATATATATATATATATATAATTTTTTATTATATTATATAGACATACATATATATGCAAAGCTCGTTGGACGAGAAACGAGTCTATATTTTAAGGAAAAGTGTGAGTTCATCACAATCTCCTATTCCATCGTATGCCATTCAAATGAGACCGAGAATCATTGGAGTAGCTGGATGAGAATTTCCATAGGACTCCGTCTTTTCAAAGGTCTTTTAAATGCAGAATAGAGAAAGTAAAAAGCGAACGAAATTTTAAATTATCTACTTTCTTTTCAGTGGGTATTTATATGCCGCAAAGCCGGCCAATTTCCATTCGACACTTTATAATTGTGAGCAATCGAGATGGGCGAAGAATAATTCAGTGCGGTTTAATTGATGCTAATATTAAGCAGCTTGAAGTTTTATTGTTGCAAAGAAAGAGTTAATTTATTCGAAGAAGTTGGAAAAATCTCGGAAAGGAACCGGTTAGGAGTTCATTTCTTTTTGTTGCTGAATTAAGCCAGTGAATATATAGCTTCTTTTAGGTTGTTCAATTTAATTAAAGGGGCCAGTGGCTGAATTTATTGTTGTGGTGGAAATTTGAATACTCCTGTAGCTTCACTAATAGTATTATTAAACTAGGAAAGTTAGAATTATTGAAACCTATTTTTGCAAAAAAAAATCCACAAGTTTTTGATTGGTTTTTCTTGAGAAAATAATATAGCAAGGCATGTAAAACCTGTTGTTAATATTTTTTTTCCTCAATTAATTATACAGGGGTGTTAAAATTGCAAAGATCGGAATATTGACAGTTTTTGTAACTTTCACCGACTGTTTTATAATATATTTCCACCACCCTGTATATATAACTGCCTATGGACTACCTAATCTGTATAACATATTTAGAATCAGCCTGTATAATCATAATCTACAGCGCTTTATATCTCAGTCAATTTAGATATGCATATGTAACTACTCAAGGCAACTTCATTGTGTGCCTCAAATTAACATGAGAACAAATAACTTTTTTTGTTAAAAATTATAAAATATTATCCAAAAGGCAATCTGGAATTACACAAAATTTGGGAAGCAAAGACGCATTGAACTATATAACAGACATTATATATATATAACAAATTAGACAAGAGTTGTCCTGTAGCTGTGTCATTCTTCGACTTTGCCAAGGCGTTCGACATTGTTGACCATCAGATACTACTTGACAAGATATACAATTACGGTATAAGGGGTAAAGTTCATAAATTAATAGAAAATTATTTAGACAGTAGATACCAGAGAGTAATCATGAGTGAATTCTCTCAAATTAATACAGGTGTTCCACAAGGAACTGTCTTAGGACCGTTTCTATTTATATTATATATTAATGAACTTTTAAAGTTATTGCCTGATGGTATTGTAATATCATTTGCCGATACGGCTGTTGTAGCTAGTGGAGATACTTGGAAGGAAGTTGAAACCAACATGAACAACTAACTAATTGAAATAAGTAATTCGCTGGCTGTAAATAAATTATCACTAAATATTGACAAAACTGAGTATATTACCTTTGGCAACTATTCTAATAGTGTTCCTGAACGCATAAACATTAATATCAATGGACTCAATATAAAAAGGGTAGAACATTTTAAATATCTGGGTGTAGTTCTCGACTATAGGTTGACGTGGGAATTACATATTAAATATATATTAAATAAAACTAATATCTTATATATTTTTTCTATAATTTAAGTAAATCTATAAATACTGAAACCTTACTTATGTTATACTACGCTTTTTTCCATAGCGTTGTTAACTACGGAGAAATAGCATGGGGAGGAGCATTTAATAACATTTTACAAATGCTTCAGCGATTTTAAAATAGACTACTAAAAATTATAGAAAAGAAACAAGTTATACCTAACCAAAAATATCCACTCAACATTAAATAACTGTTTACATGTGAATCTGTAGTATATCATTATAAAAGCCTTAGTAATGTATTCAATAATTCTACGAGCATAACAAGAAATAAAACCATTTAAATCCCTAACAGAAGTAAAACTGTCAGCGTCAAGAATAGTTACTATAGAGCAATAATAACATTTAACTCTTTACCAAATGGACTTAAAACAATGGCAACAGAAAAGGTAAATCCGATTAATACAAAAATTAAACCCTGGATTATGAAAAATGTATGACAGTACTTAGGATACAACTGTTTTGTTATAGACAACTTAATATTACATTACTCAATAGACGGTAGATGTCACCGACATCTATTAGGTTCAATACACTGACTGTTGTCTTACTGATGTGTATAACATCCAAGTATTTCACTTTAGAACTTGTCATTGAAGGAAGCGTATCTGACGAGAACTCCTGGTTCGAAACGGCTGTCATACGTTGAATGATATAGTTCTAAATATGTGGATATATATCTGTATATATATTTACTTATGTGTTTTTATATAAAACACTCGAACCATCTGTCAAGAGTATGGTATATGTTATAGCATAGTATGCCTTCATATACTTAAATTACTCAATAGACGGTAGATGTCACCGACATCTATTAGGTTCAATACACTGACTGTTGTCTTACTGATGTGTATAACATCCAAGTATTTCACTTTAGAACTTGTCATTCAAGGAAGCGTATCTGACGAGAACTCCTGGTTCGAAACGGCTGTCATACCTTGAATGATATAGTTCTAAAGATGTGGATATATATCTGTATATAAAATTCAAGTGTTGGTTTTTTGGAAAAACGCTCGGACACTTCAGTTTTTTTTGGGCTGTATAAAAACGTGTCCTAGCGTTTTTTTAAAGAAAACAACACCTGAATTTTAAATGAATTTGTTCCAACCCACGCGTGCGTTCTCACTGTATATAGTTGTATTTAATGTTGAACCAAAATCAATTTAAGATGCAAACACATTTGTGATATAGATTCCAGGCAAAAAGAAAGACCATTTTTCCATGCTTTGAAAGAAATTTTGTTAATCATTTGTTAACAATTTGCATTGCAGTTCTCTTACAAGTCACGACATGTGGATCAGAGAGAGATGACCGGCAAGCTATTGATCTTCCATGTTGTTTTGAACTGCGGGTTAATATTTGAAGTTTGTCGATTTAGCGAAGTTTCTTAGAAAGAAAGATTAACGAATTTGCAAGTTTCAGTTCGACAGACAGGTTCCTGAATTACGGTTTCGGTGTTCCCGAACAACTTCATACACAAATTTCCAGTGTGCCAGATTATAAATGGTCCCTGGAGGGATTCAAGGATTTAATGAAAAAACTTTGGCTTCGGTTTAGTTAATTCTCATATGCTTCAGAGCAATTGATCGATTCTGGTTTTCGTTTGTTAAAACATAATAACGTTTAAAAATTTACCGTCGCTCATTTGAATAATATTGGGACTATATTTAATTTATTCGGGAAAAGTTGAATGATAGTTGAAGGAAAAAATGTTAAGCCATTTGAGGATAGTGAAGGTACAAATTGCATATTGTTATGAGGTAGTACAGAAGAATGATCTGATGGTATTGCATGATATCGATTTCGATAATACATTTGAAACAGAAATTTTTAAAGCATTTAAGCAATTAAACAACAAAATGTCCTCAGGTCAAGACGGGATTCAATCTTTTGTTGTTAAAGATTGTATTGGTGCACTCTGTACATTATTGAAGTCATTATACAGTGATGGGCAAATGTGTGGAACCAAGTAAATATCTCTGGAATTATTAGAGACATCAAAATGAAATTTGGAAGGTGGATACTGCAGTAGATTGCCTATTTGTTTCCAAATTTTTTTACAATTTTGAACTTCCTGTTTTACCGGAGGTAATGTCGATTTTAAAATTTGCAATAAAACACCCTGTATAGTATTTTAGTTTCTGATGAAACATTTTATTGCGAATACAAAAATCTCGGGTTTGATATTGTTTACTTCAATACCTACCGAGATATTAACAGAAAAGTAACTAAGGAAAGGAAAAATTCGATGGTAGCTAAACTCGGTTCAGATTTCATTTACGCCCGATATAAACAAACCGCTCTGTAAGGATTTGTATTTGTATTGGCCAATCGGTGGCATTTTACCGTCACAGCCAACAGCACTGCTTGTTCCATAGTCGAATACAAGTGCGTTTGTTTAACTCAGGTGAAATTAAATCTGAATCAAGTTTAGTAGTCCATGAAATTCATTGCAGAAGTGACAGTAGTTGTCAAAATAAGTTATTAGTTTTTTATTTGAACGTAAAAAGATTGTATTGTTTTAATTTGATCGTAAAATGGCCGAATTAAGTGAAAGAGAAAGAATAGAAATATTAATGATGATTGGGTATGGGGAGAGGAAAAGGACGCATCAAGAAGTTTGTGACCTTTTTAACATTGTTCATCCCAATACACAAATATCCCGTTCAGTAGTGACGAAAACTTTGCGAAGGTACGACACAAGTGGAACAGTTAGTAATTTACGAAAAAGTGGACGGTTAAAAAGTGCGGTAATGAAGGTGTAGCTCAAAATGTTGCTATATCTTTGGAAGAAAATCCTCACTTATCCACTACCGACCTCGCCAATATGCATGGAATTAGCGTCGTTCAGTAGGAAGGATATTAAGGCGAGAAAAATATCATCTATACAAAATTCGCCTCGTTCAGAACTCTCCGAAGACGATTTCGACAGACATTTGCAATTTTGTGAAACGATGATGGATATTTGTAACCGTGATAATAATTTTATAAGAAATGTGGTGTTTTCAGACGAGGCTACATTTTGTTTAAATGGTACGGTTAATCGACATAACCGGTACTGGTCGCAAAGTAATCCTAATTAGGTACAAGAGGCTCATACACAACATCCTCAAAAATTGAACGTTTGGGCCGGCTTTTTATAACAACAGAATCGTGGGACCGTTCTTCCTACAAGAAACTTTAAACGGAGATAGGTATTTACAGCTCTTGGAGGCACAAGTTATTCCGGCATTGGAGGTAAATGGACAATTACTAAATAATATCTGGTTTCAGCAGGATGGAGCACCACCCCATTACGCTCGCATTGTTCGAGATCATTTAGATAGGACATTTCATCACAGATGGATTGGAAGAAGGAGTACTTATGAATGGCCTGCACGAAGTCCCGACCTTAATCCACTAGACTATTTTCTGTGGGGTTACTTAAAGTCTAAGGTTTATGTTGATAGACCAAATAATTTGCAAGAATTAGCTGCAACAATAACTCAAGACATCCAGAGAATTACACCAGAGGTAATAGCTAATGTTACTAGAGAATTTAAAAACCGACTTGCTTATTGTCAAGAAGTAAACGGTGCTCAGTTTGAACATCTAATACATTAAGTTTAGTTAACTTAAGTTTCAATGTTTTGTAAATCACTTTGATTTAGTTAATAATTATGATTATGTATTTCTTTAATGGATATTAGATTTTTCCTTTCCTTAATTACTTTTTGTTAATATCTCGGTAGGTATTGAAGTAAACAATATCAAACCCGATATTTTTGTATTCGCAATAAAATGTTTCATCAGAAACTAAAATACTATACAGGGTGTTTTATTGCAAATTTTAAAATCGACATTACTTCCGGTAAAACAGGAAGTTCAAAATTGTAAAAGAATTTGGAAACAAATAGGCAATCTACTGTAGTATCCACGTTCCAAATTTCATTTTGATATCTCTAATAATTCCAGAGATATTTGCTTGGTTCCACACATTTGCCCATCACTGTGTAATCTATCAGTAAACAGACAAATGTGCCCTAATATTTTGGGAAATCACAAGAGTCAGCCCTATTTTGAAGAGTGGAGATAAATCCCATGTTGTTAATTATAGAGCCATATTAATGTTATCAAATTTCACAAAGCTATTTAAAATTGTTCTATATAGCCGGATATATCTATGGGTTTCTCCATATATTTCAGCCGATCAACATGGCTTCAATGATAAAAAATCGACCATGACAATTCTTGTCCAGTCTTCACAATTTCTTGCAGATGTATTAGATGATCAGAAGCAAGCTGATGTAATTTATACCGATTTTTCGAAGGCGTTTGATAGAATTGATCATGCAATTTTAATTAATAAGCTGTGGTGGATTGGATTCAGTAGCAAAGCCATAACTTTTAAGCAATTATATCTCAAAACCAGAAGTCAGTTTGTTTCATTTAATAAATATAATTCTTACTATTTCGTTCCAATATCCGGCGTTCCCCAAGGGTCAAATTTGGGACTCTTTCTATTTCTAGTATTCATAAATGACTTAAGTGATGTCATCACCTCGGGTAAACTGCTTTTTGTTGATGATCGCAAAATATTTTCAGTCATATATAGTCCCAGAGATTGCCAAATTTTGCAAAATGATTTAGATATTATTCAAATGTGATGTAATTCTAACAACTAAGAAATCGGGAAATGTAAAGTTATCAGTTTCACCTGGAAACATACTCTTGCAATCCAAAATCCCGCATTGCCTACTTATGTAGTACTTTATCAAGCTTGATGGTTGCTTAGCACCGACTTCAAAAATATACTAGATTGGTACGTAATTAATTTGTACAGAATGAGCACCTTTTAATGTTTTTTACTGCCTGGGTAGGTACCTAACAACATTGAATGTGTTATTTATTTATTAGAGTTGTATTTTGTTATAATTATTTTTAGCTTTTTAGTTATAGGTGGAAGTCGGTTATATATTTTTAAATGTTTTATTTTCAACTTTGTAGTTTTCATTCCTTATTTTTTATTTTGTATGTAGAACCTTAATAGACAGGACCAGGTAACATCGAACGCCTCAACATTACACAATGATATATTTTCATTTAAATTGACAGGTAAATGTTTACGAACAACATGTACTAGTACGCGTTGACTTAATAAGCCCAAAATATTTATGCCTTATGGACCACGCCATGCAACCTTTTTTTGACAACTCTGTATAACTATAGATAATTCCACTCCACCCTATGTACCAACCATCCTGTACGACTGCCGACGGACAAGCATAAATTTTTTAGCTGCCTTCTGTAAACTATATAGCTATCCCATATTTACGGAGTCAAATCTAAAACTAAACACCCTGTGTATGAACGCACCAAATAGCAGTTTAGAGTTTGAGATGTGTTCTCACTGAATTTTCTATTAGGCCGGGAGAATGTGACAACCAAAAGCACCGTCTTCGCAAAATGGAAAAATTTTCATTTAAATAGGTATTTGCCTGGTATACAAACAAAACGAGCTTGTTACTCATTGATTTAAGCCGAAAATACTATACTTTACTACTTATATGGTTGACATGTACATAGAAAATTCTCAAATTCGCAATTAAAACTTCTAGTGCCTAAAATTCCCGCACTATTACGTTGGAATTAAAATATTTATGAGGAAATGTCCCTTATGTCATTTAAATGAAATTTTTGATAAGAATTTTGGAATTTTCGGCGATTTTCTGCAAAACTGCAAGTTGCACGTCGCAGAAAAGTATATGAGATCACCTAGGGATCTTCCTTAATAGATAAAACGATAAAAAACTATACCCATCCATAAGGAGTTTTTAAAAAATCGACCAATATGTTAGGGATATTGGTCAATTTCCATGCACTCATGTGTTCATTCAAAAATTCCATCACTTTACCAATAGAATTCTTGTCCAAAATTTGAAGTTTCACCAATCCGGATATATACTTTATTAAACAAGACCATATTCATTCAAAACGGGTTCACCACAGGAGAAGAAATCAGGTAACATACATACAAAAAAAATACACGACGAATTGATAACCCCTCCTTTTTGGAAGTCGGTTAAAAATCAACTTTCTGGTACCTCGATCTGAGACCAGAAACAACTTAACATTTTTGTGCTCTTGGGCTCGAACAAAGGTTTGACTCAAATCTCCTAAGCACAAGTATTTCACCAATATCTGCAAGCATTGAGACACTCATTTCTGTCATGTTGGAGATCTGGTTCAAGCTGTGAATGAATCAACGGTGAACTCCTTACATTGAAATATTTACGTTAATTGAATTATTTTTTTTCTTTTTATGTTTTATTTATTATGATAGATTTAATTAGTTACAGCGTATTTTTATTTAGTTTTATGTATTACTCTGTTACATGTTTCTTACTATCTTTAATGGATGCTCTAGTTTTTCCTGGCAATCCTATATTGAAGTTATTTTCGTTTATTAATATGTTCTTGACAAAAAATCCAATTTCGGGATATCATGGAATAACTGCGTGTTAATAATGTAAATAAATAGTTGTTATTAGAAAGTACAAATAGAAAACACAAATAACATAAACAAACTAAACGCATGCGCTTTCAATATCGAAAGAACAACTTTACAAGTACGTATCGGTTTCAAAGAAAATGAAGTTATCCATTCCATTCACTCCATGGCGTACGAAATCACGTATTTAATATCAGAAACAACAACTAAGGATAAAGGAGATTTCCATTGAATGGAATGTTGAAATGTAGGAAGAGAATTAAATTTGTAGGACCGTCGGAAGATCCAATATCAATATTGACCCAGCAATTCGATTCTGCAGCATTGTTATTCGCCCGAGTAAACTTGCATTTTGTGGATATTGTTGTAACCATTGTAGTTGGCTTCGTTCTATGAATGGCATTAATTTTATTCTGTTCTGTCAACCTACAGACGTTTGTGAATCTAAGTATGATAACAGTACGCTGGGAATTACATTTTTACAGAAAAATATACAGTACTTCGTGAAGAAATATGCAAAATTTTGTGTAACATTCGAGAAGTAATATATATTTTTTATAGCCCAGGTCATTTACGAAAATACCTGACAAAATTAATAGTAGAACAAAAACCACATCAACTTGTTTTCTGAATGATACTTGTGGCATATTTTTCAATGTCTAAGTACTTCTTGGGAAATAACACCACAGTTTAAAGAAAATTGCTGTATATTCCAAACGTTTCGGGGTCTAGATCAGACCCCGTTGTCAATGGTTAAGAAACTACGGATAAAAAAGCCACAATTCTAAGATTTAAATTAAAATATTGGACAATGTGTATTATTTGATTTCTGACGTAACTAAGAGAATTTTATTTGTAATATACAGGGTAGCACAGAAAGTTCTAAAGATCATATAATCATAAAGTTCCTTTCAAATTGGAAGAATTGGAAAGGGAGATCTTCAGAATTTTATGTGGCGCTCCTATGTGCGACTTTGTTATAAGATAGTGCATTCGCCAAAAATGCGACCAAAGAACTTTGTTGATTCAGTGATCCCATTAAAATTATAAGGGAAAACCTAGGAAAATCCTTATGAACTATCCCGATATTGGGTTGTTCTCAAGGACATGACCATTAGCAATTTGTTCCTTAATCATCGGCAACCAGGAACGACTGAATTCTACGGAGGTACTAGTGATACAATAGAAAAATTGCTAAGGGGTGGTACCTTTGTAATTATATCCTTATAATAAATAATCTCAATGCAAATTTTAATTTTAAACAGACACATATTTATATTTCTTGGATAATATGGATTTATGTAATAAATTTAGCAAAATAGAATACCTAAACTCCATTTAGCCACAAATGATAATGACGAAGAAATCATAATATGCAAAATGCGAAGGCTGTTGCAAGCGATTTTTCCATTTACATATGTTTCAATTAAAGATCAAAACATATATATATATATATATATATATATATATATATATATATATATATATAAGGAAATTTGGCTTGGCATTAATTAGTATTTATTAATAAAAATTTCTTAACAGGGATCTGAATTGAACAAACATAATAAAAAAAAACATAGATACAAATGAATTTTGAACTTCTTTTTTTTTAAGTTGGTTAAAAATTATTCGAAATTGTGCCAAGAACTGTCACTTTTTGAAAAAAGTATTTTTGTTAAAATTCTAAGTACAAACTGGTGACTAAGACAAATTGTAAATAGGTATATATATATAAAAACATTTCCCATATGTTGGACTTTATTGCTGTCTCTGTATAATTGGTATTCTATAATCACTTTAATGGTTAACTCGATCTTTTCGCGCTTTTATTTTGCGGTTGAGAAAAAACGTATCGCAAAACACAAACCAAAGTTTCCCATTAAGATATTTATAGAACAAATAGCGAGAGAATTTGCTTTTCTTTTGACACTCTTAGAAGTTCAAAGGGCACCGAAGACGCCTCGCCGTCGATGGGATAACCCTCAGCAAAAGCTAACTACCGGGGTTGTTTTCCTTTTACCACAACGGCCGTCGCTGTTGAACTTTCTGGTCTAATATTAGAAGAGATAAGGGGTTCGCAGCAAATGGGGTTGAAATTGATGCATGCCGACTACTGATGGAGGTCAGTTTGTGCGGGGAATGTATTAGCATAAGTGCTAGTCGTTTATTAGGCACAATGTTTATATTTTTTGTTAGCACTTTTGCTGAATCAATAACTAACAAACAGTCACTTATGTGAATCTAATAATAGTTTCATAGAGTTTCAGGAATTCCCTTGAAGCTTCCAGAACACATGAAAGAAGTTTCCCGATGGTGCGTTGACTTGCCAGAATAATTCCGAGAGAAATATATAAATACGTACAGCTGGCGATGGGACGGAGTATTCAGTATTCGACGGTGTATACTTAACTTATACTTAAGTAGATATAAATTGTAAATAGTTTTATGAATATAAATTGTGTTGCAGTAGTGAAAATAAATTAGAGACTGTGTTTTTAAATAAATCCAATAACTGAACTGAACCCGTGTGTGAAAATAAAAACATTATAGTGGTGTTAGGCGTTCGGTGTATTTGTGAAACTAGTGGAAAATAAATAGACTAACGCTGTTTAAAGCAGTGAATTTGGACCAATTGAAAGTGACAGATTTAAAAAAAGAACTGGAGGAATTAGTGGAAAGAAAAGTGAATTAATACAACGGCTACGAGATGCACTAATAAATGAAAGCAACGATCCCGATACTTATTTGTTTGAAGTTTCTGGTAATGGGGACATGAGTATGCTATTGAAAAAATGGAAGAAAATTTAAAAGAAACATTACATGAAAATGCTAGAGGGAAAAATGCAAGATACATTTCTATAGAATTCTAAGACTTTAGAGGATAAGCTACAAATATTACAAGATAATTCTAAAATCATGAAAGAGGCTCTAGAAGAGAAATTGCTAGAAAATTCTAAAACCTTAGAAGATAAATTGCCAGAAAATTCTAATACCCTAGGAGATAATCTAAAAACATTACAAGAAAATTCTAAATCCCTAAAAGAAAAATTAGCAGAAAGATTACAAGAAAATTCTAAAGCGCTAGAAGACAAACTGCTAAAAAATTCGAAGTCTTTAGAAGGTAAGTTACAAAAATTACACAAAATGCGCAATCCTTAGAAGAAAATTTGAAAAGCAGAAAAGTTCAGAAATGCTAGAAGAGAAAATAGTCGAAAATGAAGCCCGAATTGAGGATCTGAAGCAGACGACGGTCAAATATGAAACCCGGATGGAAGAACTAAGGCAAACAATAGTTGAAGAGCTGAGTCAGACCACAGTTAAAAACGAAACGCGTATAGAAGAGTTAAAACAGATAATGGAAGGCGAGATCACCAAAATAAAAGAGCAGGTAGTGGCAAAACAAGACACAAGATGAAACCACCGCAATTTGATAGAAAGTCCTCATGAACTAATTATCGGCGCCAATTCGAGGCTGCAGCAAAGCTAAACAGATGGTCGGCCTGTTGAGAGACAAAACATTTCAGATTCCCAGAAGCATCAGAAGAATGTTCCTTCCATCAATTGGTTGAACTTGAAATCGGGAGTCTTACTGAGTGTAACGCCTTTTCCTTATAATTTTTAGGATAGAAATCACAGAAAAAAATAACAGGTTTACTAAAACTTTCCAAAGAAATTATGGTAGTATCTTTTCAATCCATTAAACACAAGATAATATAAAAACAGTATATCTCATGTCGTTCAAAAAGTATTTGACCACTTCTAGATTCTTCATAGGTAATAGAATTTAGTTCAAACTACCCACGTCTGTTTCCTGGTAATCCTTGAACACATAAAAAAAACATATACAGTGTGTAGACGGTATGAGTGCAAATATTTTAAGGACAGAAAATGAATCAAAAAACCTAACAAAGTGCTGTGTTGTGACAAAAAAGAAAATGTAAGGAATTTTACATCAATTTTTACAATTATCAACAGTATTCAAAACACTTGTGAAGTTTCATATGTAAATACTAAACACATATTACAACATAAATGTTTAAATGAATGTATATATTTCAGGACACCAATGTAACATAATAACATAAAAATGGAAGAAACAGAAAGAAAGTGTCAAATTCACATGTTTTTAAAGAGATACGAATTTATTAACACATTAAAAGTTGTACATATTTTTAATATCTAAATATCCATTGGAATTGGCTGTGTATACATTTTTAGGGTTCCGTATATACAATATACGGATACCCTTATAATATCACTCCGGATTTCTGCCTCTGTCACATCACAGCAATTTTCTCCTAAACTACTTGACGGAAGAGGTTGAAATTTGGTAACAATGTATAGTTTGGTGACCCGATCAGGAATACATATCTTAAATGAAGAAATTTTGATTTTATGAGTACTTCTTGGGGGAAAAACTAAAACAATCCACCGTCCTCCCCCCTGATCGCCGAAACCAATAAGCCTAAAATTTTGAAAAAAAAAGGAAATATAGACCGTTGCCCGAACTTTACAGAAAAAAGGAGAAAACATTAATATTCATTTTGGGGGGCAAATTATAGAATTAAATGAAAATCACATCACGTAATATATCAAATAAAAGCAGCCATTCTGAGGAACACAAATATATTTTTTTTCATATTAAAAAAAAAAATGAATTACAAAGATATTAACGAAAATATACCAAAATTTACCTATTCCTCCCTTCCCCTTATCTCCGAAACTATGAAACGTAAAGTTTTGAAAAAAATTAGAGGTGTAGGATCTGACTTGAAGTTTACTGGAAAAATAAAGAGAAATGTCTACTTTTAATTTGGGGGAGGGGGGCAAGTTACAGAATTAAATTGAAAATATAAAGTTAAAATTATTTCTAATGCATCATGTTATATATCAAATGAAAGGGCTCATTAGGACGAAAACAAATATATTTTTTCCATATTTTTAAAATAAATTAATTAAAAGATATTAACAAAAAGATAAAAAAAAATTAGCCATCCCCCCTTACCTTCGAAACCATAAGCTGTAAAATTTTGAAAAAAAAATAGAGGTATAGCGCCTGACCTGAACTTTACTGGAAAAATAAGGAGGAACCCCTAATATTCATTTTGGGTGGCAAATTATGGAATTAAATGATAAATATAAAATTATATGACGAATACTAATGCATTTTTTTAAATAAATATTTTAAAATATATTAAAAAAATATATAAAAAAATTACCCATTCCCCTCCTTTATTCTCCAAACGAAAAATACGAAGAAATCCCCAATATTAATATTGGGGGCCAATTTATAGAAATAAACGGAAAATAAAAAATTATTTTTAACGCTTCATGCTATACATCAAATGAAGGGGTTTATTATGAGGAATACAAATATATATTTTTCAGATTTTTACCAATCATTTACCAGATATTAACATAAAGATATAAAAAATTCTCATTTCTCGCTTTATTTTCGAAACCATACTACCCTAAATTTTGAAAATAATTAAGAATGCTGGTTCTCGCTTGAAATTTATAATATAAATTATAAGAAAACCCCCATAGTAATTTTAGGGACAAATTATACAATTAAGTGGAAAATAAAAATTCAATTTTCAAACGCATCATATCAGATAAAGGGCTTATTATATGAATTACAAATATATCATATTTTTAAATCATTTGTTTAAAAGGTATTAACAAAAATATTAAATATCGACTTAATTCCCACTTTATAAACTTCACTATTTAAATTTTGAAATATATATTTTATTTGTATTTTTAAATAATTTGAATAATAGATTTAATAATTTATAATTTAAAACTTGACCTATTTTGCCCTTTATCTTCCAACCTACAAAGTCTCAAAATTTAGACAGTAGATTATAAAAGGCTTCCCTCAAAGTTTATTAGTAAAATAAAACTCTAATGTTAATTTTTGGGAGCCAAATTAGAAAATTAAATACATATGTAGTCTTATAAAAATCAAGCAATCCTGAAGCAGATAAAATAAAAAGTCCATGTGTGGAAAATGAAAGTGTATATTTTTTTATAAATTTAAAACGCTTCCTTTAAAAGATATTAGGGTAAATATAAGAAAATGCACTCATTCCCTGCTTGTTTGAAACTGGAATATTAGAATCTCGAAGGTGGTATGGAACCCTTAGGTATGCGAGTCCAACTCGCACTTTACCAAATTATTTTCGTAGAGTGTTATTTCTTTAAATAGTCTCGCCTAACAGTGACTTGGATAGCACACCATTTACATCCTGTATATAGATAAAGTGAAAACCTCCTTTATTTTTCAAGTCAGTTAATTGAAAATATCACTGTTTAGGAATCGGGCGTATGTGAGGTACATTAAACTAACATATTCGATATAAATCAAAATTATATTCATGGAAGTTTTTTTATTGAATTTTAGATTTTCTGCACACCACTGGAACTAAAACGTTTCCAGAAAAAATACAATTTTATCACAATGCTGTCAACTGCTCAGTTCACTGGACCAAAGCTAATTTATACCAACCCTGTCATTCAACCACATCGAATTCTGGCATTAATTAAATTCTAAAACAAAAATCGTTAATCAACAGTTTTCAACGCCAATTTTTCATTTTTGAATTAGAAAATTATCCAGACGAATGTAAAATCATTAGTCATTTTGAAGTTGTTCCAGTCAGAACGAAAAGATATATGACTTTATGACGGTACAGATTCATAATTGATGAGCTTTTAACAAATTGAATCCGATTTTTTCACGTGCATTTTGCCACAGAAGGGGTTTCGTTCATGGGAAAATCGATAGAAGGTGCATTTAAGCCTGGATTCTACAGCTCGAAGCTTGGATGACTTCAACCAGGCATGCCAAACGCCACGGTAAGCACAAATCGGTTTACCGATGCAACTGATTCCCGCACCTTTTAATTTGTAAATGGCGTTGAAAGAAATTGTTCTGCTTTAATTTCCCGACTGTTTTCAGAAGGAGAGCTATGGCAGATGATAATTTGTATTTATAGACATTTTTAGGAATAACATCCAGAGTTGAACAGAATGTGAAAAAATCATACTTGGAAAAATACGTTGATATTAAAAATGGTCATCTGAAACAGTAATTAAATGTTATATGTTCCAATTTAATATGTTTCGTATTTCTCATAGAATAATATGAAATGGATGATGCGACAGCTACCTTTTTAAAAACAATTAGAAATCCTTCAAAGACTTAGTAGAACAGAAATTATTTTGTAATTATCATTACGAGCAGATCCAGCCATACCGAGTTTTTCATAACAACGCTTACACTATAAAAAACTGTATATTGAACGACAATACCAAACCTTTCAAAGTCGATTCTGACTGCGTTGTCAGTGGCTTTACAATATGTAATGAAAATGTAAATTGAAAATTGAAAGTATGATTTATGACATTTAAGTTGACATAAGAAAAATTATGTTGTTTTTAAATATACAGGTAGCAGAAAAAATTGTAAAGATCAAGTTGGAAGGGAAAACCTAGGAAAAACCTTATCAACTATCCCGATACTAGGTGGTTCAAAAAGAGATGACCACTAATAATTTCTTCCTTATTTGTCAGTAACCATATACGATTGAATTCTACAGAAGTAGAAGCGATACAATCGTTTTCATTCAAAAAAAATTAAGGAAGACTGTTTTATTTTTCGTTTTGTATTATGTTGTTCTTTGTGAAGTATAGTTGAATTGTCAAATTGTATTTTACGGCCTATGTCCCATGCATGTCCACAAATTTTCGATTATATATAAAGAAACGACAAATTTGTCGTTTCTTTATGACAATAGACAATTTATTCATCTTTTTGCTACAAAAGTAGATAAGATATGTCAATAATTGGGTGTATAATCCAATCTTACAAGAAGTAAAAATAATAATTACAACTATTCAATACTATTACCAATATATCGTATTAAAAGCACACAAATTAAGTTAAATTTTTAATTAAGTCAAACATTTGCTACTAATAAAAACATTCACGCCGTTCCTAGTAGATATTTTTCAAATTCTACTATGGTATAAAAAGTTTCATTTAGCAGTAAAGTGCTTATTTGTTTTTTATATAGTGCTAGAATTTTAATCTTTTATATATTTTCTGATAGTGAGTTAAACAGTCTGCAACCTAGATAGTGACTAGTTTTCTTAATAAATTGATGATTGTATTTTTCTATACAGAAATTCTTATGTTCATTTATTCGTACGTTTAAGGGACTCAATGTTTCTCCAATATACAATTTGTTGCATTATTAAGGAATCTTGTATATGCAGTTTTTTGAGTTCTGAGTTTTGTTGGTTGGTTTTGTTTTCGATTGTTGTGTTATTGCCCAAAAAAAACATAAAAATAAACGATGACTTTTACCAAAAAGAATTTGGCATGACCATGGGTGGTTCTTGTCTCTCACCGGCATTATTTATTTTTTATTTATTTATTTACTAGTACACCATCCAACAGCCATAGGCCAAATCAAGGATGGGCATTTAAGTTAGTGTACATGGAAAATTATAAAGTTACATATATAAAAACATAAAAATCAAATACTATGTACAACAAACACTGCTAAAAATACGAGAGAGGACATTACAAGAAAAATACATTAAAATGATTAAGAATCAAGGCCCTGGAGCATTTGCCTCTTAATCATTCCAATATTCCCATTAAACAAATCAATATCTGACGGTAATTCATTATAATTGTAAAACATATTAAAAAGCGGAGAATTTTGTAGTAGATTTGTTCTGGGCGTTATCATGTAAAAAAGTGGGGGAAAGCTAGTTCTGATGTTAGGAACATTAAACGAGATTTGACTTAATAAACTTGGACAGTCCAACTTGTTGTTTAATAACATTAACTAACATATGTATGGAAAAATCTGAACAAGAAATTTTATCAAAAGAAAATAAACCTTTGGTTTGGTGGAGTTACTTTGACGACATTTTCGTAATTTGCGAACACAATCTTGAAGAACTAGATCCATTATTAACTGACATAAATAACAAAGAACCAACTATCAAATTTGCCCTAGAAATTGAACAAAATAACAAACTGTCCTTCCTAAACAGTTTGTTAAAGTTAAAGTTTATATAAAACTAACTCATACCAAAAGATACCTAAATTTCAGATCAAATCATCCGGATACAGTAAAGAAAGGTGCTATTAAGTCATTATATGATAGAACAAAGACCAACTGTTCTGATCATAATAAATTCAACAAAGAAAAAACAATTATAAAAAATGTTGTCACTGGAAACAATTACCCCACAAAATTTATTAACAAAGAGTTAAACAGACTTGAACAGAGAACAAACCTTCCGAATCAACTCAGAACTTCTCTTATTAACACTTTTCATTTTGCAATTTACATCAATAAATTAAAGCCATTGACAACGAAGTCAGAATAGACTTTGAAACGTTTGGTTTGCCATTAGTATAGGTCGTTTTATTTCGATGGTGGTGTTATTGCTCAAAAAAAAGATAAAAATAATCAAGAATATGCCACAAACAACAATTAGAAGACAGTCATCGTTTAATTAAAATTATGTAGTTTTGGTACAATATGTTAGTAGTTCCATTATTGTTTCAACGGATAACTGAGTTCGTTGACTTAATGAAGAGCCCCGTTCTACTAGTTGCTTCACTGCAATAAGTATTTTGGAAACAGGAACATTGTTGTAAAGATTTACAATATCAAAACTTGCTATTGTAAAGATATTTTTATATTCTATGAGAGTTTTTCCAAGAAATGTGCACTGTTTTTTAGATGAGAAACAGAACAACAACATTTTTCTTATGTCAACTTAAATGTCATAAATCGAACTTTCAATTTGCCATTTACATTTTCAATACATTTTTAAAGCAATTGGCAACGAAGTCAGAATCGACTTTGAAACGTTTGGTATTTTCTTTCAATATACAGCGTTTTATTTCGATTGTAGCGTTATTTCCCAAGAAAACATAAAAATAATCAAAAATATGCCACAAATATCATTTAGAAGACTATTGTTACAATGGCCACTGACGCCATTACTATACAAAACTGATAATTAATCGTTACAACGTCCTACTATCGTGGTTTCGATTACAATCACTTTAAAGGATGACATACAGTGCTAATACTGAATAATTGCTTGCCATGAAATTTATATCTAACATCACAAAAGTTCTAACAACAATTCACATACGCAAATGCTTTACAACCACTGTTCCAAATCAAACTAACTAAAAATTTTGACATTGTTGATAGGATACACTGTCTACTGAGAGATCTGTTGCTATTTGACTAAAAATTCTTCTTCTTCTTCTTCTTTCGAGACTAAACTTTTAATGTTAATGCCAAGGTATGCTGTTAACTGAACCAACCGCCAGAGTGCGCTTCCACGCACCTATCATTAGTCGAGGCTATTTAATCCTTTCAAAACATTATTTTAGTATTTTTCAAGGAAAATGATCTGTGTTTAAAATAAAAATATGTTTTCAAAAAAGCAATTGGATTTCTGAGAATTTTTACAGCGTTGAAAAAGTGCAACAGCCTATAACGTTTCATTGAACTTCTTCCAGACGGAACGTCGCTCAAACATACACAGACGCAAACTCATTTTTCGCTACCGCAACTCTCGAAAACAAAATCTAAAAGAAAACTCTCCTTCCCTTCGGTTATACAACATGAAAAACTTCGAACTATTTATCATGCCTTTCGCAGTCTTTTATTCCTGCTCAGCCATTGGAAATCTTGGATTGCAGTCGCACCGCGCGCCATATTCAACGAGGGCACATTTCTCGGGTGATTTTTTTTCGCTTTCCAAAACCGTTCGGCTGTGTGAAATGTGCACGAATAAATCCTCGACCTTCTGAGATGGCAAAAAAAAGATCTCTCGTATGTCCAAGCGAGGGAAGGACCAATCAAGATGTTGGCTGCTGGCCAACTAGTTATTTCTAGTTGATATGTTCATTATTATGACTGTTAATGTTTCAAAGATAGTTAGTTACATAAATTAATGAGAATATTCCGCGTGACACTGTCGTACTGTCGTAAACAGAGTAATAAAGTTGAAACGAGTTATTCGAATATAGTGGAAAGTGTATACTTTTACACTTAAAATTTAAAATCTGGTGATACTTTGTAATGAGCACTTTATAGGCTCTCAAAGGTATCAAAGTTCTGTACATTTCATTAATAAGTAATCCTAGAGTTGGGTAAGGGCAGTTGACCATTGTCATTGGACAAGTCAGTTGACGATTAGTTATTTGACCAGTCAAATTTTCAAAATTTTATTCGCGCATTCGATGGCTAAAACCTGTAAATCCCATAATAGTTTATGACCATGTATTGTCATTGCCATTTTTGACATTTTTTACATTTGAGATTTGCTAGATTTTTAAGGTTTTTGACAGTTTTGACATTTTTGATATTTTTATCATTTTTGACATTTTATATTTTTTGTAATTTAGCTTGACTTGAATTGAAGTACGATGATACGAATTTTTCAAATGTATTTGGTGTATTCCTATCAGACGGAAGCAATTAATATGGTGCCGTTTGCAAAATATCTCTCCTAATTGTTACAATCCTGCAAAAACCACTTATCTGACAAAAACCATTGAGCGGAAATTTAACTTACAACTCTTTCATAGACAGCATTACAATTCCTTAAGAAGCTTTCATAACACAAGCAATAAACAAAAGCAAATAAAATTTTTATGGATTTTTATTGTTTAAATAATTTCGTTCTTGGAATTTGCTTTTACAATCAGGTCAGCTATTGTCTATTAACTATTAACCGACTTCGAAAAAGGAGAAGGTTATCAATTCGTCGCGTATTTTTTTAGCTTTTTTGTATGTATGTTACCTGATTTCTTCTCCTGTGGTGCACCGTTTTGAATGAATATGGTCTTGTTTAATAGAGTATATACCCGGATTGGTGAAACTTCAAATTTTGGAAAAGAATTCTATTGGTAAAGTGATAAAATTTGTGAATGAACACATGCGTGCATGGAAATCGACCAATATCTCTAATATTTTAGTCGATTTTTCGATAACTCCTTATGGGTAGGTATTGTTTTTTAACGTTCAATCTATTAAGGAAGATCCTTAAGTGATCTCATACTTCTCTGCGACATATAACTTTCAGTTTTGCAGAAAATCGCCGAAAATTCCAAAATTCTTATCAAAAGTTTCATCGAAATAACATAACGGACATTTCCTCATAAATATTTTAATTCCAACGTAATAGTGCGGTAATTTTAGGCACTGGAAGTTTTAATTGCGAATTTGAAAATTTTCTATTTACATCTCAAGCATATAGGTAGTAAAGCATAGTATTTTCGGCTCCTTAAATCAATGAGTACCCAGCTCGTTTTGTTTGTATACCAGGCAAATACCTATTTAAATGCAAATTTTTCCATTTTGCGAAGACGGTGCTTTTGGTCTCACATTCTCCCGGCCTAATAGAAAATTCAGTGACAACACATGTCAAATTTTAAACTGCTATTTGGTGCGTTTATAGACAGGGTGTTTAGTTATAGCAAACAAAATCACAAAGTAAAGTGATAGAAGGAGTTGCATTTATATGAAGATTGAAATATAGGACGGACTAGAATGATAGTGGTCCGTAGGCAGCTGTATATACAGCATAGTTGGAATATAGGGTGGACTGGATGTTTTGTGCTATAAAAATGTTGGAAAAAATGTGAAACTAAAATTATATATGGTGATTAAAAAACTGTTATATGATGTGGACATAAGCAAATCATATACGGGATGGTTGAAATATATGCTGAAGTTGAATTATATTTATACAGTGTGATTAAAAAATTATTTCTTTTATAGCCCATAAGTAGTTGCATAAAAAGTGGAGAGGAATTAATGTTACACAGGGCGATAATATAAAATGTTAAAAATGAAACAGTTTATGGGGTAGCCCACAAGGAGTTATATACTATAGTTTAAATATATGACGGATTTGACTCCGTAAATACTCCGTCCTATAGTTTACAGAAGGCAGCTAACAAATGTATGCTTGTCCGTGGGCAGTCGTATGTACAGGATGGTTGGTATATAGGTTGGAGTGGAATTATCTATAGTTATACAGGGTCGTCAAAAAAAGTAGATAAAAGGTTACATGGCGTAGTCCATAAGGCATAAATACATTTTGGGCTTATTAAGTCAATGCGTACTAGTACATTTTGTTCGAAAAGATTTACCTGTCAATTTAAATAAGAAAGTATCATTGTGTAATGTTGAGTCTTTCGATGTTACCTTGTTCTGTCTATTAAGGTTATACATACAAAATAAAAAATAAAGAATGAAAACTACCGGAGTTCAAAAAAAATAAAAAGTTGAATATAAAACATTTAAAAAATATATATAACCGACTTCTACCTATAACTAAAAAGCTAAAAAATAATTATAACAAAATACAACTCTAGCAAATAAATAACACATTCAATGTCGTTAGGTACCTACCCAGGAAGTAAAAAATGTAAACATTAAAAGGTGCTCATTCTGTACAAATTAATTACCTACCAATCTAGTATATTTTTGAAGTCGGTGCCAGAGCAACAATCAAGTTTGATGAATTAGTAGATAAGTACGCAATGAAGGATTGACCTGATGAGGTCAAACCGACCCATTATTCGGATTTAGCGACCCCAAAAGCAGTTATATGATTTTTTCAGATTTTTTGATTAGATTATAGCAATTTGACCTTGGAATGACCTTGACCCTGACCTGATGAGGTCAAACTGACCCCAGATTCGGATTCAGCGACCCCAAAAACATAGGCCTACATAGATCCGGTCCGATGCACAAGACTTAATTTTTTTTTGTGGGTCTGTGTTATAATTGTACATCTTGATTCAGAAAACGATAGACCAATAAGTTATATAGGGGTGATCATTACACAAAATCATATACAGTGTGGATGCAATATAGAGTCAATTGTAGTTACACTTATAGAAAGTGGTCTAAATAATAAAACAAATGAAAAAATTATAAATATTTGGAAAATATAGACAAAGAATACAAATTAGAGCTGAAAAAATAGAGAGAGAGAGGCAGAGAGAGAGAGAGAGAGATAAGAATGCGTTAAAATTTTTAATTGAATTGTACCTTAAATCAGATAAAAAAGAAAATATATCTAAAAATAGTGATTGATTGCACACGTTTTCTAAACAGTTTATATTTTAAGTCAGCTGATGTTGGTTCTTCTTTAAATATAAATTATCTACATCATCTTTTAATAAAAACGTCAAAGTTCCACCATTTCGCAAGTTCAGCATAATTCGACGTAATCATTACAAGGGTCACAACAAGCATCCATCCCCGATGTTCCGGAAGTATTAAACATTGTTTAGCTCCGTGTTTCTACGAAGCTCATTTCATTTGTAAGAAAAGCTAATCACGATATATTGCTAGATGAATAGAGCTTCGCTACATTGAATAGAGTACCGTGGAGAGAAGATTATATTTGGCTTTGTTCTCGATGTACTAGGAACCCGTTTCGAATGACATTTTCAGACATTCGGGCTGCAGTTGAAACGCGATGGTAAATGAGTTGTAATTGAAGGTTGCCAAATGGGTGGAACTGTTGGTTTCTTTGTTCAATAACGTTCGGCATTAGAAAGTAGAGCAAAAGGCATTTCGAACAACAATTATAGAAGTATGTGTAAAGTCGTAATGTGTTTATCAATAAGGACAAAGATTTAAAATATTCTAATTGTATTTGTCAAGGGGGTTGTAGATATAGGTGTACTTATAAGGGAGCAAGGGGGGCAAATGCCCTCCGAAATTTAGTTGTAATGAAAGGGTAGAGCAAAAAGGCGTTTACCTACTCTTTGTTTCTTACCCCCTCCCAAAAAAGATGACAAATGCTGAAGATACAGGGTAAAGAAAAAGTTTATGGGTAGAGACAAGGATGATAAACTAGAACTCTTCAAAAAGGGTAAAGTTATTAAGTTTTGCGGATGGTAGCTGCAATGATGCAAACTGATATGGTAATTAAACTTGAAAAGCGTCCAGCTAAAAGAATTAAATAACAAGTTCAAGATGTGACCACAATGGCGCTGGTACAGAAAGAGGGTAACATGTGAAATGCTAAATACAGGGTGAATTTTTTTTTATGAACAGTCTGATCTCGGAAACAAGCGGAGATAGAGCAATTCTGTCGATTTAGTCAAATCCCTCTAGCTCCTTTGTTTTTGATTTTATAAAAAACGTGTGAATATCAAAATTGAAGGGAATTGTATCCTGAATATGATTGTCATGTCCTCGTTTGCGTGACAGCTCTCGTTTTCGAGATATGACACAAACTTATCTATTTTTGAATGGAAACCATAGTTGGCTATGACCTCAAAAAATCGGACATTTTTAGAAGTTTTGAACGATATAATACTCGATATAGATATTTATAAAAATAACAGAGTTATGGATGCTTTTCTCTCTTATTTTCACTTTTATCGTAGTTAGCCATGAAATAGATTGATTTATTAATAATTATCCCAAAAAATATTGAACGATTTTTTTATTACGCATATCCGATATAACGACAAAACTAAATAAGTAAGTACATACTAAAAACATAAGAAATTAAAGTACATAATAATGGTTAAATTTATGTTTGAAAAGTCCACCATTATTATTTAGACAAAAATTGCCTATCAATTTATTCAATTGCTTGTAACACCGCCTCCCTTAGGTCACCAACTGTCTCATACTTTCCTTTGTATACTTTGTTTTTTAGCGCACCCCATAAATAGAAGTCTATAACTGCCAAATCAGGAGACCGGGGTGGCCATTCGCGTGGGCCATTTCTTCCTATCCAGAGTTTGGATAAATATTATCTAAGTATTGTCTTACTAATAACGAGTTATGAGCAGGTGTTCCATCAAGTTGGAAACACTCAATTTCCAAACGAGTTCTCAAATTCAAATTATGGAACATGTCTTGGAAAGTGTATTGCAAGAAATGCAAGTAGTGCTCAAGTGATTCGTCATAGATAGAAGGCCCCAGAATAGTTTGGTGTGCTATCATAGCCACACAAACATTAAACCAAATTTTATCTGGGGTCGTCTTTGTTCTACATGGAAAGGGTTTTCTTTCGCCCAGATGTGCTCATTGTTTCTTTAGAACATACAGCAGTTAGTAAATCTAGTTTCATCTTACTATAACACCTTTAATGGAAACTGTGGATTGTCAAGACACATGTCTCTAAACCATGTACAAAACAAAATACGTCAATGTTCGTCACCAGCATGCAAAGTTTGAGAAAGATTGTACGGGTGGAACTTGTGTGCTTTCAATACCTTAACTACAGTTCGCTGTGCCAGATTCTGCCACAATCTCTCGAGTTGATGTAGATGGATTTTGATTTACCATTGCCAAAACATTTATTTGTGCTGCTTCGTTAATTTGATTACGTTCCTTTGGTGGTTTAGCAAAAGATCCATATCTGCGTAAACTATCGTAAAGCCTCTTAAATGTACATAGAGCAGGTTGAGACGATTAAAATATCTATGAAAGTATTCCTCAGCTGCACGAACTGAATTTTTATGGCATATGATATGACATTCCAACATATTCAGTTTTTCTTCGTTAGAATATTCCATTTTATTACGAAAACTTGTCAATATCGACTGTCAGTTCAGCACTACTAATGGAATTACTCTCAAATGAGGAAATGTCAAAGTGAAAATAATCTTTTTCATGGCTACCTACGTTAAAAGTGAAAATAAAAGAGAAAAGCATCCATTACTCCGTTATTTTATGAATGACTATATCGAGTATTATATCGTTGAAAAGCTCTAAAAATGTCCGACTTTTTGAGGTCATAGCCAACTATGGTTTCCATTCAAAAAAAAGATAAGTTTGTGTCATATCTTGAAAACGAGAGCTGTCACGCAAACGAGGATATGGCAATCATTCACTTCAATTTTGATAATTTACACTTTTTTTATAAAATCAAAAATAAATGAGCTAGCGGGATTTGACTAAATCGGCAGAATTTCGTTTTTTCAAAATATCAGCCTTAATTTTTACAAAAATCAGAAAGTGTCATTAAATTGGGCCAGTAAAACTGCAAATCCATGAATGGGTTTCTCTTTCCATTTGAGCAGTTTCTAATCAGTTGACTGGTGGTATAATTGGAGTTGTTGTTCTGTCAGTCGCAGTGCAGTTGAATCATCAACCTGGAACCTGGCATATGACTCTGTGTAGATCAACAATGTGGCAAAAAATATGTATGCTCACTCTGACAATTAACAATTAACAAAGGCAGGCACCAAGTCTAAATTTAAAGTAAACAGCGCCATCTATTGGTTGTGAATGTCATACAAATATTTAACCTTGGGGTATCTCGTTTAACCACTTATAGGCTTTGTGACAATGACACTTCAGCTTTAACCAGCTGCAAATATATGAAGAAATCGACAGCTCTAAATAAAACTTCTGACATATTCAAAAAAAAAGGATTACCAATTTTAAAAAATAAAACAGCAATCCTAATAACTCCATCTGACATCGAACGACAAAACTTATTGAACGAGCTTTACATTTTAATCGAGCCTAAATAACAAATACAGTACATGCAGTGACATACAGTCATAAATACGAGTATTTAACAAATCCAGATAAATACCCTTCGATGTCATTTCTACCGTGTCATTTATCGGCGTAAATTTTAAAACACTTTTAATTATACGCTGTTGAGCGTTGCATATGATCGGCGCATCCAATAGCAAGCACACCGTTAATGGCTCTTCAATTAATTACGGCTTTTCATTCAAACATTCACAATGTAGCGGAAATGATTGGCCCGTCCGTTTGAATAGGTGTATTCAGTTATGACGGGCCACAAATAATCGGCATATTATTGATGTGTATTGTCGATATTATTTTCAACGACTGTTTTCATTTGTTTAAACAATTTACGGTGTATGTTGGAATTTTATGAGTACAGTTAACAAGGCATTTAAAATATTCAAAAGACTGTATGTTAATCATTAGAGCTTTTATTTTGGAAATGAAATTTAGCAGCAAACCGCCGATGCCATTTTTTGAATAGTGGTTCGTCGGTAATGATGACAATCTAAAACCCATTACTACAGTTACTTTTGTTAGTTCTTCAAAGAAATGATGTAAATTGCTAAATATAAAGTAATATTAATGTTAAACTACCCCGATTTTGTCTCTTTATCAACCAATTATATGTAAATTATATATGTATTCTTAAATGTCTATGAGATATTCAAAAACGTTTGTCGTGCTGTTTAAAATCCACCCTCATGCTACATCAGCGCCACCACAATTTAATTCATCTTGGCGGACATTTTTTTTAATATGTATTAGGTTAAACTATACAGTTATGTTGAAAAAGGGTCGGCATATCCTTTGACAATTAAAAGTTTATTTGGGCACTCAGTATAACTGGGGAATAGGGTTAATAACTAAATCTTAATTAACCTAGTTGTTTTCTGAACGATAATTGTGGCATCTCTGGTCTTTGGAATAACACCACATAAACTTGAAAGTCTGTATATTTCAAAAAGTCCAAACTTTTCAAGGTCTAAATCAGTCCCCGTTTTCATTAGTATTAACACAAATGAACAAGAAATTAAAAAATTACAAGGATTCGTATGACAATTTAGTAAATCACAATTTGACCTTAATGTTTGACAATCAAACCGATGTAACTAAGGAAATTTACTGCAAATTTGATATATTGATGATATATACAGGGTAGCACTAAAAATTCTAAAGTTCATGTGAAATAAGCGTCGTCGTTTCTGGAGGTTGATTGCCGGTGATGCGTAGCGGCAGAGGCCGAAGAAGAGCTCTCCAAATATTTTCAATTTGGACGCTGGGCTCGCTAATTATATTTTCGTTCGAGATTATATATGCTGCCTCTATGAATTTTCTTTTGTAGCAATGTTCTTCCTTGTGAATTGCTTTGGCCTTGTCCCAGTTGATATTATGGTATTCGGTTCATGCGTGATTAGCTAGCCCAGACTTCGTTACCTCTGCCCTTTGAGTAGCTGTGCGGTGTTCCTTAACCCTGGTGTCCAGCGGTCGCTTTGTCTTTCTAATGTAAAGATTGCCGCATTCATGCTGTATATACAGTTATTTGGTATTGCTGGTGCGTAGGGCCTCGTTCTTGTTATCATGCTCCTCAAGGTGTTGTTGCTTTTGAAGATCATTCTGATTCCATAGCTGTGTGTAATTCTGCTAAGTTTCTCCGACAAGCCTTTAGTATACGATAATAGTTGAGTTGCTACCGTGGTGTCTTCTTCCTGCATAGGTTGTTTGTCCAGCTCTTCAAACGCTTTGGTAATGATCGTTTCCGGATATCCATTCGCCAAAGTCTTCCCTAAGTTTCACTTGTTCTTCTTTGAGGGCTTCTGGTGTGCTGCAGATATTTTTGGCTCTATGGATTAGTGTTTTGATGATGCCAGTTTTTGTTGCTGATGGGTGGTTGGAATTGTAGTGAAGGTATAATCCTGATGGATTGCCTAAGGGTTCCCCTTTATCACTAACCATCGCCAACATCTACATGGAATGGTTCGAAGGACATGCACTGAGGAGTTACTAGAAACAGCCTAAGCTATAGTTGAGGTATGCCAATGACACCATTATTATTTGGCAACATGGAGAGACAGAACTACAGGCATTCCTGGAGCACCTCAACCAATCCCAACCATCCATTAGATTCACCATGAAGATGGAAGAGAGTGGGGGTGCCTACCATTCCTTGATGTAAAGTAAGTGTCAAAGGACTAGGACCTGGATCCAAACAACAGTTTACAGGAAGGCTAAGCATACAGGATTATACCTTCACTACAATTACAACCAAGTATTTAATTCTTGTAGCAAAAATTATTTCATGCTTTTTAGTTAACTTTTTTTGAAATCGGTTTTTTTTATTCATGTATTTATTTATTCAAATTTTAATCATTTACTCCTCACTATATTTTTTTCAACAAGTATATAGTCAACTTATTTTATCTGTTTGAAGACGCTAGATGTAAGACCGACATCTAGGATTTTCGAGAGAATCCGTACACAGAGGTTCCGAATCTGGAGCCGTTCCATGTAACTGCTGTTCCCTCTCAACTACTAGGACAGAATGACAGAATGTCACGATAAAATTTTTCAGGTTACTTCACCTGTCAGAGATATTGAATACTCCCTTCGAGGTGTCATTCCTTTGTACGCAAGACAATATATATTATATATCACTATAATACATATTGTTTCTGGTTAGGGAACCTTCATCAGTTGCGCTTCCCACAATCGAATGTCCTCTCGAACACTTCTTTATGCATTTGATGCATTTCGTTAAATTTGAAGACGCGAGATGTAAGACGGACATCTAGGATTTTCGAGAGAATCCGTACACAGAGGTTCCGAATCTGGAGCCGTTCCGTGTAATTGCTGTTCTCTCTCAACTCCTAGGACAGAATGTCACGATAAAAATTTTCAGGTCACTTCACCTGTCAGAGATATTGAATACTCTCTTCGAGGTGTCATTCGGAACCTCTGTGTACGGATTCTCTCGAAAATCCTAGATGTCGGTCTTACATCTCGCGTCTTCAAATTTAACGAAATGCATTAAATGCATAAAGAAGTGTTCGAGAGGACATTCAACTGATGAAGGATCCCTAATCAGAAACAATATGTATTATAGTGATATATAATATATATTGTCTTGCGTTCAAAGGAATGACACCTCGAAGAGAGTATTATTTTATCTGTATTGACACGTTTTTATTGTAAGAATTTCAATTCTCAGAGGCTTTTTTAGGGAGGGGGGGGCCTGGTTCCGCTCCTGACACTGTTTTTTAATACAATTAATGCACTGTACGTCTTTATAAAATAGCAATAATCAAGAGTATTCTAAACACAAAAATCCCATCCAAACAGCCATCAGCCATACTGACGATGAAAATAATAGATTGCCATCCCCATTAAGGTTCAATTAATGAGGCAAACAAATCATATCCAAAATTTGGAGCATCCTCTAATTGCGAGCATTGTGAAGATATTCGGTGACAGCTTAATCGTGAGATTCTGCAGGAAAATTACCTCGAACGTGACGTTATTGAAAATGTTTGTCTTAATCTAGTTCCTGGAGAACGCAATCTATTTGGAAAGGCTTTATCCGCGCAGGATTTGAATTATCTGGACAGACAAGGTATGAATCCGTAATAAAATCATTTAGTCTCTGGATGTTGGAGAGAAAGTCATTGGGAAATTCTGAAAAAGCCCGGCGATGTAATTCGTTTCGTTGAAATATATTATACAAGTTTATTTATAGGGTGTTTCAAAACTTTTAGGGGAGATTCCTTGTTAAAAATAAAGGATGGTTGCTTATACAAATGTTAAGTCAAAACTCATTCATTTGAGATATATCGCGATATATCGGCGGTCCACACACTTACCTTATGAAAATAGATTAGCAAGGGAATGAAATGCATAACTTTAAATTTCATTTGTTTCGACCCGACCCGATTGACCGACCGACACTACACACTGACTCGATCATGAAATGCCCATCCAATTTAGTTCTCTGTGTAAGAAATACGGACCAGATAATATATTAAGAGTGTCTTCTTTCATAGAAATTCAATAATATACAGAGCGAGTTTTTTTGTGATCAATATGGGGATCTCGGAAACTAGCAGAGTTAGAGCAATGGTTAAATTTGAAAAGATTTGCAGTTTTACTGGCTCAATTTAAAGACACTTTCGAATTTTTGTATAAAGTCATAGATATTTTGAAAAAACGAAATTCTGTTGATTTAGTCAAATCCCTCTAGCTCCTTTGTTTTTGATTTTATAAAAAAAAATTGAAGGGAATTGTATCCCGAATATGATTGTCATGTCATCGTTTGCATGACAGCTCTTGTTTTCGAGATATGACACCAACTTATCTTTTTTTGAAAGCAAACCATAGTTGGCTATGACCTCAAAAAATCGGACATTTTTAGAGCTTTTCAACGATATAATACTCGATATAGTTATTCATAAAAATAACGGAGTTATGGATGCTTTTCCTCTCTTATTTTCACTTTTAACGTAGGTAGCCATGAAAAAGATTGTTTTCACTTTGACGTTTCCTCATTTGAGAGTAATTCCATTAATAGTGCTGAACTGACAGTCGATATTGACAAGTTTTCGTGATAAAATGGAATATTCTGACGAAGAAAAACTGAAAATGTTGGAATGTTATATCATATGCCATAAAAATTCAGTTCGTGCAGCTGAGGAATACTTTCATAGATATTTTAATCGTCTCAACCTACTCTATGTACATTTAAGAGGCTTTACGATAGTTTAAGCAGATATGGATCTTTTACTAAACCACCAAAGGAACGTAATCAAATTAACGAAGCAGCACAAATAAATGTATTGGCAATGGTGAATCAAAATCCATCTACATCAACTCGTGAGATAGCGACAAAAGCTGGCACATCTCAACGAACTGTAGTTAAGGTACTGAATATAGCGTTTATACAAAAAACTATCATTTATTTTTGACAACGAGGCGCCCCTTAAAATATTTCACATTTGTATGAAATCAATCTTGATTATACCATTTAATGAATAAATAGCCAAGTAGTTTATACTTTTCACTCATGTTTTCCTTTCCAAGCATTTCCACAAATTTTTGGAAATATTTTTGCAGATACTTTGATATTGGAATTTCAAAAGTATTGTTTTTATGATTCCAAAAATCGCTCTATACATACTTATCATTTGACATTCGGGTATAGTATTGGGTATCTATCAAATTATCCACAATTTATTTAGACCATCTCGCACCTGTTTTGGGGTGGCTGATATTTTCAGAATATCTGAAATTAAACATAATAACCATATGACTACTCGCAAGAACTGAAGGAAAAATGTTATTTTTGCAACAATGTATAAAATTTAAAAATAAATTCTCTACAATATTTTCCCCTCAAATTTTGTACATACTCATTTTACAGAATATTTAAGAGGAATAAATGTTTGGTAATAGAATTTTACACATAATATGAAAAGAAAAGATAGTATTTAATTAACCGACTTCAAAAAGAAGTCGTGTACCAACTGTTTTTTTTTGTATGTGTACCATTACTGGAAACTAGCTTAAGTAATTTCGATCGTTTAAACTGGATTTGGTTAAGGGGTCCCATTTTTTTTCAAGGACATAGCTTATATCTTTTTTTCGAAAATCGACAAAAACATGCTAACATACTTTCTTATATAGTAACTTTGGTGGATAATCTTAAAAACGGAAATAGTTTCTTCTAAAAAAGAAAATCGTAAGAAGTTGTTACTACAGAAAAGTGTAAATCGTGAGTTTCCTTTTAAAACAAATCAAATAGTTGATATAATGGCAATACATATTTTACACCTATAAAATTAAACTCAATGTTAGCTCAGTATCTAATAGAGAGAACAAAATGTAATTTCTAATAAAAGATTTTCATTCACGTAAAATATTTTCAATTTGTCTCCGCAACATTGAGTCCGGAATCAAAAGGCTGTGACAGAAAGCTCAGCAACATCGAAGTTTATTGATAAGGAAATAATTCAATTTCCACCAGGAATAGCTTTCGGATACAAGGTCTTGATATAGCGAGCCATTTTTCAAGATTCCCATCGACATCGGTGTAAATGTAGCTCACGGCTCATCTTTTTGTAAGTGTAATATTCAATTGAGGATATCTTTTTAAAGAAAATCTTCATTTTCCTATATATATATATATATATATATATATATATATATATATATATATACCGGGTGATTTTTTTTGATGACCTGTATGGGGATCTCGGAAACTAGCGGAGATAGAGCAATGGTTAAATTGGGAAAGATTTGCAGTTTTACTGGCCCAATTTAATGACACTTTCGGATTTTTGTAAAAATCATGGCTTACTAGATATTTTGAAAAAATGAAATTCTGTCGATTTAGTCAAATCCCTCTGGCTCCTTTGTTTTTGATTTTATAAGAAAAGTGTAAATATCAAAATTGAAGGGAATTGTATCCCGAATATGATTGGCATATATCGTTTGCGTGACAGCTCTCATTTTCGAGATATGACACAAACTTATCTTTTTTTGAATGGAAACCATAGTTGGCTATAATCTCAAAAAATCTGACATTTCTAGAGCTTTTCAACGTTATAATACTCGATATAGTTATTCACAAAAATAACGGACTTGTGGATGCTTTTCTCTCTTATTTTCACTTTCAACGTAGGTAGGCATGAAATATATTGATTTTTTAATAACTATTCCAAAAAACATTGAACGATTTTTTTGATAGGTATATCAGATATAACGAAAAAACTAAATAAGTAGGTACTTACTAAAAACTTAAGAAATTAAAGTACCTAATAATGGTTACAATTTATGTTCGAAAAGTCCACCATTGTTACTTAGACAAAAATTTCATCTTTTTAAGATTAACATTACCGCTTTCCTTACAGACCGCCTGTCAATTTCTTCAATTGCTTGTAATACCGTCTCCCTTAGATCACCAACTGTCTCATACTTTCTTTTATATACACCCCATAAATAGAAGTCTATAACTGCCAAATCGGAAGACCGGGATGGCCATTCACGTGGCCATTTCTTCCTATCCAAGAGTTTGGATAGATATTATCTAAGTGTTGTCTTACTAATAACGAGTTATGAGCAGGTGCTCCATCATGTTGGAACCACTCAATTTCTAAACGAGTTCTCAAATTCAAATTATGCAACATGTATTGAAAAGTATATTGCAAGAAATGCAAGTAGCGCTCCCCAGTAAGTGATTGGTCATAAATAAAAAGCCCCAGAATAGTAGACCCCATGATACCACACCATATTATATTTGTTTCCCACTTTTTTTAGTCTTTCTGATTGATCCTGTATGTATGGTATGGTTATTGTATTAATGGGATTATCTTGGGAGTCAGTGTTGCATGGTGAAGTTTGATGTTGGTTGTTAGGGATTGTTTGGTAGTCCATTTTGTTTAACTCGTTATTAATAAATTTATTTGGGTAATGATTGGCAGAAAGTACATTTTTTATAAACGTTTTTTCTTCATCTAATTTATTGATGTTAGAACAGTTGGTTATTGCTCTGTCATATAGAGATTTGATGATACCTCTTTTTACTGAATTTGGAGGATTAGAGTTAAAGTTGTGATACCTGTTAGTATCAGTCGGTTTTCTGTAAACTTCTGTTTCAAATGTCGATTGTGTTTTGGTTATTAAAATGTCTAAGAATGGTAATTTGTTATTCTGTTCAAGCTCTAGTGAATAATTTGTTCTGTGTTGTTTATGTCGTTAAGTAATGCATGTAAATCCTCAAGATTATGTTCCCAAATAACGAATATGTCAACAACATAACGCCACCAAACCAAAGTATATAGAAAAGTTTGCAAAGAATAATCATTTTTCAATTCGGTGTCCATAGCAAAATTGATTAGACGTAACTACACAAAAAAATAGAGCAAATTTCAAGGCATTAAAAAATATATTACAGTATCTATACTAAAAAATTACATCACCGTTTGATATTTCGCAAGAAACAAGTGTCCTGCTTAATGATCATATTAAAGGAAAAAAAAAGCTAAAAATGGAGAAGTGAAGGACTTTATCGGCTATAAATGTCAGACAAAACGATGCTCGTAAAGGTTATATTTTAATTGTCACAATACTCAAGCAGTCGTAGATGTTTCCAAGCTCTTTTCAATAGTCGCATTAGAACTAATTTTATGACAATTTGATTGTAGTAAAGGCAATTTGGAGGATAAAGGTTTTAATGAGATAGTCCCGGACTAAATGTCTTGTAAACAATTCTGACTTGGTGATTAAACGAAGCAAATATTCAGGAAAATGTCTTCTGACGGTTATTTATAGCAACGAGACACCGCAATTCTTAAAAACTGCTGTACATATCCAAACGTTTCAGGGTCTAGGTCAGATTCAGTTGATAATGACAATAAAGACTCTATGAAAAAAAGCAGAATAATAGGCCTTTTCATATTGGAAAAAAAATTATGCGCATGCACAAATTATTCACTGCACTTTATGTTTGTTTATAAAGTGAATACACTATTTTCAATGTAATTTACTAATTTGGTATTAGTAGTAAAGTTTTAAATAGTTATAAACATGTATAACATTTTATCAGCAAAGAATGGAGGACGAAGCATTAATGTCATGGAATATGTGGGAGCCATATGTACAGTAAATCATTTTTGGAGAATTTATTTGACTTTATTAGTTTTCCAAAGCCTTGTATCGAATCTCGTCGAAAGCTTGTTAAATCAACGAAAAGAATAAACAGTTCGAAGTTTATCTAAAATGTGCTAAATGTGATTTATTACTTAGAGATGTGAACTAAGTGATGGTCGATTACACGTAATTGATTATGTAAATAAAGATACATATATGTGTTTATGTGTATGTGTTTTTAAGACAATAACTTGCTAAAAGATATAACATTAAATAACTTTTTCAAAATCAGTTGTACATAATGTACCGTGACCAGATATAAAGATGCAAATTGAGTTTAAATAAATCTTTGTATACTGAATTTTGTATTTTATTTGTACCAACTGTACAGCCTTCAGTAATAGTACATACAATTTTTGTACAGATTTCGTGAAAATCTCATAAATTAACTTTCATATATCTGTCAGTCGAAAGATGAATAGCCAACATAATTTAGATCACAAATTGTAGTAAAAAAGACAATGACTAATAAAAGCATAGTAATAATAAATTAATTAAATTTTTATTACTAATATGTATTTTATTAATTATCAGTATATTAATTACTTTAAATCTAATATGAGTATGATTTTTCTCCTAACCTGTCAAATAGATCAGCCTTATTTTCGCCTTGTGGATGAAAATATCATTTTAAATAAAGCTCTACTAATTAATATTTCAGTTAACTTAATTGATAATAACGGCATTAATACTAGTTCCCTATTTAATCCCTATGCATATTTCTGAAAAGTGCTCGAAACTCTCATATATCCGCCTTTTTACACGCCAAATGCGCCTGCGCATTACAAAGGGTAAACTGATCTATTGTAAAGCTTGAAGTTAAAATGTCTGACAACGTATATGACATATGACGTAACTAAGAGAATTTAATTTGATAATATTCATACAGCAGTCAATAGAGATTTTTAAGAGACAAAATTCAACAGCAAACGCTTACGCCATCACATTAATAATAGTTGATAATGGCAAAGCAAGAGTCAAAACGTCGAGTATTTAATAAATTCTGACGCGGTTCTCCCCCGGAACCCAGCCTAGTTCATAATAATGACCGCGGAAGCCTCTCAGAACACATACGGGGTATTCCATCTCAAACGAGCCACCTTGAACATCTTGATTATTTTCAAAACTATTGCAATAAGAAAAAACAGGTCGATTTTTGTTTAGAGGGGGAAATTTTTTGAGATGAATTAGCGCTTGCGCGCATTCAACATAAGCAGTCCAATTCAATGGCCTTGAGATTTGAGATAGGGAAAATAGGTGTTGTCGTATATCATTTGAAAGCCTTTTTTACTGACTATACCGTCATAATAATTTTTTTTATTGCAATTCCTGTTCATGTACCAGAAAACTGGTGGAAAAGTATTAAAAAGGAGTTGTTTTATAGTAGGCTCTTAAAACATCCTGTTTCACTGTCACACCCTATAATAAAACACAATACAAGAAAAACATTAAATGTAAAATTCATTTATTTTACATTATGTTTTGTTGGTATTTACAGCAAGTGTGTTTATCTGTTGTGACCTTTATTCCATCATTTGAAGCATTGTACATTTATCTGTCAAGTTTTACTTTACTGATTTGTTGAAAATTTAAAAGATAATTATGATATACACATTGCAAGAACGTGTTGAGCTGATAAGTCTTTATTACCAAACTCAAAATTGTGCTCAATCTGCTGCAAGGGTTTTTAACCAAAATGATCCCGAAAGTAACGTTCGTCATAAATACGTATTGGGGTTGATTTTAAAATTTGTTGAGACGGGCTCAGTAATGAATAAAAAAAGAGCTTCCATTGGAATTGTAAATGGTGAAGGGGTAGCTGTGGCTACATTAGGCCATGTCCAATTTATACCAAACACGCAGTCTGTCCAGCAAATCTCTGCAGCTTCCGGTATTAGCAAAACTAACGGTTTTAGAATTTTGCATAAGTACAAATTCCATCCTTACAAAATTAAATTATTTCATGAATTGAATGAGGATGATTGGGATCGAAGGCAAGAGTTTTGCGAAATTATGACCCAGCGTATGATCGAAAATCCGGATTTCTTGTAAAATGTTTGCTTTTCGGATAAGTGCACTATTTCACTTCATAGGGAGGTTAACCGACATAACTGTAGATTGTGAAGCGATGCAAATCCTCATTTATTTCGAGATGCTCATAGTCAACATCGGGTAAAAGTAAACGTTTGGGCAGGGATTTTGGGAAATCATCTAATTGGACCCCTGTTTATTCCTGGTAATTTGAATGGTTAAATTTATCACAATATATTGGAAAAAGGAAATTGTTAAAAGAGGAAATCAATCAAATTAGAAAATGATCCTCTACTACATGAAGAGCAATTGCATTTTCAACAAGATGGAGCTACTCCTCACTACGCCGCACCAGTTCGTCAATACCTCCATTTGGAATACCCTGGATTGGAAGAAGAGGTCCTATAGAATGGCCTGCCCGATCAACTGATCTGAGCCCTTTGGATTTTTTTTGTAGGGACAAGTTAAATCCAAAATTTTTATGACTCAGCCTGAGAATTTGGACGAACTACGCCAACGAATTATACCGGAGTGTTCTCATATAACATCGACTATGCTAAACCATGTCAGAGAGGGATTTTAGTCAAGGTTGTACGATTGTATGGAAGTCAATGGAAGACACTTTGAACATTTGCTTTAGAGGCATTGTATAATAATGTAAATTGACATTTTTTTAATACTCTTTTATTATTACATGTACAGAAATTGCAATAAAAATGTTTATTACTACGGTATAGTCCGTAAAAAGGGCTTGTGCGCTTTTTCAAATTACAATCACAATTTACTGTAAGTATGTAAAAATTTATCACACATAATTTTGAATTTTGTTTGTAGTCAAAGGACTGACGAAGAAATAAAGTATTTCGAAAGCTTTCGCAAAGTAAAAGTGTATTTGACTTCTTTATAAAACCGTTCATAAAAGGCTGCTTCCTGAAACCTTTTTTACATATATGAAGAAGAAGAAATTTTTTTGAATATATCATATCTTATGACGCTGCCTCAGTGCGGGTTGGTAAGGGTTGAATAAATGAATGAATGAAATTAATTTGTTCTGAGTTCTTTGTGAATAACACCACATGAATTTGAAAGTCTGTATATTTCAAAAGGTCCAAACGTTTCAAGGTCTAAATCAGACTCCGTTTTCAATGGTATTAAGCTCAAAAAATTCTAAAGATCATGTCAAATAACAAAGCATCTTTCAAATTGGAAAAATTTGAAAGAGTTATCTTTAGAATTTCATGTGTCGTTCCTGGGTACGACTTTGTTATAGGATAGTGCATTCGTCAAAAATGAGCCCAAAGAAATTCTGATGTTCTAGAGATCTCATTAAAGTTATAAGGGAAAACCTAGGAAAACCCTTATGAACTAATCCGATATAGGCTTGTTCAAAAGGACATTACCATTATTAATATCGTCCTTGATTTTTGGCAACCAGGAACGGCTGAATTCTATAGAAGTACGAGCTATACAATCGCTTTCATTTACTAACATTAAAGCAGACTCTTTCAGCTTTGTTTTGTATTATGTTCTTCTTTGTGTAAAATGGTTGTATTTTAAAATTGTATGTTAATTACCAAGGTACCAGGCATGTTCACAAATTTTTAACTTTTGTAATTGTCTTTATATAATTTTTTTGTTCATTTATTCGTATATTTGCAGCTCTAGAGGTTTCTCCAAAATAAAACTTGTTACATTGGCAAGGACTCTTATAATTCCATTTTTTTGAGTTTTGTGTTAAGTTATTTGGTTTAGTTTTTGATATAATTGATTTCAGTGTATTTGTTGTTTTGAAAGTTGTTTTGATATTAAATCTGTTTCCCACTCTTTTCAGTCTTTCTGAAAGACCCTGTATGTATGGTATGGTTGTTGTAGTAATGTGCTGAATTGATTCGGCCGATACTTGTTGGAAATTCATTATAATAATTAACTGACACTACAATTGCAATTTCCACAAATTACGTTTTTTGAAAACTGTCCGACGCGTTTCGACTAATGTCTTTGTCAAGGAACTAGACTAACTGGGTATTTCTTGAGGAAGTTGTATTTAACTCTATGAGTTCCATACTCGCAGAAATTTTCATGGCTAATATTGAAAACAAAATTCACCAAAACGTATTGGCTAAAAATTTTATTTATTGGTATAGATATGTAGACGATATTTTAGCTTGTTTCGTAGGGACGAATAGACAATTAGAAACGTTTCTCAATTTTATAAACAATATCCATCCAAATATTAAATTTACTATAGAGTGTGAACAAGACAGCAAAACCAATATTGATTCATATAATAGTATAACCTATTTTGGCAAACCAAGTTCAAAAATAGCATCCTTTTTAAGAAAACAGAATATTAACGTTGAATTCAAAACAAACAATAGTCTTGGAAAATTTATCAAAAATAACAAATCAAAAATCGATCCAAAAAATAAATCTGGAGTCTATAAATTATCATGTGGGTCATGCCCTAAAGCCTATATCGGTCAAAGCGGCAGAGCGTGTAAAAAACGTATCTATGAACACCGTAATTATTTCATTAATCAAAAAACAGATTCCAATTATGCTGAACATTTAGTAACAGAAAATCATCTTTTCGACAAAAATTTTAAATTATTACATTCAGAAAATAAAGGCAATAAATTAAACCTTTTAGAATCATTGGAGATTAATAAACTTAAAAATACCGGTAATTTGTTAAACGACCAGACAGAAATAAATAATTCTCCCTTAATAAACCTCTTTAGTTAATCCTTTTACCTGTAATAAAATTAAATAATCCTGTTTAACACTAAGTACCTGGTAATTATATCACTTCTCGAATATAAATACAACTTCCTCAAGAAATACCCAGTTTGTCTAGTTCCTTGACAAAGACATTAGTCGAAACGCGTCAGACAGTTTTCAAAAAACGTAATTTGTGGAAATTGCAATTGTAGTATCCCAACGACCCAAAAATTTTCAGAACTATTAGGGACACCTCTGATTATGTAAAGTTACAAAATGACTTAAACAGGTTTTCTGATTACTGTACAAGAAACAGAATTTTTGTTAATGGTGATAAATGTCATTCCATCCAGGAAACCTAGTCACTCATGAACCCTATGTGATCTATATTTAATGGGTGTCAAATTGAAGTATGTAGAAAACGTTAGGGATCTGGGGGTTGTATTAGATTCCAAACTGTCTTTTGAAATACACATTGAATTACTTGTTCAAAATGCTCAAAAAATGTTGGGTTTCTTATTACGAATAACCAAAGGTTTCAAAAATGTCAGATCGCTCACTACCCTATACTATAGGGTTGTTAGATCGATATTAGAATATTCTTCGACAGTTTGGAATCCCTTCTATTATAAATATATTGTCAGAATAGAAAACGCCCCAAAAAACTTATAAAAGCTATAAATTATCGTTTTAACAGGGAAAGACATTTTCATCCATACAGTGAATTTTATAACATGGTACCTCTAGAATTCAGGAGGAACATATTTTTCTTATATAAGATAATTAATAATCTCCTTGATTCCGAATATTTAAATAATCATTTTTTTATCAATGCTAGGCCTTACACCCTCAGAAATAGAGAAATATTTGCAATTGAACGCTCAAACTCCAATTATTATTTTAACTCGCCGCTGCCACGGTGTTACCGGTCGTACAATATGATCGATGAAAAAAATAATAGTTACCCGGTTTTCAGGAATCACATTACACAGGCTGTTGACCTATGTCAAGGATCAGTCTGTTACTTTTGAATTTGTACTTTTTTCCCTTTTGTATTTTAATTAAATGTACTTGCTCGATCTCATGTTACAATTATTGTTAACTTGTGCCACCCTATAATAGGGCAGCTGCGACTGTCTGTATGGGGGCCGTACTCTTTAAATAAATAAATAAAATAAATAACTGAAATTTGATTGTCAAACATTAATGTCAAATTGTGCTTTACTGATTTTTCATTACGAATCCTTTTTATTTTTAATTCCTTGTTTATTTTGTGTAATCCCATTGAAAACGGGGTCTGCTTTAGACCTTGAAACGTTTGGACCTTTTCAAATATACAACGACATTGCTCAGGTTGGGCGATGAGGAACACCAACAACCATAACGTTCACATATTGAAGAAGAGTTGTTTGGAGGTCCTGGTGTGTTTCCTGAGGTGCACCTTGCCCAATGGGGACAAAGTTCATTTGAGGCCTGCTATATGTGACAAAGCTAGGAAAAAACAACAAGGTAGAGGAAAACTTATAATATTTAACATAATACGTAATAAAATAGAGCGTCATTTATAGCTATATAGAAAAAGAAAAATATCAGTATCACCTATATAAGGAATATCACTTAATAAGAACTAACGTATTTTTTGTTAATTAATTTGTTTAGGTACTGATGATCTTCTCCACTGAATCTTCTTTCCATTCCTAAGTTTCCTTACCATCATTCATTACAACATAAACGACTAAAATGGCAGTTACTTTATAGTTAACAACCATTACTCAGAAACAAATTGTGACTACTGAAGTTTCAGAGGTTAATTTCCTAGTCATTGGTCTGCTGCACATGAATTTTGTTTTTTTTAAGTTCACATTTGAATCCATTAAAACCCAGAAATATAGGGAATTAGTCTTCTAGGTGCTGCTTCAAACTATCTCTGACGTTATATTATTAGAAGAACAGGCGGGTTTCCGTAAAGTAAGGTCTTGTATTAACGATGTCTTTAGTTTAAAACAAATAATTGACAAGCCCAGATAATTCATTGTAGAGAAACACATGGTCTTCGTAGACTACAGAAAAAACCTTTGATCAAATCCACCGAGACAAACTTTGATATACAAAGGAAAACCGAGGATTTCTCCTTCAGATAATAAGCATAATACGAAACCTGTACCAAAACATTAAAATCATTATTGTTACTTGTAAAGACATTAAATAAGGAAATAAGGACAAATCAAGGTGAGAGAATGGTAGTAAAGCACCCCCCTTCTACAATGTTGATCAAGTTATAAATGAAAACACAGAAGATGAGAAAAAGTGAAAGCTATCTGCCGGTTTATAATCTGACAATATCTATAGAGCAAATGAAGACCAAGGAGCTATTGTTATTGATTATCACACTTTAGAGTATCTAAGTGCTTCTTGGGAAATAACACCACAGTTTACAGAAAATTGCTGTATATTCCAAATGTTTCGGGGTCTAGGTCACACCCCGTTGTCAATGGTTAAGAAGCTATGGATAAAAAAGGCACAATTCTTAGATGTAAATTAAAATATTTGACAATGTTTATTATTTGATTTCTGATGCAACTAAGAGAATTTTATTTGTAATATACAGGGTAGCACCGAAATTTCTAAAGATCATATAATCATAAGTTCCTTTCAAATTGGAAGAATTTGAAAGGGAGATCTTCAGAATTTTATGTGGCGCTTCTAGGTTCACCAAAAATGCAACAAAAGAACTTTGTTGATTCAGTGATCACATTAAAATCATAAGGGAAAACCTAGGAAAAATCTTATGAACTATCCCGATATTGGGTTGTTCATAAGGACATGACCATTAGCAATTTCTTCCTTAATCATTGGCAACCAGGAACGACTGAATTCTTCTTTTAGTTTTCTTTTGGTGTTGTGTTCTTCTTTATGTAATATAACTGAATTTTGAAACTGTATTTTATGACCAAGGTCCAAGCATGTTCAAACTGTCGTTTTTTTATGTAATTTTTGTGTTCGTTTATTCGAACATTCAGAGGTCTAGAGGTTTCTCCAATATAGAATTTATTACATTAACAAGGGATTTTATAAATGCAATTTTTTGTATTTTGAGTTGTGTTATTTTGACTTTCAAGTTTATGGGGTGTTATTCCCAAAGATCTAAGAAAAAATAAATACCAGAGAACTATTGTTCAGAAAATAATGAAAATAATGTTTTTAAACTTGGCATTGCTAAGTCATGTTGCCTTTCATCCCTTGTATAATGCCAACATCATTTAGAAAACTGTCTACAGTTATGTAAAACGATTATCTAGCATCTGCATTTTCTACTATAAATCTCTCAAATTATATGTTTAAATCTGTGAATATGTATGCGATTTCCAATTTGATATTTTATTCAATTATATGTACTATACGAGTAGACATAAATAATTATTCGAGATTAATCAGTTGAAGGGAGCGCAACTGATGAAGGTTCTTGACTAGAAACAATATATTGTCTTGCGTTCAATGGATTGAAAAATCTCGAAAAGTTAGTATTCCAATTTGATGTTCCACAATTTGTCAAAAAATCCTCCAGAAAAAAAAACAAGACTAAGAAATTCCTGAGTTATTTCTCAATATATTACAGAAAATTCTCCAACAGATCGCCCTTTGTCATTGAAACCAAGGATATTAACAGGTGCTTTTCCGCAGAACTATCTCTGAGATAGCTCATTAAAACAGCCTTCTAAAAAATTATTTCAGCAACTATTTAAACTTTTCTGGAACATCTGAACGATTATTTAGATTTATTTACTACTAAACGAGCAAAAAAAACCCTACCTTACAACTTCGACCTTAGAGTAAGTCCGTACACACAGCAGCAGGAGCATCAGCATCCGTTGAGATTGCGTCAATCGTTTCCAAAAAATCAACAGACTTCTGAAGGATATTGTGAATGAAAGTCATCAACGAAACCCAAACAAAAATTGAAAAACCACTCCACCAGGTGTCCCGTTAATCCTTAAGGAAAATCAAGCACTGCCACTAGAGGTAAAGGAAGAAGGACGCGTTTCGCCGTCGCGGCGCCTTGCATCGTGTTCGGATACCGGGCGAATACTGCATCAGGGATCTCCGGGACGCGCGAACGCAGCGCACTCCAGCGTCGGTTGCGGAAAACACACAAACGCCGAGCGTTTCGGTTAGGAGTGTTTCGTCCTTTTTCCGGCGCGCTCTAGGACGGGCGCGGGATGAGAGAGAGTCAGGATGCGGATGTGGATGTGGATGCGGGTGAAGAGAAGAAGATTTTTAACAACGCAGTGAAGAAGGTCGAGGGCTTGACTGGTTGCTGTGATCTGATCTACACTGAGAAAAACTTTATTTCATGAAATACAAACCGAACTAAGATTATTTAAAAGCAACAAACACTTGGTTAAATTTTCGATTTTTTGTTTCTTTTAATTTGACTTATACTTTGCCAATACCTGGCTTCTTCAGAAATTGGAAATACAATAAGTAAAACAATATATATTATATAGGGTGAGTTTTTTTGATGATCAGTATGGGGATCTCGGAAACTAGCGGAGATAGAGCAATGGTTAAATTGGGAAAGATTTGCAGTTTTATTGGCCCAATTTAATGACACTTTCGGATTTTTGTAAAAAGTCATGGCTTACTAGATATTATGAAAAAACGAAATTCTGAAGATTTAGTCAAATCCCTCTAACTCCCTTGTTTTTGATTTTATAAAAAAGTGTGAATATCAAAATTGAAGGAAATTGTATCCCGAATACGATTGTGTGACAGATCTCGTTTTGCAGATATGACACAAACTTATCTTTTTGTGAATGGAAACCATAGTTGGCTATAACCTCAAAAAATCGGACATTTTTAGAGCTTTTCAACGATATAATACTCGATACAGTTATTCATAAAAATAACGGAGTTATGGATGCTTTTCCCTCTTATTTTCACTTTTAACATAAGTAGCCATGAAACAGATTGATTTATTAATAACTATTCCAAAAAACATTTAACAACTTTTTTATTAGGTATAACAGATATACCGAAAAAACTAAATAAGTACGTACTTACTAAAAACTTAAGAAATTAAAGTACATAATAATGGTTACAATTTATGTTCGAAAAATCCATCATTGTTATTTAGACAAAAATTGCATCTTTTTAAAATTGACATTACCGCTTTCCTCACAGACCGCCTATCAATTTCTTCAATTGCTTGTAATACCGCCTCCCTTAGATCACCAACTGTCTCATACTTTCTTTTGTATACTTTGTTATTTAGCGCACCCCATAAATAGAAGTCTATAACTACCAAATGCGGAGACCGGGGTGACCATTCGCGTGGGCCATTTCTTCCTATCGAAAAAATATGCTCTTTGTGTCTATTGAACATACCGCAGTTGATAAATCTAGTTTCATCTGAGCATAACACCTTTAATGGTAACTGTGGATTGTCACGGCACATGTCTCTAAACCATGTACAAAACAAAATACGTCGATGTTCGTCATCAGCATGCAAAGTTTGAGAAACTGAAAGTTGTGCGCTTTCAGTACCTTAACTACAGTTCGTTGAAATGTCCCAGTTTCAGCCGCAATCTCACGAGTTTATGTAGATGAATTTTGATTTACCATTATCAAAACATTTATTTGTGCAGCTTCGTTAATTTAATTACGTTCCTTTGGTGGTTTAGTAAATGATCCATATCTGCGTAAATTACCGTAAAGCCTCTTAAATGTACATAGAGCAGGTGGACGATGTTTAAAATATCTATGAAAGTATTCCTCAGCTGCACGAACTGAATTTTTATGGCATATGATATATGTCAGTTCAGCACTACTAATGGAATTACTCTCAAATGAGGAAACGTCAAAGTGAAAACAATCTTTTTCATGGCTACCTACGTTAAAAGTGGAAATAAGAGAGAAAAGCATCCATAACTCCGTTATTTTTATGAATAACTATATCGAGTATTATTTCGTTGAAAAGCTCTAAAAATGTCCAATTTTTTGAGGGCATAACCAACTATGGTTTTCATTCAAAAAAAGATAACTTTGTGTCATATCTCGAAAACAAGAGCTGTCACGCAAACGGGAACATGACAAACATATTCGAGATACAATTCCCTTCAATATTAATATTTACACATTTTTATAAAATCAAAAACAAAAACAATGGAGCTAGAGGGATTTGACTAAATCGACAGAATTTCGTTTTTTCAAAATATCTAGTAAGCCATGACTTTTTACAAAAATCCGAAAGTGTCATTAAATTGGGCCAGTAAAACTGCAAATCTTTCCCAATTTAACCATTGCTCTATCTCCGCTAGTTTCCGAGATCCCCATACTGATCATCAAGAAAAACTCACCCTGTATATATTGTCTTGCGTACAAAAGAATGACACCTCGAAGAGTGTATTTATGTTGTGGATTTTCAAAAGCTTTAGTGTGTTCACGCCATCTTGAATTAAAATATCTTCCACTATGACCAATACAAAAATTGGGACAACACCCACAGTTCAATCTATAGACACCCGAGTTAGAATTTTTGTCAGTCTTCGCTTTGTTATTTTTATATGTCTAGATAAATTGTTGTTTGTTGTGAAGGCTGTATATATGTTCCTGTTCTGTTTTTTTTGTGAGGGAGTTCCATCGAATATCAGAGTAAGGTATAATTTAGGTATGGGATTGGGGTCAGTGGGATAGAGTTCTTTTATAGCAATTTTCTTTAATTTTCTGTTTAATAGTTTGTCAATAAGTTGAGTCGTGTAATCATTGTTGACAACCATGAGTTTGATTCTTCTTTTTGAGGTCATGTTAAAAATTGATCCCGAATTGATAACATCCTCCTTATTGGAAGTCGGTTAAATACTTAGAACGAAATAACTTCTTCTTTTTGTCGGTTAAAAATTCTGGACATACAGATAACCTCCTACTTGCTGGAAGTCGGTTATAATTTCCGAATATTAATAACCTTCTTTTTGGAATTAGGATAAAAATTCAGGTCAAAATGAATACCTTCTACTTAATGGAAGTCGATTAAAAATTTGAACCAATTTAATAAACTCCTTTTTGAAGTGGGTTAAAAATTAAGGCCGAATTCATAATCTCCTTCTCTTAAAATTTAAACCGATTTAATAAACACCTTATTTTTGAAGTCTGTTAAAAATTTAGGCCGAATTGATAACCTCATTCTTAATGTAATTCAGTTAGAAATTCAAGCCAAATAAATAATTTCCTTTTTGGAAGTCGGTTAAAAATTCAAGCTGAATTCATAATCTCCTTCTCACTGGAAGCTTGTCAGAAATTGAGGCCAAATAAATAAACTCCTTTCTGGAAGTCGGTTAAGAATTCTGGCGGAATTCATAACCACCTCCTAATTGGGAGTCGGTTAAATACTTGGGACGAATTAATGAACTTCTTCTTTTTGAAGTCGGTTAAAAATTCTGGCCGAACAGATAACCTCTTACTTGCTGTAAGTCGGTTAAAAATTCGGGCCGATTAAGGTTAAATATTTAGGCCAAAATGATAACCGCTTCTTTATTGGAAGTCTATTAAAATTTAAACCGATTTAATAAACACCTTATTTTTGAAGTCGGTTAAAAATTTAGGCCGAATTGATAACCTCATTATTACTGTAATTCATTTAGAAATTCAAGCCGAATAAATAATCTCCTTTTTGGAAGCAGGTTAAAAATTCAGGCCGAATTCATAATCTCCTTCTCACTGGAAGCTTGTAAGAAATTCAGGCCAAATAAATAAACTCCTTCTTTCTGGAAGTCGGTTAAGAATTCAGGCGGAATTCATAACCACCTCCTAATTGGGAGTCGGTTAAATACTTAGGGCGAATTAATGAACTTCTTCTTTTTGACGTCGGTTAAAAATTCTGGCCGAACAGATAACCTCTTACTTGCTGTAAGTCGGTTAAAAATTCGGGCCGAATTAGGTTAACTATATAGGCCAAAATGATAACCTCCTCCTTATTGGAAGTCTATTAAAATTTAAAACGATCTAATAAACATCTTATTTTTGAAGTCGGTTAAAAATTTAGGCCGAATAACTCCACCTCCGTTTTGGTTAAAAAATCAAACCAAATTAAGAAACTCCTTCTTTTTGGAAGTCGGTTAAAAATTCAGCCCGTTTTGATAACCCCCTGGCTTTTGGAATCAAGTGAAAAATTAATAAGGGAAAAGCAAACCAACAGAAAGACAAATAGATATAAGGCATCAATCCTAAATAGTGAATTAAACCAAAATCTTTGATTACAACCAAGGATCTATTATCCAATCTTTATCGTCTACGAACGAAACTGAAACTATTTTCCCCTTTTCGTTTCTATTACAACATTGGAGTCAACTGACCGCCCCATAATTTTTGGATATCCCTCAGAGGAATTCCCTCCTTTATCAACGATACTTTATATCTTCAATTAGATCGTAACAGATATCTTTAATAAAGATTTCCACGCCGGATTTATGAGTTCAATTACATTGTTATCGATTCGACTAATAAAGATTTCCGTGCCAGATTCCGTAACAGCAGCGAGCGTGGAATGTATTGAGAAAAAAACTTCCAACATATTTTTCACGATCAAACTCTTTCGAAGGGTTTCTTCTGTTTTTCTGGCCGTCATCGAGTCGAAGGTCTCTGTTTTTCCTTAGTCCGTCTCGCTCGAAATGGTCCACCTGGTTGCTTTTGTTTCACCAAACATCTCCGAGGGAGTTTAATCCCGACCTTTTGTAACAGAAAAGGAAAAAAGGAGAGGGGAAAGATCAGCGATTAGAGCGTTATGCACTTTTCATCAGAAGTATGATACACAGAGAAAAGTTAATTTCTGTAAAATATATTCACTGACAAAGAAATGGCAACACCCAGAAGAAGATGTTTAAATTTAATATTGTTTTGCTAAAACATAGATGCTATAGTAAGAAGTAAATGATATAATTTCACTAATATTTTTCACAGTTAGTCACTGAATTTTTGTGAACGTAATAAAACATTTTTAAAAAATATATAACCGACTTCCACCTATAACTAAAAAGTTAAAAATAATTATAACAAAATACAACTCTAGTAAATAAATAACACTTTCAATGTTGTTAGGTACCTACCCAGGAAGTAAAAAATGTAAACATTAAAAGGTGCTCATTCTGTACAAAGTAATTACCTTCCAATCTAGTATATTTTTGAAGTCGGTGCCAAGTAAATCCAAAATCCCGGATTGCCTACTTATGTAGTACTTCATAATAATAATAATATACGACTTTATTGCACATTAAAAAGTACAAAGGCCAAGTTTAGCCATAGGCCATTCACACTTAACCATTCCTAAAACTAACTACTAACTAAACTTATATATATACATATTCTGGGACCAGTTGTCTGCATGAGTATATGAACACATACACACACATATACATAGAAATATACATACATATATACACAATTATATACACATACATATATCATTTTTCAGGTGTATTTTCCACTATAACAAAAATTAATATACCTAAATATAAAAACTTAATTATATAAACGTTGTATAAAAATAAAGAATTTATCAGATTAACACGAGCTATCAGATATTAGTAAATCTTTTTTTAAACTGATTCTGAATGATTTGTTGAATATACGGTGTTTTAGAGTAATATTCATGGAATTAAATAGTTTCACAGCATTAAAAGAAAATGACCGTCGATATAGGGAAGTTTGATGTTGGGGCATTCTAAGTGAATCTTTATGTCTTGTGTTCACCTGATGTATATCGTTTAATTGAACTAGTCTTCTCGAAAGGTACAGAGGTGCTGAGGATTCCATAACTCGTTTTAAAAAACAAATGAAGTTGTATTTAAACATTGATTCAGTTCTTAGCCATTTTAATTCCACTATGATTATCTTAAGTTTGCCACAAGCCTACAGCAACTGTTTTGAATTTTTTGAATTCTGTATTTTGTAATTTCATCTAGGCATGGGAGATATATAATGTTGCAGTATGATAACTTTGACAAAATGAAAGTTTCACACAATTTCTTTTTCATATTTTTCGTCATAAGATGTCGGCTAACATAAAGAAGTTTCAGTCTGTAGTAACAGCTCTTGGTTAGTTCAGTAAAGTGTTCGATGAATCTAAGGTTTACATCGACGGTTAGTCCTAAATTTTTTGCAGTTGCAGTAAATTGGATTGTTTCATTTACGACTGTTATTTTCAGGTTTGAAGAAAGAAATTCCCGCTTTTTCTTGGAACAAAATAATAGTGACTTTGTTTTTGAACAATTTATTTTGAGCCCATGTTTCAATGCATACGTATGGAGGCTTTTTAGGTCTTTATTAATTGATATTGAAGCTCTTTCATACTCTTGTGGATGAAAGCTATGGTAAATTTGGGTGTCATCAGCAAAACATTGGATGTTACATTCAGTTATGATGTTAGGTAGATCTATGGTGTAAATTAAGTAAAGAACCGGACCTAACACGGAGCCTTGTGGTACTCCTAAAGAAATAGACTTTGTAGAGGAGATGTTGTTTCCTACCCTTACCAATTGTTTCCTTTCTTTCAAGTAACACTCTAACCATCTCAAAGACAGTATGTCAAATCCTATATATTTACATTTGCTGATTAAGAGATCATGGTTGATGGTGTCAAATGCCTTACTGAAGTCCACCAAAGTTAAAACACTAGCCAGTCCTCTATCACTTGCTGTAATGATGTCATCAGTGATACGGCACAGAGCTGTAGTTGTGCTATGTCCTTTTCTAAAGCCAGACTGATATCCGGAGAGTAGGTCATTGCTTTTTAAGTAAGTATTCACTTGAGAATATATTACCTTTTCCAAAATTTTCGAAAACAGTGGAAGTAGACTGATAGGCCTTAAATCACATCTTTAGGATTAGGTACCTTAGGAAGCTTGATTGTTGCTCGGCACCGACTTCAATAATATACTAGATTGGTAGGTAACTAATTTGTACAGAATATGCACCTTTTAATGTTTACATTTTTTACTTCCTGGGTAGGTACCTAACAACATTGAATGTGTTATTTACTTACTAGAGTTGTATATTGTTATAATTATTTTTAACTTTTTAGTTATAGGTGGAAGTCGGTTATATTTTTTTAAGTGTTTTATTAAATTCTTAGAATTCAAAATTACTTATTTTTGTTGTAGTGAAATACACTTTAACTTTTGTTGTAGCAAATTATTTCAATGATTCAATTTTTGAAACTTCATTGTATGTAGTAATTTAAATACTGAATCACATTGACTCAGTTCTATTGGAATGTAATAATTTTTGATATTTATTTAAGGGATTCAACGCGAGCGAAGCCGCGGGTAAAAACTAGTATTTTATATGTTAGTTTTAGTTAATTTGGCATAATTTTGTCCAGGTCCTACGCACAGGTTTCATTATCTTTCCAGGATTTGCAATAAATATAGTGTAGATTACTTAAAAATCAACAAACACTTGCTTAAATTTTCACTTTTTATTTTTTTAAATTTGACATATGTTTCGCCAAGTCTGGCTTCATCAGAAATTCGAAATACAATGAATGCCAAAATTTATATTTCCTACAAAGGGACTACAGGTAAGGTAATAAAATGATTAAAAGGTTTTAATTCTTGGGAATTTCGGAAGAAGTGGGCTGTTAAATTATACATTTATGAAATTGTTCACAATAGATGTTAATAATATAATATAATATTATTTAGAGATTAATTTTAAGATCAAGTATTGGAGATGAATTGGTATCAGTTTGGTCGTTTAATAGATTAGGACAATTTTTTTTCGAAAGCCCTAATGTGTCCACGCCATCTTGAATTGAAAGATCTTCCAGTATAGAAATTCGGGCAACTACCACAGTTCAACCTATAGACACCAGAGTTAGAATTTTTGTCAGTCTTGTCTTTGTTGTTTCTTATATGTCTAGATAAATTGTTGTTTGTTGTGAAGGCTGTATATATGTTCTTGTTCTGTAAAAATTGGGAGATTTTTTGTGAGGGGGTTCCATTGAATATGAGAGTACGGTATAATTTAGGTATGGGATTGGGGTCAGTGGGATAAACTTACTTAATGGCAATTTTCTTTAATTTTCCGTTTAATAAGTTGTCAATAAGTTGAGTGGTGTAACCATTGTTGACTGCCATGAGTTTGATTCTTTCAAGTTCCGTATTAAAGTCGGTTTTGTTAAGTGGTATTGTCACGAGTCTGTGTAACATACAGTGATATGCAGCAAGTTTATGTTGTATGGTGTGAACTATTGTGGATGGTAAGGTCAGAGTGTGATGGTTTATGATATATGGAGAATGTGTGTTTGGAGTCTTGCCTTTTAATTGTTAGGTCTAGGAAATTTAGTGTGTTATCTGCTTCTGTTTCAAGTGTGAATTTTATGTTGGGGTGTTTATTTGGTTTAAGTAGTTGTGTAGTAACTGTAATTGTCGGTGTGTACCCGTAAAACACGTAATAATATCATCGACGTATCGGTACCAATACAGGATTTTGTTACTGAGATCGTGTTTGAAAATTAGCGTTTCTAAATAGTCCATGAATATTTCAGATAGAAGGCAGCTTAAAGGATTACCCATAGTTAGGCCTTGAGTACTGTTGTGAATGTTATTGTTGAATTTGAAGTAGTTTTGGTTGATACAGAGATGCAGAAGAGAAAGAATTTCATTTTTGATTGTAGGATTGATATTATTCTTGTGTATTAGGTTTATGATTAGATTGATGCATTCATCAAATGGTATGCGGGGAAAGCAGTTTGGCATTATTAGGAAGAGGGATTTTTTTGATCTTAAAGTTATCACTTTCCTATTCAATGACTTCCAAAAAAGGTCCCTTACAATAATGAACCCAAAAGCCCCCCACTTATATTCCTTAATTAAACTACACAAAAATAACCACCCCACCAGGCCCATAGTTTCTTATTTTTCAGCTCCAGCCTCTAAAATTTCCAAGTCTCTTCTTGGTGTTTTAAAACAATACACCAAATTTACCCCCACATACAGAATCAAGAATTCCATTGATCTAGTTTCAAAGATCAGCAGTTAGAGTTTGACATGTGTTGTCACTGAATTTTCTATTAGGCCAAGAGAATGTGACAACCAAAAGCACCACCTTCGCAAAATGGAAAAATTTTCATTTAAATAGGTATTGGCCGGGTATACAAACAAAACGAGTTTGGTGCTCATTAATTTAAGGAGCCGAAAATACTATAGTTTACTACCTATGTGCTTGAGATGTACATTGAAAATTTTCAAAGTTGCAAAAATTCCCGCACTACTACATTGGAATTAAAATATTTAAGAGGAAATGTCCGTTATGTCATTTCGATGAAATTTTTGATAAGAATTTTGGAATTTTCGACGATTTTCTGCAAAACTGCAAGTTGCATGTGGCAGAAAAGTATATGAGATCACCTAGGGATCTTCCTTAATAGATTAAACGTTAAAAAACTGTACACGTCCATAAGGAGTTTTCGAAAAATCGACCAATATGTTAGGGATATTGGTCAATTTCCATGCACTCAGGTGTTCATTCACAAATTTCATCACTTTACCAATAGAATTCTTGTCCAGAATTTGAAGATTCACCAATCCAGATATAATCTATTAAACAAGACCATATTCATTCAAAACGGTTCACCACAGGAGAAGAAATCAGGTAACATACATACAAAAAAAAATACGGGACGAATTCCTTTTTGGAAGTCGGTTAAAAATTTATAGAGACGTATAAAAATTGCAACACTTTATGATTAGTACAGGGTAGCTCATTAATGTTAAAAAAAAGATATGCCCTCTCGAGCTATATTTCACATTCAAGAAATTAATGGTAACTGTTTGTGAAATATTTATGTCAAATAATGTATAAATCATTATTTCTACAATAAACGGAAATAAAACCTATCTATCATGAGAAACTTACAATCAAAAATGAGCCATTTTCGATGTTCCACACCCTGTATCTTGAAAACTAGTCATAGAGTCTGAACATTAGCTCCTATAATATACCAATATCCATAATCCATAAGAAAGGTGCCTGGTCCTTTGCATTTAGTTCAAATAAACAGTCCACTTTTCTGCTTGCGCTATTTTAGAGACTTAATATACGTCAGAAGTAGATGTATCTGTTAAAAGCTGCAAGGAATATCTAGACATAACTTGACTGACCAAGCACCAATAAAAACGGGCTTATACAGACTCTTAAGGTGAAACCTAGTCCACTTGGTTTTCTGTCACTATGCGTTATGTTTTTCTTGGGCCTAACTTACTCTGTAATTAAGCACTTTTAGATTATCGTGAGGTAAGAGATACCTAAGTTCAGGTTATGCGGTCACCATAGCCCATGTAAAAGAATCCAGCATTCGCAATCTGTTCAGGCTTTTGTCTTATGGTGATGGGCCACTCTTTGAAAGTCGCAAGCCTGTTGTCAAGCCTTGCACCAAGTCAAAGAAGTGACAGTACGGATTCCAGTCTAAATGATCTGACACAGGATCGTCACCATCTTCCCAGTTGTGTCTCCTCCTGTTGTGCCTCACAGCTTCTGGTTGGCAAATGAACCTTGCTCTATCTAACTTTTCAGGTGGAAATTTTGAGGCTCAATTCTCAAATTTACGTAGTCGATTTTCATACATCTGATAATAAGCGCAACACTCCCTGGTGTCTAATTTGGATCCCATGAAATAAAAACCAATCATTTAATTTATATGTATTTATTAATTTTTTCTAACTTCTAGGTACTCTCTTCGAGGTGTCATTCCTTTGTACGCAAGACAATATATATTATATATAAATATAATATATATTGTTTCTGGTCGAAAACCTTCATCAGTTGCGCTTCCCACAATTGAACATCCTCTCGAACACTTCTTTATGCATTTGATGCATTTCGTTAAATTTGCGTACAAAGGAATGACACCTCGAAGAGAGTATTCAATATCTCTGACAGGTGAAGTAACCTGAAAAATTTTATCGTGACATTCTGTCCTAGGAGTTAAGGGAGAACAGCAATTACACGGAACGGCTCCAGATTCGGAACCTCTGTGTACTGATTCTCTTGAAAATCCTAGATGTCGGTCTTACATCTCGCGTCTTCAAATTTATCGAAGTGCATCAAATGCATAAAGAAGTGTTCGAGAGGACATTCAATTGTGGGAAGCGCAACTGATGAAGGTTCCTGACCAGAAACAATATATATTATATTTATATATAATATATATTGTCTTGCGTACAAAGGAATGACACCTCGAAGAGAGTATTCAATATCTCTGACAGGTGAAGTAACCTGAAAAATTTTATCGTGACATTCTGTCCTAGGAGTTAAGAGAGAACAGCAATTACATGGATCGGCTCCAGATTCGGAACCTCTGTGTACTGATTCTCTTGAAAATCCTAGATGTCGGTCTTACATCTCGCGTCTAGGTCATGAAAAATGACATCTTCATACTAATATAAGTGTTCTTTTAATCCAATACATAATTGGGAACTATCACATAGACAAAATGGTCTTCTTAATTTCTCCACTGGCTCCTTATTCAACTCCCACGTGGCAATCTCATCCAATACATCAAAATAAAATTTACAAAAATTCAGGGCTTCTAGACATGTTATTTTTCTGAATATTATACAGTGTGTCCGGTTATGGACTAGCGATAATCTAAATACATGTAAAGCAACTATTTTAATACACCAATACACCATATACTCGTACTAGGGCTCAATACCCCACTCCTCCATATGGCAGCCATTTTTTTTTGATGACTTATTCTCTACGTGTGAACAATAACGTTCATATCTCTTAAAGTTTTGGTCTTACTGACATAAAAATACGCTTATTCGACGGACAATAATACTGTCTATCAATAGCATTTCCAAACAAAGTGTTAACGTTTTCTTAATTTTTGAAAAAAAGATGAAATGCAAAAAAGAGTCAAAAAATTATGCAAATCAACAAATTATTGCAAATCAATGCAAAAGCAGTCCCGATAACCTTTAATTTTTTTTTCACTAAATCGAAAGTTTTTGAGTTAAGCTACAATACAACATTAAATTCACCACTGTTATTATACCGTGAACATATGTGGTTGCAGCTAGATGGTGAACCAGCGCACTATTCTCGAGCAGTGAGAGACTATTTGATCAATAACCATGCACCGTGGATCGGTGGCGGTGGTGTAGTAGCGTGGCCAGCTAGCTTGCCGATTTTACCCTCTTGGACTATTTTTTTTTTGGTGATATGAAGCAAAAGGTATATGCTAGAGTTCCAAACACCAGAGAAGGTCGCTAAAATTATGGCAGTCGCCGAAGAAATAAGATCAGACCTAAAACTAATTAAGCGCTCAACTGCCCAGATAGCACACAGAGCATTAACATGTCTACAAGCTGGAGGTGGGCACTTTGAACAACTGCTGTAGGATAAAATTTAATGTGTATAAAAGATAGTAAAAGTATCAAATAAAAATTAATAAGAATTTTATGTTGTTTTAATGTTTACCTGTTTGAAGTCCCGACAAAGGTCTTTTGTGCTTGCGCATACACTATGTTCAAACAACAATAACTCCTAAAGTAATAAACATACAGTTGTAAATTTAATGTTGTATTGTAGTTTAACACAAAAACTTTCCATTTAGTGAATAAAAATGAAATGTTATCGGGACTGCTTTTGCATTGATTTACAATAATTTGTTGATTTGCATAATTTTTTACCCTTTTTTGCATTTCATCTTTTTTTCAAAAGTTAAGAAAACGTTAACACTTTGTTTTGAAATGTTGTTGATAGACAGTATTATTGTCCGTCTAATAATAAGCCTATTTTTATTTCAGTAAGACCAAAACTTTTAAGAGATATGAATGTTTTTGTTCACACGTAGAGAATAGGTTATAAAAAAAAATGGCTGCCATATGGCGGGGTGGGGTATTGAGCCCTAGTATATGGTGTGTTTGTGTATTAAAATAGTTGCTTTACATGTATTTAGATTATGGCTAGTCCATAACCGGACACACTGTAGAGTCGATAGCCAAAAGTCCACACACATCACTTTAGTTCAAAACAAATAACATCGATATGCATTTTTTTACCTACATCTGCAGAGCTTTTCACAGAAGGCAACCCACACACAAACATCCAACCGCATAGTGAACAATGTCCTACATATTCTCATCTCGAAGTTACTTGATCAGATAGCAGTATAACGAATTATTGTTCGCAATGTAAAGGAGGGCCATTGTTCGAGTTTTTCCCAATTTTATTGTTGAAAACTACAGTATCGGAGTGTAACACGTAACAACACGGTGGAAATCGTACAAACGTATCGCAATATTTTTCTCAGAAAGGAAGTCAGTTGTTCTACGAATAATATTTCGCATTGCAGTAGACTCTCTTGAATTAATTTTTTTGCTGTTTTTCGAATTTTGTTGATGAAACGTTTTTCACAGATGATTATGCTAGTTTGCGAGAGATTTTAAGCAAAAGTGAAAGAAAATTGAATGAGATTTATAACCCAGGACCAGCGACTTAAAAATGATGGTCGTTCCTAATTCGTTTGTTTATGTTTTTTATATGTGTTCAATATAGCAGGGGTTGCCCCAATGAGTGTGGGAAAATTTTAAAGTTCGTGGGAAAAACGGCATCCTTTGACGACCTCACCCACGCTCATCGGCACGTGCCGTGTTACGTAATCGTCGGGGATCAATGACCTCGGTGCGATGACATCAGTCGGCACGGGACCTAATGTTGGTGTTGACAGGTGACCCGTCTGCACGGATCAGCGGCACGAAAGGTAGATGGCGCGGCACGCGGTTGACAGCTGAAGTACGCCAGCGTAGACTACCAGCAATATGGTGGTTATGACTTAGTAGATAAGCAGTTGACATGGGTCCCATTGATGCAGTCTAACTGGTCAATAGTCACGTGCTCTGTCTAGCGTTTGCGCTGTAATTTCTCACAAAAGATTTGTTACGTGTCGCCATCTGTTGGCGGTTGTTCTATTTATATTAGAAAAACCGTTGCAGTCATAGGGAATCGAACCCGGGCCGTTTTTTTCATTGATGAATCACTTAGTAGATGTGCCAACCAGGCCTTTGAAAAGAAAGAAGATTACCGCTGCTCTTCAACAAAACGGATATACACACCATACAATCAAACAAGCAATAGAACACAACACGAGACAGGATTGGAAACTGAAACAAAAGGAAGATATTGCTGAAAAACCAAGAACCATCAAAGGAACAACCGGCAAAATTGGCCGAATTCTCCGAAAACACAACATAACTACCAAATATAAACCACACCAAATCATAGGTACAACCTTGAAAAATCCAAAATCCGAAATCAAATTAGAAAATCAGCGTGTATACAGTATTGCGTGTGTAACCTGTGGCAAACGGTACGTCGGCCAAACAAACAGGAGAATCTCTGCTAAATTAGAAGAGCACAAATTATCTGTCAGAAGCAAACAAATAGCATCTGCTCTATTTCAACACCAAATAAAAAGGGCCACAAAATAGATTTTGACAGTTGCATCCAAATAGCTAATAAAACAAATTATGAAACAAGGATTGTAGGAGAGGCTATTGAAATTGAAAAAACCGGACAACTGAACTGAAGAGATGACGCCCTGCACCTCTACAATACTTTTAAAAACAGTAATCAAATATTGCAAAACCGATCCCTCAACACACACCGCTGAACTGACGACAGAGCACATGACCCATACCTCTGACAAAGGCATATAAATACTGAGCGCGTACGCAGCTACTCTCAATCTATTACCTGACAACGCATTGATAATGCCAATAAGATCTTGACGAAATGTCTGCAAAATTCAAACATGACTCAAAATAACGAACGGATGTACTTCCGGATGAATACTTCTTCATATATATAAACACCGTGCAATTGGTAATCGAAATCGTAAAGGGTAAATAAAAAAATCCTGAAACTTTCCGTCATTAGATTTTCACTCAATAAATAATCCCACGTATCGTAGGGAAGGCTTTTATCAGAATTTCACATCGTTAAGCACTAAAATCTTATAGACCTCTTATGTAATTCTTTGCCAATAAAGTAAAAAGCCTCCCTTGGGTACCTCATCGCTCGCTGTTTATGTAACTTTTGTGTTTATGGATAGACATTTTGAATAATGACTTTTACTACCTCTTCAGTTATAATATTTGATTTATGGGAGCAGCCGACTTGCCGGCAAGTTCATTAGTTATGCCGTTTTTGACGGTTCGCAGACGATCTGTGTCAAGTATTTTTGGATGTGCCTTCTAAATACGAAAATAGCTTATGCAGAAAAAAAATGCAAGAACGTCTCTTCGGGGCTTTCACCATCGAGGATTCATTGCGGAAATCTTGAGGTTTTTTGAATCTTTTATCGTGTTCTCATAAAAGATTAATTATATGACAGTAATTCCAATGAATGCAAATAATTATAGAATTAATTAATACGAGAATGAATCAAATATGAACCGGACTTTTGTTTTAAAAATTTTATTGGTACGATCAATACAAATTTTAATACATATTATTTTTCTACATAGTCTCCTCTGTTATGTATACATTTTTCCCACCGAATTGGAAGTTTTTTAATACCTTTCTCAAAGAATGAAACTGGTCTTGTCGATAACCAATTTCTACATCTTCGTTGTCCTCAAAGTGGTGGCCTCCCAGTTCTTCTTTAAGTGACCCAAACATGTGGTAGTCACATGGCGACAAATCAGGACTGTAAAGCGGGTGTTCAAGGGTTTCCCAATGCATTTTCTTCAATTTTCCTTGAGTCAATGCAGCTGTATGTGGCCGAGCGTTGTCATGCAACAGAATCACACTTCGGATAGACATATCCCGCCTCTTTTGCCGATAGGCAAGTTTCACTTGTTGGAGTAGTTCGCAGTAATACTCAGCATTAATTGTACGGCGTTCGTGCAGAAAATCGATCAGCAGTACGCCTTTCGAATCCAAACAAACTGCGTAGATATTCGCCTCATTGATGCTTGTCGTGGGACGGCGTGCATGAGGCTCATTTTCCACTGTCTCTCGGCCATCTGAAAACTTTTTGTGCCAGTCGTACACTTGGGTCCTTGAAAGTGTTTCATTGCCGAACTGTGCAGATAGTCGACGCAAAATTTCAGACGGTCTAACGCCCTCCCGCGCCAAAAATTTGATAACAACACATTGCGCAACAGACGTATGCACCTCTTGATCTGACATGATGCTACTAACAGCGCATCGACTACGCCTCGCCAAACCGACGAACTCCCCTCTTCTTAACATCCTTACCTAACATATATCGAGACGTCACGCCACTCGAATTACCTATAGGGCGAGAAACAGAAAAGTCCGGTTCATATTTGATGCACCCTCGTATTTCCATATTCAGTAAATGTTTACTCTACAGCTTCCTGGGGGAATCAGTAAGGGGCTCAAGCTGCCCAAGCCCCAAGATGATTTTTTTGAGATGTAAGCCATCCAAATGGAATTTGGGGTCTCGATTTGCCTACTGCGCAAGCTTACTAAAGAACTGATCTAGAAAAAAAGGTTCTAGATCTAAATAGGGGTCTCAATCTGACTAGATAACTGAACTGAATGTGAATCTGCTCTGCTTCGTTTCTTTATAGTGGACAGTCGATTAGAAGGGGCTGTCACGTGATGCGAGGACTGGGTGGTGATTGATTGGGCGTTGTCTGATTTAGTCCAGCTATGGCAGAGGGGGTTTTCCGATGTAATTGGTCTGTTTCTGAAGGGGTTGGTGTATGCGTGGGTTGTTGAGACTGACGAATTATGTACGAAATGTGGTCTGGATGATAACCGTTTTGTCGAAGGATATGCTGAAGATTATTAACTTCGTCTTGTCTATTGTCAATATCTGTTAAGCCCTCGCGTCCCCAGGGAGTGGTTTGAACAGAGTGTCTTGTGTGTTGCATTTGTGTTAGAAGAACAGTGTTGTACAAGTTTGATGATCTCAGAAGAGATATTGTGTTTTGTTATTTGAATATCTAAGGTTTCTAAAATGGTGACATTGGTGAAAAGAGATACAACATAGAAGCTAACTAGGATATCATTTTCTGAAATCCTATAAGAACACAACTTATCTATAAAGGAAGAAAAATTCTTTACATAGGAAGATGTTTGCTCGGCTAGGGGTTGAAGGATTTTAGGTAAGTACCGGGCTAATTCTTGAATCGGGGATTGTCCGAACTGACAATGATGATCTTTTTGACGTCAATAAGAAGATGTGTTCTTTTGATGATTTCCTTGCTCTTTTTATCAAAGTAAGTAGTAGGATTGTTAATTATTTGGAGTGTGGAGTGTGAGCAGGGAATTCATATTGTGAACATAGTTCTTAGTGTTGAGAAGAACAGTCGCGTTAGCTTTGCCGGCCGGAAGTTATGTCATCATCACATCACGTATTTGTTTGTAAATATAATGTAAGAATGTATACCATTGAGGTGTTGCAGGAAAGAGTCCAACGAATCTCTGCTCTGAGGTTATGGTTACCCAGTGACTCTTGGGGAGTAAGCAGATTGAGACCCCGAGTTCAATGAGGACTGTGAAACTCTTTTTTATTTTTTGTTTCTTGAAAATGGCTCCAAAGCAGAAGTGGAAACGTCGTATATTTAATACAGCCAGACGCGTTACCATCCCGGAACCTAGTCCAGTTCACAATATATATATATATATATATATATATATATATATATATATATATATATATATATATATATGTTTTAGGTGGTTTCCGGGAATTCATCCGCGTAGTTGGTAACTGATCCCTGCCGGGATCGATGGTAAAATGGCGACGTTTCGGCAGAGTCACATCTGCCCTCTTCAGGTCGGTTCGCATAATTCTCGTAGCCTTCTGCTTTCGCTTCTAGTTACTCGAATACTTTAGTTAGTATTATAGTATCATAAAATATTTCAGAAATTTTCTTATTTTCTCTACAAAAACCTTTTGAAATATTTCATGAAATATATTGAGCATACGAATATTTCAGAAATATTAGAGTCTAATATTTTAAAATAGTGCTAAAATATTTGACGTCTAAAGTATCTTTTGAAAATTTTTCCAAAATATTACTATATTCACGACCAAAATTCTCCTGAAACATTTCATGAAATATTGGTGTAATATTTCACGAAATGTTTTTCTAAGATTTCATGAAATATTTCAGTAAATGTTTTGTCATGGACATAGGAATATTGCAGAAATATTTCAGTGAAATATTTCTTCAGATATTTCATGCTGTGTGGGATGGTCAAAGTCATATTCGGACATGAAATTTTCCGCTCTTTCAGAATCCTTAATAAAAAAATTGTATATGACATACGGACCACATTAATGATGTCATGAAAAATCTATTTATGTCATTTTTGGATTATGATTTCTTTCACATAAGCAAAAAAATGGTGCAATTGGCGTTCTTTGTACTTAATGAAGAAGTTCACTCCTATTTTTGACAAGTTTGCTCCTGTCCGTCACCTTGATGGTAACGCTCTAGGCAGCCCCCACTCGGGAATTTGCTTAAGTATATCACAATCTTGTATGCAGCCAATTTTGGAACGTTTACTCGATGATGAGCATGACCAAAAAAAGTCACCACTTTCACGCCCTAGAACTATCCTCGGTTATCACGTCCACTGGCGCCTACCTAGAAACGTGATGTAGTTCAGGAATTGGACTTAATACGATACATTCTGTCCATTTTCAGGATGACGAACAAAATCCATAGAGTTATTATACTGTAGAATGAATTAGGTATGGGCGTTACTGTAAGTTGCAGTGCAATAACGATAGAAAGAGAAAGACAATATCAGGGTGCGCTTGCTATGTGTCTACCCTACCGATAGTCGAAGTTGTAGGCGTCAACACTGACACTGACCAATCAGGAACGACCCGCTTATTCTCTCTTTCTTTCTATTGCTATTACATGAATTTCGTTACTTCACGTGCTCTACAGTATAATACCTCTATGGCAAAATCCCGCTCTATCTCTCCTACTATAAGTGCAGCTTAAAGGAAAAGTAATGTTTAAAAAATGTTGACATATTTTACAAATTTTTTAATACAACTATCAAACATGCACTGTAAAATGGTAACTTCACCACTCTATCATGTACAAAAATACATACAGTATACTAAAAAATAGCAATCCTAAGTGAATTATGCTTACATTGAAGACAAAGAATATCTTATTTTGTACAATACAGTTTGTGACTTACGTTCTATATCTAATCCTAAAAGTAATCACAGCCTAAACAATAAATTTGTCACCGAGCATACTTCACATCTACATAGTTGTTCCAAGAAGTTATTGGTGGTCCTTCTACATTGAAACACCTTGCGAAGTATTTGTCGATCGTGTGGTAAAGATGCCTACTAACATGTCCCAGAGAATGGTTTTCATCGGGATAGCTCTGGAAGAACAGTTAGATTTTCATTAGCACTATAAAAATCACCATCATTCAGTATCATTAGGGGTACCCCAGGGCACACATTTCGGCCCATTATTTCTCTTTACTTTTGTAAATGACTGAAGTAAATAAATTCATGTTCAAGAGTTTATTTCCAGATTCGGTGGGTTATAAGGAGCCATAATAAAGTCGCTGTTTGAAAAGAAACATCTGAATCTCAGGAGTTGACAACATAAGCAGTCAAATTTCGGCTTTATATCGAATAGCGATTAACGATAACCCACACTGCACGATAAGGGTAGTCCTAGAAAAAAAATTTTACTTACCAATTGTCTAAAATCAATATCTGCTAGTTCTAGGGCTTTCACCAGTATCATTGAATTCTGATAATGCACATTGTCGTCCGCATTACCATGGATTATAAAGTACTTTCTTCCTCTGAAGTTTTCGACCATTCGCGATAAATCGGAGTTATTGTAACCCAATTCGTTGTCATCTACTGTTGGAAGGCCCATATATCTTTCAGTGTATATCGTATCTACGATAAAAAACATTACAAATTAAGTACTTGGTTGTTGAGAATATATGATTCTTTTTCATAAACTGAGATTGCTTTAGATGCCATCTAAAATATTTACAGTAAGAAAGTAGAAGGTCACAACTAAAACTATGACTCACAAGTTTGCTTCTGCATCCAGAGCAATCTAATTTAATAAAAGAAATTTTTATGTGTTGATTAGACATAATTTCTACTTAAAAAAGAACCGAGTTTAACTGGCTTAAAATAAAAATGTTTAGAATCCGTGTGCAATATATCACTATTTTCGGACATTTTTTTAAGGTACAATTCTATTGATTTTTAAAAATGTAAAAACACAATTTTGCACCCTAACACCAAACTTATATTTAAAACACTCAACGCCGTTTCTACAACTCTAAGTTTTCATCATCAAAGAGTAAACCCAACAGTATGCATTTTCTGAAGCACCCTGTACAACTATAATTCAAATCCACACGATTTTGTAACCACCCTGTATAAGCAACTACTTATGTTCCACACTATATAACATTTTTTTAACCACCCTGGACAACTGTAATTTCACTCCACCTCACATTTCAACCATCCTGTATATGCAACTGCTTATGTACCACCAAATATCACAGTTATTTGTAAGATTTTTTGAAGCCACCTGTATAACTGTAATTTTACACACACACACACACACACACACACCTGCCACCGTATACCGTATAGAAAAGATCACTCACATAACAATTTTACGTTATAGAAAATTATATGGTACCTTTCTGTATATTCCTTAATACAATTCTATTTGAATTGTCATAATTGCCAAGTCGGTTAATTTTGAGAGTTTATTGCAAGGAAAATTTATAGAACTGAGAATTGATCTTAAAGGGATGTTGAGGGTATTAATTTTAGATAACCCATAGAAATTTGGGGGTTTAGAATAGTGTGGAGTAAGAGTTTTACGTTCTCCTTCGGTAAATTCATGTTTGTGACTGTAAAGTAAGCGGTATATTTTGTTTTCATTAAGAATCAAGCTTTCGTTTATCATCTAATGATTTTGTTAATCTATCTTGAATTTTTAGCTTTCTCGTCCAGTATATTTATAATTTTGTATACATTAGTTGGTTTTGTTTTTTCCAAATTTGCTACCTTAATGTAATTTATTAAGTTTTAAAATTAACTCTACAATTTTAACTGGAATAATTACCAAAACAATGTTGACTCTACTTATTCATTCAATATGCCTATTTAGAAAATTTTCGATGATAACGAGATCTGTCTTTCAAGCAAGAAGCGTGGTGAATCCATACTATTATAAAATTATTTGTTTGTTCAGGCATCACGTACGAACTACTCAACTGATGTTGCTGAATCTTTTTCTGCCGCAAAGCCTATAGTTTTACTTAAAATCTGGTATACGTTTTTTCTCCCTACATTGACAGAAACGGTTGTAATAGCGTAAAAACTACTAACATGTTCGGTAATACACAATTAGTCAATTGGTTCCACCGCATGCACCAAATATTAGATACTTGAATCAGCTTAGCTTTTGTTCAAAATGTGGAATATACCAATGTAACATGTTTCGATTTTAAAAATTCAACTGATATATCAAGTGTAATTTTACAGGATGTTCCACATATAGGATAGGTGAAACTTAGAGCGGAGTAGAATTACATAGATTTAAAATATCTTGAAAAAAAGTATATTAGTTGGACCGTAAGCAGCTATATATATACAATATGGTTGAAATAGAGGGAAATTTATACGGGGTAGTTCAAAAAAGGTATATTGAGTAGGCCATAAATAAGTTGTATATACCAGGTGGTTGAAAAACGAGTGGAGTTGAATTATATTTATACAAAATAACAAAATATTGTTAGGTCCATAAGTAGTTGCATCTACAATCTGGTTTAAATAAGAGTAGAATAGAATTATATTTATAGAAGGTGGATAAAAAATATGTTATATAAGCAGTTAGGAATAATAGTTTTCTTGATATTATTACAGTTATAAGATGGGTTGAAAAAAAATGTTAGAAGCAGTTGTTTATACAGGCTGGTTGAGTTATATGAGGGACTGGAATTATAGTTTATAGGGTGGTTAAAAAAGGTTTTATATCTACCAGTAGTTCACAAGTTCACCCGTAGCATATTTAGGATGGTTGAAATATGGAGCAGAATATAATTACAGCTATACAGGTGGGTTTAAAAAACTATTATAGAGAAATGTTATAATCTACAAGCTGTTCATATCCCGGATAGATGACATATAGGATGGAATGCAATTCTAAGTATACAGGGTGGTTCAAAAATGTTATATTGGGTGGCCCATAAGTAGTTGCATATACAAGATTGTTGAAATATAGGGTGAAGTAGAATAATAATTATACAGTATGGGTAAAACACGTTAAAAAAATTTTGTTGTGTAGGGTAGAGCATGAGCAGTTACATATATGGAGTAACGGCTAGTTATATATAAATGTTAAGCTTACCATAATAAATGAAGTTAGTAACTGGTGCCACAGACAAGGCGAAGTTAAAAACGTGTTCAACGTCTTTTACCAAAGCCCAAGCAGCTGCAAAACCACCATAACTCCATCCCCATATTCCTGTCCTACTAGGGTCGATATAGGGTACAGCCTGTTGCAAATATCTGTAACAACGTGCGAAATAAAAAACTAGAAAAAATGTTGTTATAATTACATTGCCGGGCCCCTAATATTATACTTAAATAATAGCCAAATAAATTTATAAATATTAAAAAGTCATACTTTGTAACAGCAATTTGATCTTCAATTTCCACCGTACCAAATTTTTTGTAAATCGAGAAAATTTTGTTCCATCCATCTCGTCCGCTACCTCTGCCATCTATGAGGATGTAGATGTACTGGCGTTTGGTGCAGAGATAACTCTGGAGTCGAACCCCGAAGGCGTTAGTGATTTGGTTGGAGTTAGGACCTCCATATCTACAAAACAAATGAAATAAGCATAATGAAATCATGATACTAAGTTGTCAAATTCTTCAATACATTGAACGCAATACAATATATTATTAAGTAATTTCGAAAAGATTGTTGAGGAGGTCTTGAATTATTTTGTCTATTCATTGGGTTTTCTCTCCTCCAAATTTTTTCCTATAACAGATAAGTATTTAAAAAATTGTATATGTAGAACAAAGTGTAGTAAGGCAATTTCGTAAAATTGCCCGGATTACTGGCTGTCTGTACAGAGATTCTTCCTCACAGTTTTTCTGAGAGAAAGAGATGTCTATCAAATGATCAACCAGTATTCCTGTATATAAGTAATGTATTGTATATTGTGTAATACTTATCTGTGTATGGAGATGTTTCAACTCCGAGTCTGGAGTCGTTGTCAATCGTTTAGTGTTGTTTTGGAGGTTTTTTTTCTCTAAAAAATTTCGCTTTGATTTTGAATTTGTTGTTTGTCAAATAATTTGACACTGGCAATTATTTGAAAAATTTTTTAGAGAAAAAAACCTCGAAAACAACACTAAACGATTGACAACGACTCCAGACTCGGAGTTGAAACATCTCCATACACAGATAAGTATTACACAATATACAATACATTACTTATATACAGGAATACTGGTTGATCATTTTATAGACATCTCTTTCTCTCAGAAAAACTGTGAGGAAGAATCTCTGTACGCACAGCCAGTAATCCGGGCAATTTTACGAAATTGCCTTACTACACTTTGTTCTACATATACAATTTTTAAATACTTATCTGTTACAGGAAAAAATTTGGAGGAGAGAAAACCCAATGAATAGACAAAACAATATATAATTGCTAGTCGAGAACCGTTGCTAGTCGAGAACCTGCATCAGTTGAGCTGAGCTCTCTCTCTCTCTCTCTGTCTCTCTCGCTCTCGCTCTAGCTCTAGCTCTCGCTCTTGCTCTTGCTCTAGCTCTCGCTCTCGCTCTCGCTCTTGCTCTAGCTCTCGCTCGCTAGCTCTCTCGACCATTCAACATGTCTAAAGATATCTCTAGCAGTTACAGATGAAACGTTTCAAAACAGCGTTTCGGGGTCTAGGTCAGACCCCATTGTCAATGGTTAAGAAACTTGGATAAAAAAAGGCACAATTCTAAGATTGTCAAATATTTTAATTTACATTTTGGAATTGTACCTTTTTAATCCGTAGTTTCCTAGCCATTGACAACGGGGTCTGATCTAGACTCCGAAACGTTTGGAATATACAGCAATTTTCTTTAAACTGTGGTGTTATTTCCCAAGAAGTACTTAGACACTATGATAAAGTGATAATGACATATTTGAACATAGTGATAATACTTACACATTGACAATTGTTGGATATTTGGTGTAACCAGAAGTATCAAGTGTAGGAGGCAGGTACATTCTCACCCTGGCAGTAAAATTACCAGCCAGAGGAACTTTCAAATCCTTCACGATTGGTTGAAGTTTTAGCAGTAGTGCGGTTCGCAGCGGCAGGTTGTCCTCCCAAATTATAGCATCAGACGTCTATAAAAATATTTAAAAAAATATTTTCTGAAAATTGTTTGATTAAGATTAAGCATGTATATTTCAAAACACTAATAGTTTTTAAGGGCTTATTTCGAATGGAATTGTAATAAATTTTAAGTTTACAAGTTTAACTGTTTTTGTAAATCCTCATAACCGTCAACAATGTCCCAATTAACCTTCAATCTACTCATTCAATGTTTTTTTTTTAAATCAAGAACTTAATTCAAATAAAAATTATACGCTGATATTTGGTTAGTAACTCATATGTCCTAACAAACCGTATATTAAGCATATATTAAATTGTATTTCCATCTATCGCCTATCTATCCTTATCTTATATATTTGTACCTTGAAAAAGACACTTACAATTGTTGGCGAAACGTCGAAAAATTTTATATACAGGGTGTAAATGGTTTGAGTGCAAATACTTCAGGTCAAAACAAATCAAAAAGCTTTTTCAGAAATAAACTATAGCTTTGCCAAAAAAAAAAGTTAGAAGTTACGTAGCCTTTATTACAGTGAATAATAGAATATTTCCTCCTTCAAAATGCTTGTAAAGCTAAATATGTAAATACTCCATAGCTTATACACCTTTAATAACTGTATTAACAAAGAAAATTAATATTATTAAACTCTAAATATTCTGTTATAATTTGCCCTACGTCTCTCCGAACAGATGTGGCAACATAGCATATAACATGCCTTACTCAGTACTACAGCTGACCGCTGCCACGATTGCTTTTTTGCTGCATCGGTTCTTGTAAAAAGTGAAAGTGAATTTTGCGTGATATTCGAAGTAGCGTTCGTGATTTGATTTTCATTTTAAAAAATAAATTGGAGAAATAAATATTGTTAGTTCGAGTGTATTACTTTGTGACACATAGTGACAAATATAAAATTAGGTAAACACCTGACATGTTATTAATTTGTGGAGAAAGCAGATGAAATGACAAGAATGTTGAATTTTGAATATTTACTATAAAGAATCCGAAATTTACCTAAGCCGGCCCTGTTTTCATTTCAATACGACATCAATCGCTGGAAGGACAAAAAAATAATCTTGAAATAGCTCGGCAACTATAGAATTGATAATGAATTATCGAGAACGAGAGTTTTCGATGCTGATTTTAAAAGAAGCAGCCCATCATCGCAGCAGTTAGTGCAGCGAAGACCTTATATTGAATTATTATTGTAATATTCGAATCAGCTGTTGTGTATATTTGATGTAAATAAAAGTTCTAGAAAGTGGTAGTGAATATTAGTTTTTAAATTTTTATTGGACCCACGGAGTTTATAACAATATGTTTATTAAAATATATAAATAAGGATGATATATTTGATAACCAGCTCCGATCTACACTTAAATATTTTAGTTATTTTTAAATATACAGTTCGCGATCTCAAATGTGATTTGATTTTCCAAAAATATTCGCAATAATAAAATACAAAAATTAGATTAACTAGCTCGTTGGCCTTATACTTACATTTCTGGTGTTTTCGAGGACAATGAAATTGGGGTGTGGATAACTGCAAACTTTTACGTAATAAGACAAATTTTTACTGAAAGAAGCGGCTCCTGCTTGACATCTGTCTCCATCAACAACCAGATCGCAAGAAAGACATTTTACATTTCCGTGCAGATCAACAACGTATACTTGAAATTCTGACGGAGTGTCGACCACAGTGGCTCTGTAATAACTGAAAGAAAACTGTCAATTAGCTATCTAAAATAATGGTGACAGTGAGAAACACCATTACAGGGAACACTTTGACAATATCTCTTTAAAATTAACCAGTTTTATGTAGAAGGAAGGAAGAAGGGTCCCACGATTCTGTTGTTATAAATGCCGGCCCAAACGTTCAATTTTTGGGGATGTTGTGTATGAGCTTCTTGTACCCAATTAGGATTACTTTGCGACCAGTAGCGATAGTTTTGTCGATTAACCGCACCATTTAAACAAAATGTAGCCTCGTCTGAAAACACCACATTTCTTATAAAATTATTATCACGGTTACAAATATCCATCATTGTTTCACAAAATTGCAAACGTCTGTCGAAATCGTCTTCTGAGAGTTCTTGAACGAGGCGAATTTTGTATGGATGATATTTTTCTCGCCTTAATATCCTTCCTAATTAGAACGACGGCTAATTCCATGCATATTGGCCAAGTCGGTAGTGGATAAGTGAGGATTTTCTTCCAAAGATATAGCAACATTTTGAGCTACACCTTCATAACTTGCACTTTTTAACCGTCCACTTTTTGGTAAATTATTAACTGTTCCACTTGTCTCGTACCTTTGCAAAGTTTTTGTCACTACTGAACAGGATATTTCTGTATTCGGATGAACACTGTTAAACAGATAACAAACTTCTTGATGCGTCCTTTTCCTCTCCCCATACCCAATCATCATTAATATTTCTATTATTTCTCTTTCACTTAATTCGGGCATTTTACGATCAAATTAAAACAATACAATCTTTTTGCGTTCAAATAAAAAAAATAACTTATTTTGACAACTACTGTCACTTATGCAATAAATTTCATGGACTACCAAACTTGATTCAGATTTAATTTGCGCCTGATTTAAACAAACGCACGTGTATTCTACTATGGAACAGGCAGTGCTGTTGGCTGTGACGGTATAATGCCACCGATTGGCCAATAGAAATACAAATCCTTACAGAGTGGTTTGTTTATATCGTGCGTAAATGAAATCTGATCCGAGTTTAGCTACCATCGAATTTTTTCTTTCCTTAGTTACTTTTCTGTTAATATCTCGGTAGGTATTGAAGTAAACAATAACAAACTCGGTATTTTTGTATTCGCAATAAAATGTTTCATCAAAAACTAAAATACTATACAGGGTGTTTCATTGGAAATTTTAAAATCGACATTACTTCCGGTAAAACAGGAAGTTCAAAATTGTAAAAAAAATTGGAAACAAATAGGCAATCTACTGCAGTATCAACCTTCCAAATTTCATTTTGATATCTCTAATAATTCCAGAGATATTTACTTATGATACTCCCATGGTACAAACTAATAGCTGCATTTTTAACACAGAAATTGCAAACATTTTTATGTCTTTTTTGTGTTGACTTAAATAGTAAAAAGTGTGGGTGCATAGTAAATTCTTCTACGAAAACTACTCATTCATGATTTTGGGAAATGGTTGGTAGTTTGAACAGACGAAATAAATTTTCAGCGGCGTACAAAAAATATTATTAAATAATCAGGATATAAATCGCTTGGTAGTAGATTTATAAGTAAAATTTTAAGGTTTGTGATTAATTTTCATGGTTTTAACAAAATATTCCAATTGGGAAAACAATATTATTTAAAAAAGTTGACCTACATAAAGTTGATAAAAATGAACTAAAACAGAACGTTACACAAAAAGTATTTATGTAGACCGGTTCCTATTTTAAAACTAGAATTTTTATGAGTTTTTATTGCATGGATCGTTCAATTGTTTTTTCAGAATGTAAAAGCTTAGGTGCTATTTCATTACAAGGTTGAAGTTGTGGATAAGTATGAAAAAGAAACAGAATTCGGGGGTATTTTAAAGGTAACAATGTTTAGCGAATGTGTTTTTTGTTGAAACAAAAAAAATTATTTAGTTCAAAATGTATTAAAAACAATTTAACAAAAACATTTAATGTTTCAAATAAGTCCACAAAATTAATACTTACATAAGTCCTTCTTCCTGATTCCATCCTAGAATACTCGTAACAGTCAATCTTCCGTGAGTCAATTGGATTTTGGTTCCCTTTTCAATATCCGTTAGAACTAAATGATCAAAGAAGTCATCGGCAACAGGCTGCGGAAGAATTTCTAGTCTTCTTTTACCGTCTTTGCTGTACAACGGTGTCATAGGTTCCAACCATCCGTTGCTTTGCTTATACGAGTCTTCCTAATGAAATTAGGCAGTTAGCAAATACTAAATAATGACATCAAGTACTTATTCTCTAATTACTCCACCTCTAACACAGAACAGATGTCAAAAACACCACATTTATCACAGAGTATAGACCTATTAGAATTGTAGGTGCAAAATTCTATTCTGGTTTATCTTGTATACTATTATAAAATTGTAAGTTTGGCTGTCTGTCTGTTTGTTTGTTTGTTTGTTTGTTTGTTGGTTTGTTTGTTTGTTTGTTTGGTTGTTTGTTTGTTTGTTTGTTCGGGCATCACGTAAGAACTACTTAACTGATTTTGCTGAATCTTGTTTTGTTGCGAAGTCTATAGTTTGACTTAAAATCTGGTAGACATTTTATCTTTCTAAATTAACAGAAACGGTAGATATAGCGAAAAAACTCCTACCATGTTAGGTAATTGAATTACTCAATTGGTTCCACCGCACGCACAAAATAATAGATACTGGCATCAGCTTAGCTTTTATTCAAAATTCGATTTAACAAAAATCAACATATCTCAAGCGTAATTTTACAGGGTATTCTGTATATAGGAAACTTAGAGCGGAGTCGAGTAACATGAATTTAAAAAATCTAAAAAAAGTTATATTAGGTGTCCTATAAGCAGCTGGCAACATGCGATGTGGTGGAAATACGGGGGAGTGGAATTAGTTATACGGGGTGGTCCAAAAAAGTTATATTGAGTGGGCAATAAACAATTCCATATACCAAGTGGTTGAAAAAGAGTAGAATATTTATAGAGTGAATAAAAAACTTTAAAAAAAATATGTTAGGTAAGCAGTTAGGATCTTTGAGTTATGTTCATAAGATACTATAGTTATGAAATGGGTTAAAGAAATGTTAGAAGCAGTTGTTTATACAGGGTGTTTGAAATATAAGATGAAGTCGAATTATAGTTTATGTTATCGTTAAAAACTTGTTTTATATCCACAAGTAGTTACATATATAGGATGGTTGAAATATGTAGCGGAGTATAATCACAGTTATACAGGTGAGTTTAAAAATATTTTATAGTAATGGTATGATCTACAAGCTGTTCCATTTACCGGATGGTTGAAATATAGGGTGGAGTAGGATTCTAAGGAAACAGGGTCGTACAAAAATGTTATATTTGGTGACAAATAAGTAGTTGTATATAAAAGGTTGTAGACATATTGGGTGGCTTACACTTAGAATTATACAGGATGGGTAAAAAATGCTAGAAACATTTTGTTATATAGCTTTTGCTGCCTTTTATATTTCGGGATTTGACAACCCTACTGTTACAATCTGACAACTGACAGCTCTATTGTAAAGTTTGACATTTTTAAGGTTATACTTAAACTTAAACTTAAAAGATTCATCTCGGCCAAAAAATGGAATTAAATCGTGAACATTTTCGTGCGATTATTTTTACAACTTTCGACGTGGATTAAGTCAGCAAGAGTGCATGGATGAACTTAATTTAATTTTTGGCGATGAAACTCCATCAAGGACCACTGTTTATCGATGGTATGGTGAATTCAATCGAGGTCGTAGTTCACTCCAAGACGAATTTCGTGAAAGTCGTCCAAAAACAGTTGTTGTTCCGGAAACCATTGATGCTGTACGCGAACTGATATTGCAAGATCGTCATGTGACCTATCGTGAGATTGAGTCAACCTTACACATTAGTCCGACCAGCATACATTCAATATTGCATAAACATTTGAATGTCCAAAAATTTTTTCGCGTTGGATCCCACACATTTTGTCAATCATTCAAAAAAAGTCTCGTGTCGATTGGTCTACAGAAAAGCTCAAAAAATACGATCGCGGTGCTTCAAAACACGTTTATGACATAGTGACAGGTGATGAATCGTGGATTTACGAGTATGAGCCCGAAAGTAAACAGGAGTCGACTGTATGGGTGTTTCAAGATGAGCCGAATCCAACAAAAGTTGTTCGCGCACGAAGCACTTCCAAGCAAATGATCGCCTGTTTTTTCGGAAAAACTGGACATGTCGCAACCGTACCACTAGAACAACGCAGAACATTCAATTCTGAGTGGTACACAACCATTTGTTTGCCAGTTGTCTGCCAAGAAATGAGGAAAACCAAACGCCGAAGACGGATCACTCTTCACCACGACAATGCGAACTCTCACACATCGGCTCAAACAACTGCATTTTTGACCACTCAAAACATCGATTTGATGAGTCATCCGCCGTATAATCCTGACTTGTCACCAAATGATTTCTTTTTATTCCCGTACGTAAAAAACTAACTGAGAGGTCAACATTTTTCGACACCTGAAGAAGCGGTTGTTGCGTTTAGAATACATGTTTTGAGATACCTCAATCAGATTGGAAAAAGTGCTTCGACAATTGGTTCAAACGCATGCAAAAGTGTATAGATCTTCATGGGGAATATTTTGAAAAACAATAAAGCGATTTTCGATGATTAATATTTGTTTTTGTTCTCTAATCCCGAAATATAAAAGGCAGCCCTCGTATTAGGTTTTTAGTGTAATGTAGCGAGTTTGTGAAATAAAATAATTTTCTTTTGTTAATGTTAATTTTTGCAACAATTTTGAAAACACATTGTACATGAATTATGTCTAGAATTTTCTGGAGAATCCAAAAAAGAAATAATATACAGGGGATTGCATTTAAAATAAGAACGGTGGTATTGACCACTGTCACATGACACACCCTATATAATATTTTTTTGTTGAAAAAATGCGCATTATAAAATACAAATCGCCTTGTCCAAACGTTTTTTCCCCAACAGGCCCTACTTTATTCGTTCCCGAATTCATTACATTTGACTGTTCCACACTGGTGCGTTCCTGCAATTTGTTTAGTGTATTGTGTTCAATTTGATTGAATTACTTCATTGATTTTTAAATTTCTGCACCTTTTCTAAAACATTCCGTTGCGCTAATGCTAATTTTAAGTGTTTTTTGCGTGTAAAATATAGACATTATTGACATTCGTGGTTCGCTTCCCTAGCTGTTTAGACGCTTGGGAGGTTCGTGTTTGTGCTCCGAACTATTCGGACGCTTTTTTTGATTCCGTCTGTAGAGACGCCGCTTTTGTTGTTTGCGTTACGATTTCGCGAGTTCTTAGCTCCATTCGTGAGGACCGCTAAACCGCTTTCATTTTGTTTCTTTTGTGTTTACAAAAGCGCATTATTTGTTGTTAAACCTGCATTTTTTGTATGCTCAATCAATGAACATTACGTCGCTATTTTTTGTGTAACGTGTTGTCCAGACGAAGCTCTAAGAAACTGTTCCTGTTCACGGGGCTAGCCTCAGAAGAAAGAAGAACCAAGAAAACACCAGAGCTTCCGGACGTAAAAGGTTAGTGATAACTTTTATTTGGTGATTCGTTTATGCGACCGCACGTGTTTATTGATTGTTCCGCTAAAGGTCCTTCGTCAATTATATACTTGCATTGAACCAGCAGCTCTATGGAATGTGCATCGAAGACATTCCACACACTGTATGGTCAGAGAGAAATCATTATCTTGTGGTAAACGAAGATACGGTTCTTTTCCAAAATTAGAAGAGTGTGTGTGAGAGAGAGAGAGAGAGTCTGATTATATTTTAATTTATAAATTATCACCTGTCAAAGCTACATGTCATATTTATTTTCATCTGTATATTTAAAGAGGTTACCAAACAACTCAAGCAAGGACAATCAATTCACGAATAAGAAATATAAAGGAATCAGCTTTATCAGACAATAATAAATTCTTGTCACATTCCTGATAGGTCATCGTCAAAACTTAGTATTTTTGTCTAGAATAAAAACGCCTCTCGATATTAATCACGACTGAATTCTTAATTTTCACTGATTGCCGTGTACAAATGGGTCTCTTCTTCATTATAATGAGAAGATTCTAATATCGCGTCGTGCTTATTAAATCTGTTACTACAATCAATCAAGTGTGAAGAGGTTCGTAAATTGATAGGCGGTAAATGTAACCTTTCTTTGTTAATTTGTTTACGAAATAAATGATGTTTGATTAGAATTTTAACATAACTGAGTTGTTTCTTGATACCTAACACTGTGGTATGTTTGTATGTATGTGTGTTTAGCTTTTATCAAAACAATTTTTTTATTTGGGAAATTGTTTCGATCTATTTTTTCGAAATTATTGTTATTAAGAAATTCAGTGACGAATCGTAATAATTTATTTTTTGGTAGATTATCTATACTATTATACAGGGTGTCCCAACAAAAACGAGTCACCTGGAGTATTTCCCAAAGTAGTCGTTATCTTGAAAATCGCAAAAACACGTCAAAAGATTTATACAGCGGGACATATTTGGCCATAGTAGCCGTTAATTTTTGTAATAGAACCATACCATAAGTTACACCTCGGTTTAAAGGCTGTGTATAAAAAATATCAACGTTGTATTCCATCAACATTTAATGATTTGAGAGTCTGCAGGAATAGAATACACGGGGGCTTTAAATTAAATCAATGGGGTCATATCTGGCAAACTTGCTGGTCACTCGAAAATACCTCGTTTTCCAAGATATCGATTATGAAATGGATATTTTCCAGAAACTCTTTAACTAGTAACAAATAATGTGGTGGGGCACCGTCGTGCTGAACAACATAATCGTCTTCTACTAGACGACCATCTGCCTCCAAAATATCAGTTATTCTTGGATCTACAGGTCCTAGTAAGTTTAAATACATACATTTAAAGTACAATCTATAAAAAAGGGACCAACGATAAGATCACATAGGATACCTGCCCACACATTTACCTAACTTTAGAGGTTGCTGAGTATGAGTCTTTTTAAATATCTGTGGATTAATGTTATTCCAGGTTCACCAGTTATGACGATGTACTTCACCATTTAAATAAAGAAGCAAGTTTTGTATAAAAAACAGCGGCAGTTAAAAAAATTCATTTAAATAATAACTATGCAATTGTAGTTGTTTCACTTACCTTCCAACAATACGAGTCCAAACGGCATCTAACAATAACAGACTCGTTTTGAACCCTGTTCGTTGATATCATTGAGACTTCACTAGGACTGACCCAAGTCAATCCGTAGATGACGTAATCGTTTGGATCTTTGTTGCTTATGACATCGGCGGGTAACCGAAGCTCGACTGTGGTTTTGGCAAGAATGTCATATATGTAGACGACAGCTATAGGATTTGTACTTCCAACCTACAAATATTAAATTTGTTATTTTATGAAATAAATTGCAGGGGTTATGAATAAAAACTAAAGCTTATTTTTGTATATTTTAGTTGCTTTTGTTTTTTTTTTAGAAAATAACAATAAGTCTAAGAAAAAAGCTATATATTCAAAAAAACAACATTTCAAAATCTTAAGGTGACCATGACATTAAAATTTGAATATTATATACTCACTGACAAAAAAATCGCAACAACCAGGAGATGATTAAATTGAAGTAGTAAATTATTAAAATTTTAACAAAAAATGCCGAGGAGTTTAAATTTTTTTACTACGTTTGTCCACCGCGGTCATATACAGGGTGAGTTTTTTTTGATGATCAGTATGGGGATCTCGGAAACTAGCGGAGATAGAGCAATGGTTAAATTGGGAATGATTTGCAGTTTTACTGGCCCAATTTAATGACACTTTCGGATTTTTGTAAAAAGTCATGGCTTACTAGATATGTTAAAAAAACGAAATTCTGTCGATTTAGTCAAATCCCTCTAGCTCCTTTGTTTTTGATATTATAAAAAAGGTGTAAATATCAGAATTGAAGGAAATTGTATCCCGAATATGAATGTCATGTCCTCGTTTGCGTGTCAGCTCTCGTTTTCGAGATACACAAACTTATCTTTTTTTTATTGGAAACCATAGTTGGCTATGACCTCAAAAAATCGGAGGTTTTTAGAGCTTTTCAACGATATAATAGTCGATATAGTTATTCATAAAAATAACGGAGTTATGGATGCTTTTCTCTCTTATTTTCACTTTTAACATAGGTAGCCATGAAAAAGATTGTTTTCACTTTGACGTTTCCTCATTTGAAAGTAATTCTATTAATAGTGCTGAACTGGCAGTCGATATTGACAAGTTTTCGTTATAAAATGGAATATTCTAACGAAGAAAAACTAAATATGGTGGAATGTTATATCATATTCCATAAAAATTCAGTTCGTGCAGCTGAGGAATACATTGATAGATATTTTAATCGTCGTCAACCTGCTCTATGTACATTTAAGAGGCTTTACAATAGTTTACGCAGATATGGATCTTTTACTAAACAACTAAAGAAACGTAATCAAATTAACGAAGCAGCACAAATAAATGTTTTGGCAAAGGTAAATCAAAATCCATCCACATCAACTCGTGATATTGCGGCAAAAGCTGGGACATCTCAACGAACTGTAGTTAAGGTACTGAAAGCGCACAAGTTCCACCCGTACAAACTTTCAGTTTCTCAAACTTTGCATGCTAGTGACGAACAGCGACGTTATTTGTTTTGTACATAGTTTAGAGACATGTGCCTTGACAATCCACAGTTTCCATTAAAGGTGTTATGGTCAGATGAAACTAGATTTACTAACTGCAGTATGTTCAATAGACACAATGAGCATATCTGGGCTAAAGAAAACCCTTTCCATGTAGAACAAAGACGACCCCAGATAAAATTTGGTTTTAATGTTTGGTGTGGTATCATAGGGTCTACTATTCTGGAGCCTTTTATCTATGAGGAATCACTTACTGGGGAGCGCTACTTGCATTTCTTGCAATACACTTTTCAAGACATGTTGCATAATTTGAATTTGAGAACTCGTTTAGAAATTGAGTAGTTCCCACATGATGGACAACACTTAGATAATATCTATCCAAACTCTTGGATAGGAAGAAATGTAGTGTATATTGTACAACGATATTTTAACTTTTGCATTTTTTAGTACATCACTGACAAAGATATGTTTGTTTTTTTAATTATAATTAGTTTACAGTCTGGTTTTCAGACGTTAATTGTCCATCAAAACAACTTACTTTGGGATATTTGATCGTAGCCTGTTCTGGATAGAGTTTATCGTCTCCATAGATAAAGTATAAAAAATCAGTAACATTTTCATCATAGAACGTCACGTACGCGAGATGTGTAGCATTTGGTGAGAACCATAGAGCCGAGCCTGACCCAAGCACTTCCTCTGTAAATTAAATACGAGAAATGTGAGATGACAAATAAGTCAAGTCAAACAATCTTTAACCACTACACCAGTTTATAGAGTAAAATTGAACTCATTTTCGGACATAAAATTCAACAGCAATTCGCGTCAGTAACAGTTTATAGATAATACAATTATTGCTAAGATTGTAACAGCAAACTCATAGAAGTAAACGATTTTAATAATAAAAACCCGCAAAAATACGATTTTCTTTTGATTTTTGCTTATATAATGAAAAGTAATGAACGAATTGTAATTCCGCTTACAGAAAAGTTGTAGAGAATCAGAAATCTTTCGTAATGAGCATTTATACCATCAGATTGGATCATTTTTTACCGAGTAAACTCAGAAAAACTGGTCAAGAGTGAATTTTTTACAAAAATGTATAACTGTCTGGTAACTAATACTGGAATAGTAATCATCAATGACTACCGATATAAATGGGCCCGGCACTCTCATATACTACCAAAGGAAAAATGGGTTGAAATATCAGACTAAAATAGAAACGATATTTGTTTACAAATATTCCGGCTCCAACAGTAGCGTCCAAACTACATTAAATCAGAGGTCATGTTATTCAGATAATACACAAATGTAGATATATTAAAATCCATTACAAGATGTACACAATAACAAAAACAATTAGTGGCTTAATTACTAATATGTAATAGTAATTATGAAAACATTTATTTATTCTAGTAAACTATAGTTTTATTTACTGCTTAAATTCTAAAACTCGTTAACACGTTTATGATCTGACACTTGTTTTTTTACAATTATACAAAATAATCCCTGATTTCAAAAAAAAAGTTTCAACCCCAAAACACTTTAAAAAATATCAATTACGAGGTTAACCTCAAATCAAAATGTAAATAACCAAACTTACTTTAATTAAGTAGTTGTAAAGTGCAGTTGCAAAGTTCCACAGTATGGCGCGTTTAACTGAAAAGCAGCTAATTGAAATTTTGACGATGGTAGGATATGGCGACAGAACTCGAACATAAGCTGAAGAATTTGGCCACATAAGAGACAATTACAAAATCAAACATCTTCCAGAAGATACACAATTAAATGTTTAACTCGATTTACAAAAAAATCCTCACAAATCCACTGGACAAATAGACGCAGAACAGTCAATAAGTAAATTTTGTGTTCTAAAATGCTTGCATAGAAATAAATGCCACCCATACAAAGTTCATTTAGTTGAAGATGACTTGGACCGGAGAGTAAAATTTGCGAAATAATGATGAATAGATGCAATGCCAAACGGCACTTTTCAAGTAAGATAGTTTTTTCCGACAAGGCAACCTTTTGTTTAAATGGTTCAGTAAACAAGCAATTTTCGATATTGAGCATCAGAAAACCCACATTGGATTACAGAAAGTCATACACAGTTTTCCAAGAAAGTTAACGTATGGGCCGGAATTGTGGGACATTTTTTTAATGCTTTGACAATATTTTCCCAAATAGATGGATCGGAAGGAGAGGTGATATCGAATGGCCAGCTAGGTCTCCAGATCTAAGCCCGTTAGATTTTTATCTTTGGGGTTACGTGAAATCGAAAGTTTACTTCAATAAGCCGGAAAATATCGAGGAATTAGAATTAGGGCCGAAATAAACGAGTCCTGCCATAAACACTAAATGCAGTGTTACGAGAATTTGAAAACCGTCTTAGGTATTGTCAGAAAGTTAATGGTCAACAATTTGAACATTTAATTTGATGTGTTGATGTTTTTATTTTATCAATTCTGAAATAAATGTATTTTTTAATAACTGTTAATTTTGGATATAGGACACTGTACATGAAAAATACTTAGAATTCAATGCAGACGTCAAAAATAAAATAAAAAACAAATGTTTCCATTCCAAATAACAAACACCTGAATTTTAAATCAATTTGTTCCAAGCCAAGCACTGTATGTACGAATATGCTACAGCCAGCCCCCGAAACACTGACAATAGCTGTCAAGTCACATAGACGGATCTAGGATATTCTTGAGAGGGCACGAGATGAAAATTATGGTAAATTCTATTATCATATGCTTTTTTCTCAGCAGTTTATTATGTTTTTATTTATATAACTATTACCTGCCCATTTTGTTTATTTGTATATGGTTTACTGATATTACTTAAATTTCCTTTTTCTACTAATTGAAATCAAAAGCAGTATTAATATATGGCACTATAACAAAAATCCAAGATATTCGAAGTGAAGTACAGTTTATATGCTTCCAAAATATATTTTGCATATTGCTATCGAACTGTCGAGGTTAATATGATGTGTTCTGCAAAGTATTTCTACAAATTTCAAATAGCAATTCTGCAAGATTTACTTAATATTCAATATCGATCTACAGCGTTATTAATCTCAAAGTTGTAAGCTATCATTAGGAGGCAGATTCAGGTTCCATCTGTTATTACAACCAAGTTATGACTTTTTTAAAATCGCAAACTTTATATCGGTATTTCCAGCTTTTCTTTGAGAAAAATGTTTCGATCAAAATTTATAAACCTGTATTTTGATCATTACTTTTTACACAATCAGCAAAAAACGAAAATACCCCATATTTTTGGGGGTTTTTAAGACTCAAATAATTTACTTCTACGAGTTTGCTGTTAAAATTACGTCAATTATGACTTATAAACTATTATTTACGTGATGACTTATGCAGTTTGCAGTTGAATTTTATGTCTCTTAAAAATCTACACTGACTGGTGTACACCACATATTATAAGTGACAAATATTTTGAAAATGTATATTTAAAAGTGCATAAATGTATAAAATCACCCTCATATACCCAGTCTGGAACTCCACAGTAGACGACGCCTTTGATTCCTGCTTCAGTTACTTTGACAGGATTCTTTACGTCGACGGAAAAATCATCTAAATAGTAAATGTTGTTGTCAAGGACGTAGACCAAACCATGTCCAACCGGCGCGAAGGTCACGAGCTGGACATGTTGGAGATCAGCTATGTCGTAGTATTTCCTGCGAAAACAGTTCAAATAGTGAATCTAACATTATAAGCCATTAGTTTATCTAATATAATCTTCTAATATATAAAAATCTCGTGTCACGGTTTTAGTGGTCGAACTCCTATGAAACGGCTCTACCGATGTTTATGAAATTTTTTATATATATTTGATAGGTATGAGAATAGGTCGTAAAGTATATTTCATACCGCTAGTCCATTGAAAAGTTACATTTGGGGTTAGATTTGTCAGAGGGTGCAATTTTATTTTTTAGATATCAAGGGGGGTTTAGTGTAAACTTAAATCCAAGTTTGTGGGGTTGCAACCTTTGTTCCACGGCCGCCATCTTGGAAAAAGGGGTCTAAATGGTTTTTTATCGTTTATCTGACAAACTATAGGTTTTACAAAAAAATATATTTAGCATTTTTCTGTTGCAAATAAAATTATCTACAACTTTTGTCAAGTAACTTGTAGTAGTAGAACCATAAATAAAAAAGTTATAACAGAAAATCGCTGAAAATATGAGAAAAATATTTCTGTTTGTCGGTATAACTTTTTCTCTAATCATTTTACAAAAAAATATATCAAAAATATCAAAGATATTAAACATATCAAAAACGTCAAAAACATAAAAAATTAAAAATTTCAAAAACATAAAAAATATCAAAAATATCAAAAATATCAAAAATATCAAAAATATCAAAAATATCAAAAATATCAAAAATATCAAAAATATCAAAAATATCAAAAATATCAAAAATATCAAAAATATCAAAAATATCAAAAATATCAAAAATATCAAAAATATCAAAAATATCAAAAATATCAAAAATATCAAAAATATCAAAAATATCAAAAATATCAAAAATATCAAAAATATCAAAAATATCAAAAATATCAAAAATATCAAAAATATCAAAAATATCAAAAATATCAAAAATATCAAAAATATCAAAAATATCAAAAATATCAAAAATATCAAAAATATCAAAAATATCAAAAATATCAAAAATATCAAAAATATCAAAAATATCAAAAATATCAAAAATATCAAAAATATCAAAAATATCAAAAATATCAAAAATATCAAAAATATCAAAAATATCAAAAATATCAAAAATATCAAAAATATCAAAAATATCAAAAATATCAAAAATATCAAAAATATCAAAAATATCAAAAATATCACACCGTTTTCCGTTTTCATTATAAACTTTTTAAATTTAATCATTAGTTAAGGAATTACAGCACTGCGAAATGAATACTATTCTTCAGTATTCATGACTATGAATTAATATTAATGATTTTTTTGTTATACCATGTTATTTACTAATTTAAACAAGAATACAACACCTGCGCAGTATTCTCGGTAATGACACTCTGATATGAAATTATTTAAAAAATCAATAATTCCAAAGTTTCGCTATTGACTGTCAAATCAATAATTAATTAATAACAATATTGCATTATCAATAATTAAAAAGAGTATCATAAAAAAATTAAAATATGATTAAAAAGTATGACAAATCATTAATATTAATGTATAGTAATGCATACCGAAAAATAGTATTCGTTTTTCAGTGCTGTAAAACCTTAACTAATGAATACATTTAAAAAGTTTACAATGAAATTTATTCCTTAAAACACCGTCTATAAAAATGGTCTGATGTAATTTTTTTGTAAAACGATTAGAAAAAAAGTTATATCGACAAAAGTTGTAGATAATTTTATATGCAACAAAAATATATTTTTTGTGAAACCCATAGTTTGTCAGAAAAACCATAAAAACTATTTAGACCCCTTTATCCAACATGGCGGCAGTGCAAATTTTCATTTTGCAATCTACATCAATAAATATAAAGCCATTGACAACGAAGTCAGAATAGACTTTGAAACGTTTGGTATTCCTGCAATATACGTCGTTTTATTTCTATTGGGGTATTATTGTCCAAAAAAAAAACATAAAAGTAATGGTATATTGGGTGGCCATAAGTAAATGCATATACAGAGTTGTTGAAATATATGATGGAGTAGAACTATAGTTATACAGGGTAATTAATAGTTGCCTATGTATGGTGGTGGAACATAGGTGCGGAGTGGAAATATAGATACAGAAGGTGGTTAAAAAATTTGGGGAACAAAAAGTGCTTATAGGCAGTCATATACTCTAGATGGTTGAAATATAGGATGGACTGGGAATTTACAGTTATGCAGGATGGGTACAAAACAAATAGAAAAAATGCATGGACAATAAGCAGTTGCATATACGAGGTGGTTGAATAATAGCCCGGAGTAGAATTATACTTATACAGGGTAGTTAAAAAAATTATATTGGGTAGTCCATAAGGAGTTACATATACATGGTGGTTAAATATATATTGAATTTGAATTATTGTGGTGTTTTAATAAATACTAGATTATTGACTTCGTAGCTGACTATGAAATTCAATGTGTAGTGCATTTTAACTTTTTTCCCATTGTCGTATACAAATGAATTGAATCATGAATCAAACAAACGAACAGATGTTTTAACAAAATATATTTTTTGACAAGTTAAACAATAACTAGTATAGTTTATGAATAAAACAAACTATGGTTTAACTAAAAAAAAAGATACGACTTTAATATAGAAATGGATGCAAACAAAAATAAAATAGTTTCAGTAATGATAGGAATTTGCTATAAACTATTATAAAGTAACGACATCAGTAAACAATCTTTTTGAAAATGGTTTTAATAGCACTTCACTTGAGAGTTAAATAAACATCAAATTTAATGAGTGGAGTGTACTCATTTCGAGGGTACTTTAAAACAATATTCTGTTAATAAGTATGCACATATTATTTCTTATCCATACTACAAATAGATTGAAGAGAGAGGCATCTATAGATAAGTACGTGTTGAAATTTAATAAAATTATCTTTCTGCATATTTATTAAATGTTAAATAAACAACAAAACATAATCAACATTCATATGAAAATATAAGCGACTTCTTTCATTAACAAATATCACATCTTAATATAAAAACAACTGGCTTTCTCCATGGGAAAACAAATAAACAAAAAGTTTTATACCCTAACCCCAAACCTTTATTTTTAGGGTTCCGTATATACAATATACAGATACCCTTATAATATCACTCAGGATTTCTGCCTCTGTCACATCACAGCCATTTTCTCCTAAACTACTGGACGGAAGAGGTTGAAATTTGGTATCAATGTATAGTTTGGTGACCCGATCAGGAGTACTTATCGTAAAAGAAAAAAATTTGATTTTAGGGGTACTTCTGGGGGGAAAAACTAAAAAAATTGACCGTTCCCCCCTGATCTTTGAAACTACTGAGCCTAAAATTTTGAACTTTACCGGAAAATTAAGGAGAAACCATTAATGTTAATTTTGGGGGACAAATTATAGAATTAAATAAAAATTTAAAAATAAAAAAAAATTCAAACGCGTCATGTAATATATCAAATGAAAGGTCTCATTCTGAGGAACACAAATATATTTTTTTTATATTTTAAAAAAAAATTATTTAAAAAGATATTAACGAAAATATACCAAAATCTTATCACCGAAACCATAAGCTGGAAAATTTTGAAAAAATATGGAGGTATAGCCCCTCACCTGAACTTTACAGGAAAATTAAGGAGAAACCTCTAATATTTATTTTGGGGGGGGGGCAAATTATAGAATTAAATGGAAAATGAAAATTAAAATTGTTTCTAACCCATCATGTTATATATCAAATGAAAGGGCTCATTATGACGAAAACAAATTTTTTTTTCATATTTTTAAAATAAATTAATTAAAAGATATTAACAAAAAAATAAAAAAATTTACACATCCCCCCCTATCTCCGAAACCATAAGCTGGAAAATTTTGAAAAAACAATGGAGGTATAACCCCTCTCCTGAACTTTACTGGAAAAATAAAGAAAAACCCCTAATATTTTTTTGGGGGGCAAATTATAGAATTAAATGGAAAATATAAAATTAAAATTGTTTCTAACCCAGCATATTATATATCAAATAAAAGGGCTCATGATGAAGAAAACAAATATATTTTTTCCATATTTATAAAATAAATTAATTAAAAGATATTAACAAAAATATAAAAAATTTTACCCATTTTCCCCCTTATCTCCGAAACCATAAGCTGAGAAATTTTGAAAAACTGGAAGTATAGCCCCTCACCTGAACTTTACTGGAAAAATCAGAAGAAATCCCTAATATTCATTTTGGGGGGCAAATTATAGAATTAAATGGAAAATAAAAAATTATAATTGTTTCTAACCGGTCATGTAATATATCAAATCCCAGGGCTCATTATGATTTAAATTTTTTAAAAATGAATATTTTAAAATATATTAAAAAATATTTAAAAAAAATAACCCATTCTCCCGTTATTCCCCAAACTCTACGACCTCCTTTTTTTGTTTATAGGAAAAATATGAAAAAATACCTAATTCTATTATTTGGCCTCCAAATAATAGAATTAAACGGAAAATAAATTACTAGAAAACCCCCATAGTAATTTTAGGGACAAATTATACAATTAAATGGAAAATAAAGATTCAATTTTCAAACGCATCATGTAATATATCAGATAAAAGGCTCATTATGTGAATTACAAATTTATCATATTTTTAAATCATTTGTTTAAAAGATATTAACAAAAATATTAAACATCGACTTAATTCCCACTTTAGAAACTACACTATTTAAAATTTGAAAAATATATCTTATTTATATTTTTAAATAATTTGAATAACAGATTTAATAATTTATTATTTAAACTTTGACCTATTTTGCCGTTTTTCGTCCAATCTACAGAGCCTCAAAACTCAGACAGTAGATTATAAAAGGCATTTCTGAAAGTTTATTAGTAAAATAAAACTCAAATGTTACTTTTTGGGGGCCAAATTATAAAATTAAATACATATGTATTCTGATACAAATCAAGCTAATCCTGAAGCAGTTAAAATAAAAAGTCTATGTGTGGAAAATCAAAGTGTATATTTTTTATAAATTTAAAACGCTTCCTTTAAAAGATATAAGGGTAAGTATAAGAAAATGGACTCATTCCCTGCTTGTCTGAAACGGGAATATTAGAATCTTGAAGGTGGTACGGAACCCTAAGTATGCGTGTCCAACTCGCACTTGACCAAATTATTTCACTCACCGTGCCTGAGATATGTTTTCAAAAAACACTTCGTGCTCAAACAAATGCTCAGAGATGGAGAGGCAAAAGTTATTCAAGTCTATATTAATGCCTGAAGTGGAAAAACAGTTATTCTTTTCAATTTTAACTTTTTGTGGCAACTTTATTTTCAATTAATTTGTTCTTATTCCCTGCAGGCATATTTCTTGTTACGGCAATGATCCTTTGTATTTCCTTATTGACAAATAATTTTGTTGTTTTAGGGAAAAATTCAAATTTTGAAGATTCATTAGTTTCTCTTACAAATAACCAAACATCTAGTATTTTATTGTAGTTTAACTGAACGTATCATATTGTTTAAGAATCAGGGTAATTCAAAACATTTAGAATTATACTTATATGATATATTATCTTTATAATCTGGATTTTCGATATGACTAGTATAGCTTTACAAGTCATCATACAATTGATTTATTTTTTGAGAGCATAAATTTGTAGACAAGATTGTGTCTTAAATATCAATAAATTATTTAAGATTACATGATAAAATGCTTTAATTGAGCTTTACCATAAATCTTATAAATTAAGTAGATAAAAATTATGCCAACTAATGTGTCTTTGGCGGTCTTACGGTTTTGAAGCCTGTTATTGAACAAATAACCCATATGAATATTAAACAAAATACTGAAAAACCATAAATAAAAGAAGAAATTAAAATAAGCTTAGAAAGAAATCTAAATATCTCAAAATCCATTTGTACCTATGTTACAAGATAACACAAAAAATAACATAGAAACCTATATGGGGTTGAAGTTTATATGGGTCAAAACACATGGCCGTATATGAATTGCCTTTATGAACACATTTGTAAGTGAATCAGATGACCCGAATTATTTAAGACATTTCAAAAATAATCATATCTTTGACATAAAACTAAAAATCACATGTATTCAGATCTGGATCTTTCAGCTCAACCAATCAAACCAATAATTCATTAGTTGCTGAAAGTGTTGTCAAAAAATGAATGAACATATTGTTCAGAAACTATCAGTTTTGCCAGACTGGCAAGGAAATATTGTCTTCAGTACATCTATATATAAATAGGCAAACGCAAAAAGATTAGGTACCATTTTCTCCTCTGTCTCTGAACCGATTTTCTTCATTTTTATTTTGTTAAGTACCTTCTGACGACCTTCAGTGCAGAATGCTAATATTAATTTATAATGTTGGTTCATTCATTAAATATAATATAATAAAAATTCATTATGACAGTGCCGCCGCCGCCAGACGGTCAAAACTCAACACACTGAGTAATTATATATGGAGGGAGCAATCGTTAGATGTTGTTATATTCTTAGAGCATGTACTTCTGGAAGTGGCATACAAGCGTTGTTAGTGTTTATTGGTAAAATAGTAAATGTAGTATATCAGTATTCATTTTTCGGACGCGTTGCAGTAAGTTTCATATTAAATATTCTATTTTTAATGTGAATTCAATTATTTGTTTAATATATTATCACAACCTTTCCGAAGGTGTTGTGTAACAAATTGTCAGACAGCGGACAATAGAGAAATATATAAGTTCTCCTTGGGTTGCTGGTCCTCTCTTTTTTTTAATATTCCTGAACTTGATTGAAACTGCAAATCACGAAAACTTTTAGGTTTCAAAGAACAATCTTCCAATTATTGTATTGAATATTTTGGCAGGAGCGGTTCCAGCCAAAAATTTGGGGGGTCATTCATTTGTTAAAAATATTTCGAATTGTCATTATGAGTGAACAATTATTTTGGTCATTACATCTACTTCTCCGATTTCTCCACAATTCTGTTTCTTATAAAAATATGCTTTTTACAATTTTATGAAATTAATTTCGACCACTGGCCGACCACCAGTTAAGATAATTTAGTCAAACATTGCCCTGTATCTGGTTACCAATTCGACATATGTATTCATTCGTGATATATTTTTACATAAGGCTCTTCACCAAAATATTCATACCGTTTTTTTTTAAGTATGGTACACTATACAAATTTCAGACAATGCCTTATTATATAAGAATTTTGAACCAAGTTAAAAATTTATGTTAATGTATATCTGGACACCCCCTGTATATATTTTGACATTATTAATAAATCATTTCACATATTTCAAAGTTGAAAGTTTTAGTTGTCTATAAATAAATAGCCTTTATTATAAACAAATGTAAAACAATAAATGTTCAATGGTGAATTCAAAAAGAAATAATGTATCAATAAAATACGATGATAGGAACACAAGACTTTTATAGAAAAGATATACAGGGTGTTTCTAAAACTTCTGCTGTGTATAGAACTAAATAAATAAGCCAAAAAGTTCCTATTAATATGGGCCTTAAAACACACCCTGACGAAGTTATAAGCCCTTAAAAGTTTAGGACCCTATTTAAAAAACACCCTGTATATGTTCTAATTTCTCTTAAAAATAAAGTATCTTAAAATCTACTTACTCGTTGGCTACATCGTAGATGGTGTACTGGGCTGTTACCGAATGCCGAAAAACCTAAATTTTAATAGAAAATTTCTAAATTAAACATATTGAAAATATTTTTTTATGAATTATACTTACAGATGAGACGTTGTACTTTATCAAAATGTAGGCTTCATCGTCAGAAACTGTTATGGAGCTTCCAGGATATTGTTCCTTAACAGAAAAATGTCCTTATTAACACAATTTTGAAAGATTCTTGTTGAGTAATGTATCAATCAAGGCATATATGATTACACAAAATCATAGATCGGGTTACGTATATTTTAATATTTTACTTTTTAGTGAACACAAATAGTTCATGAAAATGAAATATGGTCAACTAACAGGCCTTACTAAATTGTACGTGCCCAAGACACAGCGTTGCTTGTGCACATAAAGAGAGGAAAATATTGTCAGAAAATAAGCTTTTAGTTAGTTAATTTTTGTTGCATTGCTGTTAAAGCAAAACAATGTCAAGTTTGCATTCTTCTCTTTTGACTTGTGCTTGAACCCAGATCCACTTGTTGATCAAAACCAGGTTTGTAAAGGTTGAGAGATTTTTATAAAAATCCAAATCAGCATTGTGTTGCCAATTTGTTATACCAAATATAAAGCTAATGCTCTTCTAAGAAACAATTGCCGCTGTTACGCACTTTTTAGCTATAGAGCCCACAGCTGTAACAATTTAACCAATAGAATTATCAACATTCAAAATATGTTGGTTTCTTATATGAAACCAACACTTTAACCTCAAAGCATGACACGTGAGAACAAATAATATTATTCCACCTAAGGTCTACCTCAGGGCCTCTTCAAGATATATTTAGAATGGACTCTGAAATATTGGAGATGTAGGTGCCAAATTGTGAGTATCTTCTCAAGATGTTGGCCTTGAAATATAATCGACGTCACCATAAGTGCCATCAGTAAATATCAACTTTAGCATGAAATTTTAAGTGTTTTTTGTGGCATATGAGCAAATACATTAAGTCTGCCGCATGATGACTCCCTATGTTTATTTTTGAGCAGTTTCATGTCATGCCATATTGTTGTTTGTACAATTGACCGCCATATTGTGACGTCTTGCCTCGTAGCCACCATGTTGTTGTTAGTTACTATCAATTGTGACGTCATCCGGCAATCTGTTAGCCAAGGAGATTTGGTGGTGCCCTCTAGTGAGAGATTTTTAAGCTAGTTGGGTTAAATCGGTATTGTTATAGTGTCGGAAACTTTAAAAAGAGAAATATAACAAAACAGAGTTAGAATCAAAGTGTAAAATTAGAAGGTGGACCGACCCGTAGCGAAAGCTGAGAAATTAATGAGAGTTTCATTTAACAACCACCGATGGCGCCACCATAACACGGGTACCAATTATTTGTCCAAAGGATCTGGGTTAGTTTCTAAGATACACAAATATTATTAAAATGGTAAATAGTGCTTCAAATTTGCACAAATTTTATAATATAACTCTAATACCTTAGGCCATCTGGAAACGAGGGTTGTTAAAAGATAAAGAGATAAACAAGACAGGTAACTTAACCTCAACAAAACAATGAAAAATCATAAAGGGAGACCATATATCTTGTTCTTGTTTTTTAAAAACTTAAAATGCTATAAAGAAAAATAAAATGAGGGGTTTTTTTGGTATACAGTATTTGCTACAATTATGTGAGACCATGTCGTTTAATGACTGGTAATGATCTTGAATGGTACACATGCTACGCAGCGCCATCTAGTGTCTAAAGGTCTAAATCTGCAATAAGGGAACGCCTTTTGGTATAATGGGAAAATGGATCTAATCTTACACGCTGGTTAGAATTCGAAAATTCAATACCTGACGACAGCGAAAAATGAGGAGACGAAATCGACAAAAACAACATACCTACTAGAAAGTACAGACAAATATAAATTTTAAGGTAACGTAATAATAAAGGTTGTAACATCAAAGGAAGACATAAGATCAAGGTTAAAGTAAACAATACCATACACAAAACAATTGGCAAACAAAAGCATAAATAAAGCAACTGCTTTATGTCTGCTCTTGTTAAGTACTGGATGTAACTACACCCAGTACTTAGGGATACACATATCAGTAAGTAAACAAAAGTACTAATACTCGTATCTAAATATATGATTGGAAGTATGATGACTTACGTCCTGGGTTAAAAATAACAAATATGTTTCTAACACAAACGCCGTCAAGATTAACACCTAAATACCAAAAAGTAGTAACATTTTTGTTATTTTAAATGGGACACCCTGTATATGAGACCATTTTTAGATTCTTAATTACTTTCTGATTATTTTGCCTTAATACTTCCCTATACCTATCCCGAAGGGTTTTCTAGTTATTAATTGTTTTGAACAAAAAATACACAAAACAATTAATAACTAAAAAACCGTTAGGGATAGGTATAGGTAACTATAAAGACAAAATAATCAGATGGTAATTACGAATCCAAAAATGCTATCATATACAGGGTGCCCCATTTAAAATATCCAAAATGTTACTACTTTTTGGTATATGTGGCAACATCGCATCGTTGAAAATATTTCACATCGATAGATCTGGAGCAATTACTTCGGTAACCAACTTTTCAGAAACATCCCATGTTCTGCTTTCCGTAAACGTCTAAGGTACCATCGACCGTATGACACCCTGTATATGACTGGAACAAGAGGCAAGAATCGAGAAATTCGTTCAAAGAAAGGAAAAAGGACAAATTGTATAAAATCCCTGATATACAGGGTGTTCCTAAATTGGAGGTACAAACGAAAAGGGGAGATTCCTTGATTAGTTTTAGGAAGAAAAGTCCCATAAACATGGGTCCGCAAACGTTTCGTTTTCAAGATACAGAGTGTTAAAGTTTGAATTTTTTTCAAGTTTTTTTCTCATAGTATCTGCACTCCACAAGATATTCAAATGAAATTTGGCATAGATATTACAATTAAGAGTTTACACCTTGTGACATGCCAATTTCGATTGCAAATCTACAGTGTGATATTTTTTCTTGAACACTGTCCACTGTTGTCCTTCAGAACTTTTTTTTGGTGAGCCACTGTTACTTTCAAAAATCGTAAAGAAAAGCTTTGTTGTTATAGCAAACTTTATGTTCTTTTGTAGTTTTGATTTCGAGAAAAAAATTTGAATTATTAAACTAGCAATGATTCTTAAAGATTCGATAAACTGGTATAATCATCAAAAAAATGTATTACTGCAAGAAACGTACAACTCAAAAATTAATCATAATAAAAAAAGTAAATAACAACAAAGGAAGTAAACTACAGCAATTGTTGAAAATGTCCTCCCCCAACCCTTATACAAGCTTCTGTTCTTCTTCTCATAGACGATCGAATTCTTTCAAACAATCCTGGAGTATTCCTAATTGTATCAAACGCGCCTATTTTACGTTTTCTCAGTTCGTCTACGGTATTCACTGGCGTTATATACACTAGAGATTTCAGATGGCCCCATAGAAAGAAATCTGGGGATCTGGCGGGCCATGGCTGATGTCCACGTCGTCCAATCCACCTGTTTACATAATTTTCGTTCAAATACTCCCTAGCCAAAAGTGAAAAATGAGTAGGAGCACCGTCGTGCATGAACCACATTTCACGTCGCATCATAAGAGGTATATCATCCAATAACAAGGGCAAATCGTTCTCTAAAAAATGTCTGTATGATTGACCAGTAAGTCGCCCTGGCAAGAAGAAAGGACCAATCAAATAATCGCGAATATTACCACCCCACACATTTAATGAAAATTCCTCTTGAAAATAAGCTTCTGCAATTTCATGTGGATTCTCCTCAGCCAATATGTGTTCATTATGAAAATTTATGATTGAAGTCCTTGAGAAACAGGCTTCATCAATGAATAGGATTTGGCAATCAAAATGAGGATTGTTCAATAGTCTGTTGAGGTACCACTCACAAAAAATAATTCTTGGATGACAATCTCGAGGCAAGAGCGCCTGCACCCTCTGAATGTGATAAGGATAGAGCAAAGAATCCCGCAAGATCCGCCAAACAACTTGATGACTTGTATTTAAATTAACACTAATTTTTCTTGTACTGGTTCCTGGATGTTCTTCTATTTCGTTCAGCACTGCCTCTTCGAGTCGTGGTGTTCTCACACTTCGTGGTCTACCTGCATTAATATTTTTCGCAGAAAAAGATCCAGTTTCTGAAAGACGCCTGTGAATATTAGAGAACATCCGATGACCAGGCATCACTCTATTGGGATAGCGTTCCATGTAAAGACGTTTAGCTTCTCTTGAATTACCATTTGCAAGACCATACATGAAATGCATATCAGCCATTTCGGAATTCGTAAAATTCGGCATGTTTTGATATTAAAAATGCAACCATCTTTAATTTTCAAAACACAGGAGTTTAATTTGATGTGTCAAAACTAACAATAAATGTATTCATTCACCACAGCCTACTAGGTAGGTAACTAGATTTCTATGACAATTCGGAAATTTCTGAGGATTTCAAGAGAATCATTCAAAATTTTTTTCTCGAAACCGGTAGTAAATACGACAAAACTACAAGAGAACATAAAGTTTGGTATAACAACAAAGCTTTTCTTTACAATTTTTGAAAGTACCAGTGGCTTACCAAAAAAACGTTCTGAAGGACAACAGTGAACAGTGTTCACGAAAAAATATCACCTTGTAGATTTGCAATCGAAATTGGCATATCACAAGGTGTAAACTCTTAATTGTAATATCTATGCCAAATTTCATTTGAATATCTTGTGAAGTGCAGATACCATGAGAAAAAAACTTGAAAAAAAAATCAAACTTTAACACTCGGTATCTTGAAAACGAAACGTTTGCGGACCCATGTTTATGGGACTTTTTCTTCCTAAAACTATTCAAGGAATCTCCCCTTTTTCTTTGTACCTCTAATTTACGAACACCCTGTATAAGAATAACAGGAAATTGATCAAAGTGAACTTGTAAGATCTGATATCTGCCAGCAGACTAAATAAATCCAAATAAAAACTGAAAGTGATTAACTGTACCGCCAACAGACTAATTAAAAATCAAACTATGAAGAATTTCTTGTTTACTACATAACAACATACCAAAAATATTTATAGTACATAGTTTTAGCACCAACAGATCATTAATAACGATTTACATAAATTAATTAAAAATTTAGATGTCAAATTCATCCATAGATAATGTATGTGTAGTATGTTTTACCTTATCATTTTGATTAGTCGCTGCTTGATGCAAAATCTCCAATGCCATTACAATTAATAACACTAAATGTCAAGAAAAAAAAAAGTTCATTCAAGTACTTTTTAATAGCCAAACTAATTTTAAGGATTGTAAAATAATGCGTATGCAAAGGTTATTTTTCCACTTTGATTTTGTACTACTGGTTTCGATGAATAGTGGTCACAACGCGGATGTAATTATTTTGGCAGGCCCATCACGAGCTAAAATGTGTTAATTTTGCAGAAATTTAGTCACTAATTACCAAGGAGGATTTCCTTTGCAGTTTGAGTTTAAAAGGTATGCAGGATGTATAAGTAAAAGTAAACTTAAAGAGAAGAATCTGAATATGTGGTTAGCATTGGACGTTTTCGTCCAAATCCGGTTAGTTGTGATAAAGATGCAACGCAATTATAAACTTACAATAACGTAAGAAACTACAAAATATTGTTATAAGAACTGTCAACAACCCCCTAGAGAAAACCTACTTTCAAATGCCGTTAACAAATGTTATTCTAGTAACATCTCGATTGTTTATTGAAAGTTTTTCTGGTGAAGATAAGTCTGGTAATGTAAGCAGCCAGTTAACCTTAACAGTTTTATTTATTACTCGAGATTCGGTTTTATTATCAAGGGAATCGGGGCTGTCAAATACTTGACAAAATTACAAAATACTTTGTTAAAAATGTAATAATGCGGTTATTACATAATAACTAAAGACAGCAAGACAAGACGAGACAGAAAAAACTCTCCCGCAGAATCAAAATTAAATTTAAACGTATTAGCAATAAATACCAACTAAAAACGATTTTTAAAACAAATAATATTTTAAGATCAAATTTGACAAAAACAAAACCGGAAAACGGTACTCAAAGTTTCAAAAATTGTGTGTACAGTGTACCTTGTACCTGCGGAAAAACATATACCGGTGAAACATCAAGACCTCTCCAAATTAGAACAAAAGAGCACCAATACAACGTCTCAAGGAGACATATAGACAGATCAAGATTGGCAAATCATGTACTGGCGGATAATGGTACACACAAAATGGATTGGAATAAGACAAAAATACTACTTAAAGAAGAACATACCAAAAAAAAAAGAAAAATCAAAGAAAGTGTCTGCATGTTGTTGAATAATGGAGAAATTGGGACACCCTCTGTAGAGATACCGGTTGCATGGCAACAGCTCCTGACGAATGAACATCAAAAAGGAAACTTCAAAGTCAATTAATCAGTCAATTGACATTACCAAAAAAAAAGTCAACATTGTTCGACAACGATTCCTGATAAGGAATCGAAACGTCACAAAAAAACAGATAAGTACAATACAAAATACATCCCAACATATTATACTGGAATACTAGTTGACAAATCTGTAGACCGACTTTCTCACAGTTGATCCTGCGGGAGAGTTTTCTCTATAAGAGGGCAACTAGTGTTCCGGGCAGTTTCCACAAACTGCCCTTAAATACTACACCTTTGATTTTCAAGTACTTAACTTACCTGTATTTTTCAGAAACCATTGCAAGGAGAGAAAATCCCAGATGAAAATTCAAAATAAGTAGTTATAGAGATGAGGCAGAATAGAAAAGACAAGAGAAATGTTAAGGAAACAAGACCAGAGGAAAGACAGGACATAGATAACGATCGAGGAGACGAAATAGAAAAAATAAAACAAGTGATGCAAGAGAGAGAACACTAGGCAGAGACGCTAAGTCTGAAGTACTTAAACAAATGAAACATAACAAAAGAAAACAAGGCAGAAGATACAAGTCAGAAGTTATGAGAGACAAAACAGAAAATACTAAACAACAGAAGGGAGTGTCCCTTCTATTGTTTAGTATAGAAATAACACGACAGAATAGAAAACACAAGTCCACGAAGTTCTAAAACACAAAAGGGAGAGATAAAGGAGACAACACAATCAAGGCGGAAGAGACAAAAACTAAGAGACTAAACAGAAAAGGTGAAACAAGGCAACAGAGAAAAGACAAGACAGGCGAGACATAAAAAGGGAAGATGGTAGACAAGAAAGACAAATTAGAGTTGGCAAAATACAAAAGACAAAATTGGGATGGGACAGTGATCAAACAGAACTGCATAAATAGAAAAGACATGACAGATGACAATAAACAAAAGAGACAAGACGTAATAAAAATACGGAAGAGGAAATGACAGAAGAAAAGGTAAGACAGGTTAGGCAAGACAGACGAGGCAAAACAGAAACTGTAGGAACGAAACATTATTGTTGAAACAAAAGAGGCAGGAAGATAAGTCAGGAGGGTCAACGCAAAATAGAATAGTTACAAAAGACTAGACAAGAGACACAAAGCAGAAAAAAACACGACAAAAAAGTTAAGACAAGTAGAAGGAAATAGGAAGAATGAAAGAGGCAAAAGTGCTGACACAAAAGACATAAAACAGACAACGCAAAAATGAACAGAAACGACGTAATTCGTCATTTTGCGAAAATTGAGATATTAAATGAGGAAAATAGGGAAAATGGGGTCACCATTGTTTCACGGTGATTTCAATATCTTCGAAATTAAAAGTAATCTTAATCTTAATCTTCTAAAATAGATAGAAGCAGGTTTTATCATTTTGCAAAAATTCCATTTTTCGAAAGGGGGCAAGTGGGGTATTTTTAAGAGAAATTCACTATTTCTCGGAAACTGAAAATAATATGAAAATTATGATATTAATTCTTTAAATTAATAGGGAATTAATGTGAAATTTTGTGAAAATGGGTTTCAGTAATTTTTAGGGAAGCAAAAATTATGCAGGTGTGTATACGAGGGCTGCCTTTTATATTTCGGGATTAGAGAACAAAAACAAATATTAATCATCGAAAATCGCTTTATTGTTTTTCAAAATATTCCCGATGAAGATCTATACACTTTTGCATGCGTTTGAACCAATCGTCGAAGAACTTTTTCCACTCTGATTGAGGTATCTCCAAAACAAGCATTCTGAACGCAGCAACCGCTTCTTCAGGTTTCGAAAAACGTTAACCTCTCAGTTTGTTTTTTACGTACGGGAATAAAAAGAAAAAATCGATGTTTTGAGTGGTCAAAAATGCAGTTGTTTGAGCCGATGTGTGAGAGCTCGCATTGTCGTGGTGAAGAGTGATCCGTCTTCGGCGGTTGGTATTCCTCATTTCTTGAAAGACATCTGGCAAACAAATGGTTGTGTACAACTCAGAATTGACTGTTCTGCGTTGTTCTAGTGGTACGGTTGCGACATGTCCAGTTTTTCCGAAAAAACAGGCGATCATTTGCTTGGAAATGCGAACAAATTTTGTTGGATTCGGCTCATCTTGAAACACCCATACAGTCGACTGCTGTTTACTTTCGGGTTTATACGAGTAAATCCACGATTCATCACCTGTCACTGGTATAAACGTGTTCTGAAGCACTGTGATCGTATTTTTTGAGCTTTTCTTTCGACCAATCGACAAGAGCCTTTTTTGAACGATTGACAAATTGTGTGGGATCCAACGCGAACAAATTTTTTTGACATTCAAATGTTTATGCAATATTGAATGTATGCTGGTCCCACTAATGTGTAAGGTTGACTCAATCTCACGATAGGTCACATGACGATTTTGCAATATCAGTTCGCGCACAGCATCAATGGTTTCCGGAACAACAACTGTTTTTGGACGACCTTCACGAAATTCGTCTTGGAGTGAACTACGACCTCGATTGAATTCATTATACCACCGATAAACAGTGGTCCTTGATGGAGCTTCATCGCCAAAAATTAAATTAAGTTCATCCATGCACTCTTGCTGACTTAATCCACGTCGAAAGTTGTAAAAAATAATAGCACGAAAATGTTCAAGATTTAATTCCATTTTTTGGCCGAGATGAATCCTTTAAGTTACTGTAAACAACACACAGCGCTCGTATGTCAAAACGTTCTGAGTACGTATAACCTCAAAAATGTCAAACTTTAGGATAGAGCTGTCAGTTGTCAGATTGCAACGCTAGGGTTGTCCAATCCCGAAATATAAAAGACAGCCCTCGTATATGCTCTAGACTAGAAATGACTAGAACTGAATTTAATCATTTGTAAATGACACATCTGATAAGTGTTAAGAGTAATATTTTTTCGTTGGATAAACTGACTTTTTTCTTGAAATGTATGGAGACATTATACGTCATTTTGCAAATATTAAATTTATTTAGGGGGCCGGGACTGTAAAGCGTAAAATTGGGAAATGTTGGAAAGATAAAAAATGTTAAGTGACAAAGATTTATAAAATCAAAATAAATTCCGAAAAATGCAAAATTATTATAAATGTCAACGTCACCGTTAATGTGAACAAAAAGTAAAAAATATCAAAAAATGTCAAAAATATCAAACCTAAAAAATGTTAAAAATGTCGAAAATGTGAACAATGTCAAAACTGTATAAGTTGTCAAATATCAAAAATGTATAATGTCAAAAATATTTAAAATTTCACTTATATCTAAAATGTCTAAAATGTCAAAAATGACAAAAATGTCAAAAATTTAAAATCAACAAAAATGACAAAAATATAGAAAATGTCAACTGTGTTGTCGAAGGGATCAACATCAAAAATGCCGAAAATTTTAATAATGTCAGAAATATTGAAAATCTCAGTTGTATCGAAAATGTCGAATAGTTGAATATGTCAGATATGTCAAAACTGCCAAAAAAAACCAAAAATGTCAAAAAGGCAATGACAAAATGTGTAATAAAAACTACGATAGAACACGACAAATATGTCCAGCAATTCATCTCAAAACAAAGTATTTTAGAAGCGGTTGTATAAATTTGGCCAATAAGTGATGGTAAAATGGTTGTCAGAAAAAAAATCTAAAAAATGTAAGGGATGTGAAAATCACCAAAGAAAAAAAATGTTCAAGATAAATACGTCAAATACGCCCGTTTGTCTAGAAGCCAGGACGAGCCAGCTAGTAGAAAATAATCGTGAAATGTTTAAAAATAATTAGACATTAACAAACTATCTGGTTATACATTCTCTTAGTCCTGGATAAAGAGCATTTACTTAAAATTTGTTGATTTGAAAAAATACTTTATGAATTGGTATTCGTAAGTATACAAATTATTATTTATTTATCTGTCAAGCCATTTTCTTTCTTTCACAGTTTGATGTTGGTTAATGGATCGAGTTATCTGTTTTGCTAAAAAGAAGGTGATACTAAATTGTCAAATTCTCCTATTAGTAAATTCTAATTCCTAACTATACAGGATTCTAAGTCCTAACTATACAGGGTGAGTTTTTTTTGATGATCAGTATGGGGATCTCGGAAACTAGCGGAGATAGAGCAATGGTTAAATTGGGAAAGATTTGCAGTTCTACTGGCCCAATTTAATGACACTTTCGAATTTTTGTAAAAAGTCATGGCTTACTAGATATTTTGAAACAACGAAATTCTGTCGATTTAGTCAAATCCCTCTAGCTCCTTTGTTTTTGATTTTATAAAAAAAGTGTAAATATCAAAATTAAAGGGAATTATATCCCGAATATGACTGTCATGTTCTCGTTTGCGTGACAGTTCTCGTTTTCGAGATATGACACAAACTTATCTTTTTTTGAATGGAAACCATAGTTGGCTATGACCTCAAAATCGGACATTTTTAGAGCTTTTCAACGATATAATACTCGATAAAGTTATTCATAAAAATAACGGAGTTATGGATGCTTTTCTCTCTTATTTTCACTTTTAACATAGTTAGCCATGAAATAGATTGATTTATTAATAACTATTCCAAAAAACATAATAACAAAAAAACTAAATAATTAGGTACTTACTAAAAACTTAGAAATTAAAGTACATAATAATGGTTACAATTTATGTTCGAAAAGTCCACCATTGTTATTTAGACAAAAATTGCATCTTTTTAAGATTGACATTACCGCTTTCCGCACAAACCGCCTATCAATTTCTTCAATTGCTTGTAATACCGCCTCCCTTAGGTCACCAACTGTCTCATACTTTCTTTTGTATACTTTGTTTTTTAGCGCACCCCATAAATAGAACTCTATAACTGCCAAATCAGGAGACCGGGGTTGCCATTCGCGTGGGCCATTTCTTCCTATCGAAAAGTTTGGATAAATATTATCTAAGTGTTGTCTTACTAATAACGAGTTATGAGCAGGTGCTCCATCATGTTGCAACCACTCTGTTTCTAAACGAGTTCTCAAATTCAAATTATGCAACATGTCTTGAAAAGTGTATTGCAAGAAATGCAAGTAGCGTTCCCCAATAAGTGATTTGTCATAGATAAAAGTCCCCAGAACAGTAGACCCTATGTTACCACACTAAACATTAAAACCAAATTATATCTGGGGTCGTCTTTGTTCTACATGGAAAGGATTTTCTGTAGCTCAGATATGCTCATTGTGTTTATTGAACATACCGCAGTTAGTAAATCTAGTTTCATCTGACCATAACACCTTTAATGGAAACTGTGGATTATCAAGGCACATGTCTCTAAACCATGTACAAAACAAAATACGACGATGTTCGTCACCAGCATGCAAAGTTTAAGAAACTGAAAGTTTGTACTGGTGTAACTTGTGCGTTTTCAGTACTGTAACTACACTTCCTTGAGATGTGCCAGCTTTTGCCGCAATCTCACGAGTTGATGTAGATGGATTTTGATTTACCATTGCCAAAGCATTTATTTGTGCTGCTTCGTTAATTTGATTACATTACTTTGGTGGTTTAGTAACATATCCATATCTGCCTGAACTATCGCAAAGTCTTTTAAATGTATATAGAGCAGGTTGACGACGATTAAAATATCTGTGAAAGTATTCCTCAACTGAACGAACTGAATTTTTATGGCATATGATATAACATTCCACCATATTCAGTTTTTCGTCGTTAGAATATTCGATTTTATCACGAAAACTTGTCAATATCGATTGTCAGTTAAGCACAACTAATGGAATTACTCTCAAATGAGGAACCGTCAAAGTGAAAATAATTTTCATGGCTACCTACGTTAAAAGTGAAAATAAGAGAGAAAAGCATCCATACCTCCGTTTTTCTGAATTGAAAAGCTCTAAAAATGTCCGAATTTTTGAGGTCATAGCCAACGATGGTTTCCATTCAAAAAAAGATAAGTTTGTGTCATATCTCGAAAACGAAAGCTGTCACGCAAACGATGACATGACAATCATATTAGGGTTACAATTCCCTTTAATTTTGATATTTACACTTTTTAATAAAATCAAAAACAAAGGAGCTAGAGGGATTTGACTGAATCGACAGAATTTCGTTTTTTCAAAATATCTAGTAAGCCATGACTTTTTACAAAAATCCGAAAGTGTCATTAAATTGGGCCAGTAAAACTGCAAATGTTTCCCAATTTCACCATTGCTCTATCTCCGCTAGTTTCCGAGATCCCCATACTGATCATCAAAAAAAAAACTCACCCTGTATACCTACACACACGTACACATATATAAAAAATATATTTTTTTGCTTACCAAAACTCCTGCTTCTAAAAACACCTCGGCACTTTTTGTCTCCAAATTAAACTTCATATAATCACCGCTGAGGTTCTGATAAATGAACGCCACATCTAAAAACCACCGTAACCGTTGTAGAATGACCAAAAAAATATTTAACTGATAAAATGTACCTGAAATCCAAGTTCCATTCCAATTCCTTGCGTAATAGGTCCCATTCAAAAACTCGTCCAATTCAAATGGAGTGACAGGTTGAACAGTTTCATCCAGCGTGGCTACATGGGGAATCACCCAAGACTCCGACAGCGGCAAAAGCACAGACAGAATCCATACCAACTGCGTACACTTCAAACAAAACATCACGATTTCTTTAAATACTATCGAAAAGTTAATTAACTTAATACAAAAAACGTGCAATAATATAAAATTACGTATACAACACTGAGAATATTTCAAGTTCTTTTATGTTTATTCAATTTCAAAGGTTATTGATACATTCTTAGTAATGTGTTTTCGATATATCACGCCTAACGAGACAACACAAACATCAAGTGTGCATGGCCATAGCGAACGATACTGAGGGAAAAAGCATTTAGTAACAATTTTAAAGAAGTTGAAGATTTAATGTTATTAATAACTAAAAAACCTGTTCTTCATTCAACTAGAAACTTTGGCGTATATTGCAATAAAGTTATCACATACTTAAGATGTAGCGAATTGTTTTAAAGGTTGTTGCCGTGAAAGTGAAATTGCGACACCATAATATGTAAAATAATAATTGATCTAAACATAACAAAATATAACAGTTTATCGCTATTACTGTGGTATTCTCGTAGGAAAGAAACGAGTCTCTATCAGCACACAATAATAACAGAAACCAAAAAAAGTAGCAACGATATCTCAAAAATGTTTCCTTTTAGAAGCTTTTATTTTTATTAGTAGCTTTTATTTAATGTCTAAGTACTTCTTGGGAAATAACACCACAGTTTAAAGAAAATTGCTGTATATTCCAAACGTTTCGGGATCTAGTTCAGACCCCGTTGCCAATGGTTAAGAAACTTGGATAAAAAAGGCACAATTTTAAGATGTATATTAAAATATTTGTTAATGTGTATTATTTGATTTGCAATTTACAGGGTAGCACAGAAACTTCTAAAGATCATATAATCATAAAGTTTATTTCAAATTGGAAGAATTTGAAAGGAAGATCATCAGAATTTTATGGGCGCTCCTAGGTGCAACTTTGTTATAAGATATTGCATTCGCCAAAAATGCGACCAAAGAACTTTGTTGATTCAGTGATCCCATTAAAATCATAAGAGAAAACCTAGGAAAAAACCTTATGAACTATCCCGAAATTAGGTTGTTCACAAGGACATTACCATTAGCAATTTCTTCCTTAATCATCGGCAACGAGGAACGACTGAATTCTACGGAGGTAGTAGCGATACAATCGTTTTCATTTAACAAAATTAAAGCAGACTCTTTTAGTTCTCTTTTGGTGTTGTGTTCTTCTTTGTGTAATATAACTGAATTTTGAAACTGTATTTTATGACCAAGGTCCCAAGCATGTTCACAAATTTTGGATTTTTCAAATTTTATGTAATTTTTGTGTTCGTTTATTCGAACATTCAGAGGTCTAGAGGTTTCTCCAATATAGAATTTATTACATTCACAAGATATTTTATAAATGCAATTTTTTGTATGTTGAGTTGTGTTATTTGGTTTGGTTTTTGATATAATTGGTTTTAGTGTATTTCTTGTTTTAAATGATGTTCTGATATTATATCGGTTTCCCACTCTTTTTAGTCTTTCTGATAGACCCTGTATGTAAGGTATAGTTATTGTATTAATGTGATTATCTTGGGATTCAGTGTTGCTTGGTGAAGTTTGATGTTGGTTGTTAAGGATTGTTTGGTATTGGATTTTGTTTAACTCGTTATTAATAAATTTATTTGGGTAATGATTGGCAGAAAGTACATTTTTTATAAACGTTTGTTCTTCACTGAATTTATTGATGTTAGAACAGTTGGTTTTTGCTCTGTCATATAGAGATTTAATGATAGCTCTTTTTACTGAATTTGGATGATGATGAAAACGACAATTTCAAAAATCCAAAATTTGTGAACATGTTTGGGACCTTGGTCATAAAATACAGTTTCAAAATTCAGTTATATTACACAAAGAAGAACACAACACCAAAAGAAAACTAAAAGAGTCTGCTTTACTTTTGTTAAATGAAAACGATTGTATCGCTACTACCTCCGTAGAATTCAGTCGTTCCTGGTTGCCGATGATTAAGGAAGAAATTGCTAATGGTTATGTCCTTGTGAACAACCCAATATCGATATAGTTCATAAGGTTTTTCCTAGGTTTTCCCTTATGATTTTAATGGGATCACTGAATCAACAAAATTCTTTGGTCGCATTTGTGGCGAATGCACTATCTTATAACGAAGTCGCACCTAGGAGCGCCACATAAAATTCTGAAGATCTCCCTTTAAAATTCTTCCAATTTGAAAGCAACTTTATGATTATATAATCTTTAGAAGTTTCTGTGCTACCCTGTATATTGCAAATAAAATTCTCTTAGTTACGTCAGGAATCTAATAATATATATTGTCAAATATTTTACATCTTAGAATTGTGTCTTTGTTATCCAAGTTTCTTAACCATTGACAACGGGGTCTGACCTAGACCCCGAAACGTTTGGAATATACAGCAATTTGCTTTAAACTGTGGTGTTATGCCTAATGTGTACTAAGATTGTTGCAATCTGAAAAACGCCTTCTTTCTCGAATAATTATTTTAAAATCTAAAGCCTTATTTGGACAATGTGGATTTCGTGGCAAAGCAGTACTTTTTGCCCAAGATCTTTCCGAGGTAACTGAAAAACTGCAACACATATTGCCTAGTTATGTAGATAACTGTGGAATAGTGATTGTTACAGAGCATCTGGAAAATTTAAATAGTACTTGGAAGTTTTCAGTGTCTCGTGATAATGAGTACGAGGCTTTGAATTGGTTGGTGGCTAATAATCCCTTGTTCAGAACACAATGCAGCCGTTGTTGTACATTTTAAGAAGTAAAAAATACAGAAATGTTCAAAATAACAGCCCGAGATCAATTGATTGATGGAACAAAAAAAACAGATTGATATTAATAATATAATACACCCGAACATTAACAAAACAGGTGGTCTTCCTAAGGCACTAGAATTTTTTTGTTCGTGCTAAACCCATGTTGAGGTCTAACGTTGACGTTGCTCAGGTCACATTGCTGAAATTATATGGACATATTACAGACGTGCTCAGCTATGCGAAGCGAAATACCATCGGTTCCCCATTGTCTTATCTTAGACTTCAACTGTGCACAAAATTCAGGAAACTACTGTAGATCCTGCTTTAATTTATCTTGGTTCGAAATTGTTTGCTGCAGGTCAATCTTATGTGGCTTTAAACCGAATTTGGTCTTTAGCGGGTCTTAAAATCGAAGTAATTGACTGCTCCAAGTTAACTTCAATAAAACCTTGTAATATTGACGCCTTAAATGAAATGGATAGAATGAGAAATGTTTCAAACAACTAACCAGTAATTACCTAACTAACTGATATGTATAGTTATTAAAATATAAAATACATTCAGCTTTAAGTGCTCAAAACAACACATTGTGAACGTACTATAGTCTACGTAAGGGGAAAAACACTGCTACGGGCTCCGAACAACGCCGTAATCAATTTCGCATCAAAAATACTAAAAAGTTTAAAAACCAAACTTTTTAGTTCATTTTTGTAAATTTTATTGCCCACCAAGGCACAATGACGATACATCAAATATCTTTTTGGTACAGCTATTTGTGAAATGATAGAAACTAGATGGTAGAGGAATTTCCTCTTACACTTGCTTCACACTATTTCACAATTATTTTTGTCACTTGTTTAATAGATTTAGATTGGATTTTGCTTATATTAAACGTCCACATACAATTAATAATAAATAACACGATCAAATTTCCTCATTCCTAGAGTAATTGAGACTCCCAAAGTGTCACAGTTTGTTATTATTTTTCTTTCTTCATGACCTTCCTGTGAAAACCTGTAAAATGATTACACAAGGTTCTCTTATAGCAGTAGGGACAATAAATTGTGAATGGTCCAAATCACAGTCAGTATCTACGTAAAATTTAGGGTGTAGTAGTTTTTTCTAAACACTTTTTTAAAAGAAAATACGTAATTGGCTCAGTACGTTAGGATCATCGGCGGTTTCATTATTATGGAATATTCGAGCAATTTCTTCAACGAAGTCAAATCGTAAAGGGAAATTTACCGAGACTCTGTATCCAAGAATGGTATACAAAAACTGTAGAATTGTTCAAACATTATCAACATCAAAACAGTTTACCATCAAAAAATTAGTAAAGGAATAAGTAAGCTACTAATTTTTTATTCTAAGTGAATTTTTAATAATTGAAAGTGGAAGGATGTGCATCAGACCAAGTGAACGCTTTTCGGATTATACAGCAAAGAAAGGAGGACACTTCGATGGTAACTCAATTATGGTCTGAACAAAGGCAACTTTAAACTGACGCAGCACCTATTGCATCAATGGCAAAAAATGTAGGTCTATAATGTATACTTTAAATTGATAAAGGAGAGCGCATATGACCATTTCTTTACTGACAGGAATATGGAATGGCCAACAATTACTCTCGATTTGAATCGCGTTGATCATATTTGACATAATAATTGAAAGTGCTTAAATCATGGTCAATCAGTGACGAGCCGGTCCCTTTGGAAAGGTAGCATTTTTTATCATAAATGTCTTTTATCACATTACCACTTTATTTTGAGAAAATCAGAAAAAAACAAAAATGGAAGAAAATATTCAAATAGTGTATCGAAACAAAAAATTGTTATCCCAGCGACCTTTTCTATATGGTATACGGTTGTAGATGTGTGTGTGTGTAAGTATCGGAATTCGAGCAGCAAGCAATGTGCGCTGTGGAAACATAGCGCCGAGTAAAATTACAATCATACAGGTGACGTCAAAAAATATTATAAAGAAATGTGATATTGGGTGATATATAAGCACATATAGGTTAGATTAGGGTGCGTATATAAGGTGGTTGAAATAAGGGTAGAGCAGAATTATAGTTATAGAGGTTGGATCAATTTTTATTATATAAGCGTAAACATATTTGAATTATAGAGCGGAGTATAAATATAGTTATAGGGATGGGTTTACATTCCGTAAAAATATTTTTTTATTAAAAAGTATCCTATGTCCTTTCTAATACCTCCAAGACTATGTGTACAAAGTTTCATGATAATCAGTTAAGTAGTTTTGGCGTGAGAGCGTAACAAACAAACTTACATTCACATTTCTAATAGGAGGATTAGTAGGGATTATCCTCAGTAAAAAATATTTTTTAATAAAAAGTATCCTATGTCCCTTCGAATACCTCCAAGACTATGTGAACAAACTTTCATGATAATCAATTGACTAGTTTTGACGTGAAAGCGTAACAAACAAACTTACATTCACATTTCTAATAGGAGGATTAGTAGGGATTATCCTACGTAAAAAATATTTTTTAATAAAAAGCATCTTATGTCCTTCACCTACAAGACTATGTGTACAAAGTTTCATGACAATCAGTGGAGTAGGTTTGGCGTTAAAGCGTAAAAACAAACCTACATTCACATTTATAATATGAGGATTAGTAGGGATTATCCTCCGTAAAAAATATTTTTTTTTAATAAAGAGTATCTTATGTTCTTCACCTCTAAGACTATGTGTACAAAGTTTCATGACAATCAGTGGAGTAGTTTTGGCGTTAAAGCTTAACAAACAAACTTACATTCACATTTATAATAGGAGGATTAGTAGGGATTATCCTCCGCAAAAAAATATTTTTTTTAATAAAAAGTTTCCTTTCTAATACCTCCAAGACTATGTGTACAAAGTTTCATGATAATCAGTTGAGTAGTTTTGGCGTGAAATCCTAACAAACAAATTTGCATTCCCATTTATAATATTAGTAGGGATTATAATATTAGTAGGGATTAGAGATGATTATTATAAGTATAAATTCAGTGCAACCAAGTTTTAACCGACTGCAAATATTATTGTTACAAAAAAAATAATATTGAATTGAGAGAAAATAAACAAACAGAATAAATACACTAAAATATGTTTTTTTTTCAAGCAAAGCGTTATGAATAGAACTCCATAAATTATATAATAAAATTTTCGGTTATGTCAAATTATGTAAAAACAATGACACATAAATAATTAAATACATCGATGTACCTTTACAGACATGGGCGTCATGTTCAACACACACACATTCAGACAGTCATAGACATAATAATGAATTGTTACAAGTAAACTCTGCCAAATCTTTGTTATCAACAAAGGCAATTATTTATTGTAATTTTATCTCTGCTACGATAATGTTTCCTTTTATCAATGCTGATACCTTTATGGCTTTTAGATTTCTCTATGTATTTTATAGTTATAATTATAGTATATAATTATTCCACAAGATAATTTAGTGAATTGAGAATTTTCACAAGTGGTCATAATAGTTTTGAAGGTTAACATTTATAGCTTTAACCTTGTCATGATTATTCATATAACGAGACATTCTGTCCCAACGATCTCTGAATTTTAAAAAAAGCGCATATAATGAACTTTGATTATGTAAGATTTGATTATCTATATGATTTAACATTCGGTTCTTTTTACATTATGAAGCTCAGAAATGTCTTTTAAATTAAACATTCAAACGCATTGAGCAGCTTTAAGCTTTTAGTGTAGGGAACTTAGCATTATTTTAATACCATTTTTGCAAAAAAATGCCACAGGTGTTTGAATGGTTTTTCTTGAAGAAGGTAGGCCGCGTAACACAAAAAAAGTTTTGTTAACAACTTTTTACTTCTTAGTTAACTATACTAGGTGTTTAAAATAGCAAAAACCCTAATTTTGGCAGTTTTTGTGACTTCTTAGCAACAGAGTAAAAATTTAAAGAATCAAAGGTAAGTGTGTTGTATGCGCATTTTTAGAACCTACTAAATAAGATGTTGATCGATAGGATTGGTTAATTAATAAATGAGTTATTCGCGAAAAATGTGAAAAAAGGTGCAATTTTCAATCACTCGTAACTCTTATGTAAACAAATTTAGAATGGTAACACTTGGATAAAAGTTTCATTTGTCTATCTAAAATAACTGTTCAAAATTTTAACTTAATGGCTTTGAAGGTTTTGTCACAAATGTAATTTTTTATCGAGAGCTCCTTACTTTTGGTGATGTTAAAAAGCTCCCAATCTGCATCAAATTACATTTTGATAAATCTGAATGGAACATGTTAATTATCAAATCGTTCGGTACAACTCATCATATATTAATTATCTTTTGGGTTGGTTCTATTGCCTGTAAATTTAATTTGAAATTTTGCATTTTGGTATTCGCAAACGTATACATATTGGTAGAGGGGGATCCTAATTTCCCCTCACGGTAGAATAAAAATAGCATGTCATCAAATTGACATGATGTTTAAAATGTTTTTTCAAGCAAATTGCGTTATATACGAGGGTAAATCAAACATAAACGGTATACTTGCTATTCTGCTTAGAATGCAGTTTCGAGCTAGATTATTTTGTTTGGGGTAGATGTTTGGTTTACAGACACTGGGAAACCAGCCGGGTACGCGCGTATGCTTGGCTTTGTCCTTAATAGCTATTGTATGATGTGTGGTCAGTACAGAATACAGCCATGACTAAGCAAGAGTTACATTCGTTATGCAACAGATTCTCATAAAGTTTTAAATCAGTAAAAGCGTTGAAGCCTCAGAAATTCTAACTCGTTTAAAGGCACAGTTTGGGTACAGTACAGTGTCTCAGAATCGTGTGTATTTGTATATATGTGGGGGAGAAAATTTAAGGGTGTACCAGAATGATAACCATGATCGACGCACAAGGACAAGCCTTACAACTGACAATGCCAATAGGGTTCGACAGCTTATTGAACGTGAATGCCGATTAACCGTGGAGGAATTTCCTCAGAATTGTGTGTCAGCTATGGAAGCAATTATCATTCATCAACTTGGTTTCAGAAAAATTTGTGCTCGATGGGTTCCGAGGTTTTTGACTGTAAACTAAAGATCGTTGAAAGTCCTGTATAGTTACGAACTATGAAGTTAGTTAACTAATGAATAAATTTAAAACGTTTATAATGAAAATTATTCCTTAAAACACCATCTATAAAAATAGAAATATCTCATTTCAATGAACAAATTATGATATGCCACCGTTTCTCGTCCCTGGGCTATCAGCAAACAGTTTGACAGTTGGCATGGCATTTGTATTAGGGAAAAAATAAAAGCGATTTGAAATGAATGTCAGTTCGAACGCAGTAGTAAAATGAGGGGAAGGTGCTTCTCCCACCAGTACATTTAATTTAATTCCGAATACCAAAATGCAGGCTTTCAAACTGAATTTACATACAATAAAATATAACTAAAAGAAAATTAATTTATGAGGGATGGTACTCAAAGAACTAGTAATTAATATGTTCCTTTCAGATGGTTAAAATATTAATTTAGCTCAAAATGGGAGCATTGTAAACTTCACGTAAAATCAAAAATCCTGGAAAAAAATTGAGATTTGCAAGAGAACCGTCGGAGCTGTAAATTTGAGATTCTTATCAGTTACTTACCTCGTAGAAATGAAATATTCTGCCGAGTTTCAAAATTTCAACGTATCTTATACAACAATTATGGATGATTGATAATTGTGTATGTTTTACAGTTTTTTCAAAATAACTCCATAACTAATTATCCAATCGGCTACATGAATCTATCATTTAGTCGCTATTGAAATTATAAATATATTTATATATAAATCAAACTTAGTTTCGACCCTAGATCTTTTCATTCAGTTGCTGAAAAGTTACAAAAACTGCTAAAATTGCGATTTTTGCAATTTTAAACACTCCGTATAATTAATTAAGGAATAAAAATTTGTTAACAACAGTTTTTATGTGTTATGCTATATACATTCTTCAAGAAAAGCCAATCAAATATCTGTGGAATTTTTTTGCAATTGAAAATACTAACTTCACTAGAGTTGTCGTAGTTGTCTAGTCAGGTGTGCGATTATTATAATTCAAAGATAGTTAAAAATAGAAAGTAATTAATGCATAATTCAACAACGAAGGTTCTTGGTTTAGCAAAATATCACTTAAAAAGTGCCAATACATGACGTCATGTATGTCCGGTGACCTGGTTTTAAGTAATGTTTAAGATATTGAACTTACCTACCAAAAAAACAGATGCCAATGATTGACCGTGACTTTTAAGCTGTAAAGGTGATCAAGCACAAATAATTTATCATTCTTACACGAATAAAACTTCCTTTACGGTTTGCTGTAATTTTGCTACATACACGGTGTTGTGATAAATTAAATTTAGAAAAAATATTTTTCAGTTTCTATTTTACTAGCTGTCCTGGCCCGGCATTACATGGTATAGACAAATCTGTTTTCACACTTCTGACTCTGATGATTGTTTCGGCCTTAACTTGTTGAAAATTCATTTTAATTATCACCACCCATCAGCAACGAAAACTGGCATCATCAAAACCATAGAGCCAAAAATATCTGCAGCACACCAGAAGCCCTCAAAGAAGAACAAGTGAAACTTAGAGAAGACCTTTTGGCGAACGGATATCCGGAAACGATCATTACCAAGGCGTTTGAAGAGCTGGACAAACCATCTAGGCAGGAAGAAGACACCATGGTAGCAACTCTACTATTACCGTATACTAAAGGCTTGTCGGAGAAACTTAGAGGAATTGCACACAGCTATGGGATCAGAATGATCTTCAAAAGCAACGACACCTTGAGGAGCATGATAACAAGAACGAGGCCCGACGCACCAGCAATACCAAATAACTGTATATACAGCATACCGTGTGAATGTGGCAATCTTTACATTGGAGAGACAAAGCGACCGCTGGACACCAGGATTAAGGCACACCGCACAGCTACTCAAAGAGCAGAGGTAACGAAGTCTGGGCTAGCGAATTACGCATGGTCCGAATACCATAATATCAACTGGGATCAGGCCGCTACGCATCACCGGCAACCAACCTCCAGGTACGACGACGCTGATTGGAACAGATAAGACCCAATGACCATGACCGGCGACTCACGACCGATACTCTGAATTTCCTATCATTCACCTGATGACGATAGCAGATACACAGCTATTGAAACGAGATCAACCACTTCAAGACGATGGAAGTCCAAGGAAACTTCGAGGAAAGAGGAATTACTGTTACACAGGGCGATAATATAAAATGTTAAAAATTAAATAATTTATCTGGTATTCCACAAGGAGTTATATACTATGGTTGAAATATAGGACGGATTTGACTCCATAAATATGGGATGGATTCTACTCTATCCTATAGTTTATACAAGGAAGCTAACAAATTTATGATTGTCCATGGGCAGTCCTATGTACAGGATGGTTGGTACATAGGGTGGAATGGAGTTATCTATAGTTATACAGAGTTGTCAAAAAAAGTTGAAGAAAGGTTACATGGCGTGGTCCATAAGGCATAAATATATTTTGGGCTTATTAAGTCAACACGTACTAGTACATTTTTCTCGTAAACATTTACCTGTCAATTTAAATGAAAATGTATCATTGTGTAATGTTGAGGCTTCTGGTGTTACCTGGTCCTGTCTATTAAGGTTATACATACAAAATAAAAAATAAAGAATGAAAACTACCTGAGTTCAAATAAATTAAAAAGTTGAAAATAAAACATTTAAAAAAATATATAACCGACTTCCACCTATAACTAAAAAGCTATAAATAATTATAACAAAATACAACTCTAGCAAATAAATAACACATTCAATGTTGTCAGGTACCTACCCAGGAAGTAAAAAAATGTAAACATTAAAAGGTGCTCATTCTGTATAAATTAATTACCTACCAATCTAGTATATTTCGGTGCTACAGATATTTTTAGCTCTATGGATTAGTGTTTTGATGATGCCAGTTTTTGTTGCTGATGGGTGGTTGGAATTGTAGTGAAGCTATAATCCTGTATGCGTAGCCTTCCTGTAGACTGTTGTTTGAATTCCGGTCCTAGTCCTGTGACACTTTACATCAAGGAATGGTAGGTACCCACTCTCTTCCATCTCCATGGTGAATCTAATGGATGGTTGGGATCGGTTCAGGTGCTCCAGGAATGCCTGTAGTTCTGTCACTCCATGTTGCCAAATAATAAAAAATTCCTCTCCACACTTTCTGCAACTTGATATGGGCTATGTAATAAATAATTTTTTAATCACACTGTATAATTATAATTCAACTCCAGCATATATTTCAACCATCCTGTATATGATTTGTTTACGTTCACATTATATAACTGTTTTTAATCACCCTATATAATTTTGATTACACATTTTTTCCAACATTTTTATAGCACCAAACGTCCACTCTACTCTATATTTCAACCATCCTGTATATACGGCTGCCTATGGACCACTATCATTGTAGTACGTCCTATATTTCAATCATCATATAAATGCAACTCCTTCTATCACTTTACTTTGTGATTTTATTTGCTATAACTAAACACCCTGTGTATAAACGCACCAAATAGCAGTTTAGGATTTGACATGTGTTGTCACTGAATTTTCTATTAGGCCGGGAGAATGTGACACCAAAACCACCGTCTTCGCAAAATTGAAATATTTTCATTTAAATAGGTATTTGCCTGGTATACAAACAAAACGAGCTTGGTACTCATTGATTTAAGAAGCCGAAAATACTATGCTTTACTACCTATATGCTAGAGATGTACATAGAAAATTTTCAAATTCGCAATTAAAACTTCCAGTGCCTAAAATTCCCGCACTATTACGTTGGAATTAAAATATTCATGAGCAAATGTCCGTCTTGACTTTGTATTATCCTTGCTGTTTTCAGGGCCCACATTGACACGCTTGACGCACTTCAATGGAGCTGTTTTCGTCAATGTTTTTTCCATAAACATGAACTTCAACTATTTCATGACGTTGTTGGTAGTTTTTTCCAAGTTTCATCAAAACCTTATGATGAATCGCCTGTTCCATTTGCTTATACATTTATATCGCCAACGAGATCCAATCAAAGATCATAAATAAATTTCTCTAGCTCATCCATTTGTACTACAGACGGTTCAGATGACCAACCGAGCAACTAGTGGGCACTAGAGTAGTTTATTCTGCGTATTTAATAAATATCCTTCATACATACATAGTTTTGTGTCTTATACATGAAACACTCATTAATGCTAAAGCTAAATTAGCTAAAGTATTTGAATAGACATAATTTTCTCAATTAATATCATATTTAAATCGATCACATATAAATACACCTGACATTGTCCAATTGTTTAAGAAAAGAATCGTTAAATTAAAAAATAAAGAAACCCACCTTCAGTCCTTTCTGTTTTGTCTGTGAGTTGAGTTGAGGCAACAGAATGCTTCTTCTCAAGATCATGGGCATTTTTACTGAATATATGATTTTTGAAAGTTCATTGAAATTTTTGATAAGAATTTTGGAATTTTCGGCGATTTTCTGCAAAACTGCAAGTTGCACGTCGCAGAAAAGTATATGAGATCACCCAAGGATCTTCCTTAATAGATTAAACGTTAAAAAACTATACACATCCATAAGGAGTTTTCGAAAAATCGACCAATATGATAGGGATATTGGTCGATTTCTATGCACGCATGTGTTCATTTACAAATTTCATCACTTTACCAATAGAATTCTTGTTCAAAATTTGAAGTTTCACCAATCCGGATATATACTTTATTAAACAAGGCAACAGGAGAAGAAATCAGGTAACATACATACAAAAAAAAAATACGCGACGAATTGAGAACCTCCTCCTTTTTGGAAGTTGGTTAAAAATTATAAGTACTACACTATCAAATATCTTTGACAGTTATGTTTTGTCAAAGACATTTTGTAAACAACTTAACAATGCATTAGAGGCCTTAGCCAATAAAATGAACGCCTGTTTTCAGCAAAAAAGTTTGTTAAAACACTCTATAAATTCCACTTCAGCATTCAGCAGTTGATTACAGCATCATTAAATTAATGAAAACTTTGATAAAAACTTGTTTCAAATACTTATGAATAATTATTGCGAATATGTTAAATCAAAATAGTAACTACGCATAGAAATCGTTAGGTCTAACCATGAAATCAGCACGCGAAACATTGAAAAACCTTTTATTTACATAATTGTTTATTTCAAGATTCACAAATTAGTAAATATTATTATTAATATCAGATATAAACAATTTTAGTGATAGTTTAACTGAGGTTGTGTGTTTTTTTTATCAGGGTCAGTAAGTAAAGAATTTACATATTGTAGATTAGGATGGTGTCATTATACAAATTAATTTTTCGAATTTTTGATAAACATGAAAATTATTCCTTGTAGTAAGGCGATCAAGAATGTTTATAACAACTTGCGCGCATTCAGCATGAAGAGGCCAATTCAATGACCTTGAGATTTGAAATAGGGAAAATAGGTGTTGTCGTATATCATTTGAAAGCCCTTTTTACGGACGCTATGGTCATAATAAAAATTTTTATTGCAATTTTCGTACATGTAACAGAAAACCTAAGGGGCCTAGTAGTAAAACCGGATTATTAAATTGATAGTTTTTACTGCATGGAAATGTATTAAAAAGGAGTTTTTGTATAGTACGCTCTTAAATCATCTTAAATCATGTTTCACTGCCGCACTCTGTAATAACACACAATACAAGAAAAATATAAAATATAAACATTCATTTATTTTACATTATTTTTTGCTGATATTTACACCAAGTTTGTTTAGCTGTACTGACATTTATTCGATCATTTGAAGCATTGTACATTTATCCCTCAAAGTATTACTTTACTGATTTGGTAAAAATTTAAAATATAATTATGGTATACTCATTTCAAGAACCTGTTGAGCTGGTAAGTCTTTATTACCAAAATCAAAATTGTGCTCGATCTGCTGCAAGGGTTTTTAACCAAAACCATCCCGAACGTAACGTTAGTCATAAATACGTATTGGAGTTGATTTTAAAATTTGTTGAGACGGGCTCCGTAATGAATAAAAAAGAAGTCCCATTGAAATTGTAAATGATGAAGGGGTAGCTGTGGCTACATTAGGCCATATCCAACTTATGCCAAACACGCAGTCTTTCCAGCAAATCTCTGCAGCTTCCGGTATTAGCAAAACTAATGTTTTTAGAATTTTGCATAAGTACAAATTTCATCCGAACCAAATTAAATTACTTCATGAATTGAATTAGGATGATTGGGATCGAAGGCAAAAAGTTTTGCGAAATTATGACCCAGCGTACGATCGAAAACCTGAATTTCTTGTACAGTGTTTGCTTTCTGGATGAGTGCACTATTTGACTTCATGGGGAGGTTAACCGACATAACTGTAGATTTTGGAGCGATCCAAATCCTCATTTATTTCGAGAAACTCATAGTCAGAATCCGGTAAAACTAAACATTTGGGCAGGGATTTTGGGAAATCATCTAATTGGACCCCTATTTATTCCTGGTAATTTAAATGGTGAAATTTATCACAATATATTGGAAAATGAAATTAATGCATTGATAATAGAAAAATTAGAAAATGATCTTCTACTACATGAAGAGCAATTGGATTTCCAACAAGATGAAGTTCCTCTTCACTACGCCGCACCAGTTCGTCAATACCTCGATTTGGAATACCCTGGTCGCTGGATTGGAAGAAGAGGTCCTATAAAATGGCCTGCCCGATCACTTGATCTAAACCCTTTGTGTTTTTTTGTGGGTACACGTTAAATCCAAAATTTTTTGACTCAGCCTTAGAATTTGGACGAACTACGCCAACGAATTATAGCGGGGTGTCGTTAGATAACACCGACTATGCTGAACCATGTTAGAAACGGCTTTCAGTCAAGGTTCTACTATTGTATGGAAGTCAATGGAAGACACTTTGAACATTTGCTTTTGAGGCATTGTATTGTACTGTAAATTCGTTGTTTTTAATTCTGTTTTATTATTATGTATAGTCCGTAAAAAGGGCTTTCAAATTATATCCGACAACACCTATTTTCCCTATCTTAAATCTCAAGGTTATTGAATTGGCCTGTTTATGTTGAATGTGCGCAAACGCTAATTCTCCTCAAAAAATAAAGCCCCCCCCCAACAAAAAACGACCTGTTTTTCTTATTGCAATAGTTTTGAAAATAATCAAGATAGTCAAGGTAGCTCGTTTGAGAAGGAATACCCTGTATATTTTAATACGTACCACAAACTTTAAATGTTGACAAACTATAAATGTGTTATTTATTTTTGAACAGCTAAAGTCGATTTCAATATGATCTATGATAACATGCTGTACAGGCTATTGAAGATGTCATATGGTATGAAACTACAAAGTTTATGGATTTTTATTCCATCAATCGAATTGGTTAGGGTTTTTTGACTATATTTCTGATAAACAAAAACAAATTTGCAGATTTTTTATGGAAACAGTTATGTATATGTATTGAAATAGATTATTGACAAATTTTAAAAATTCATTAGGTCAAAATAAAAACAATTAAACAAAAACATACAAAAAAATCTATTTTCTATTTACATTTATACGTATATTAAATAGTCTGTTTCTTTTATATAAATTAACTGAGATATTATCGTTAGAACTTTACTATTTTTTCGGTTTTTATTTAATTTCTGACAATATCGTTTTAATACTATATTTTGAAAATGCATTTTCAGTAGAGCCATATGTTAAATTAATTTATCAATAACAAATAAATGTTGTATGAACGTATATAATTTTTATTTTAGTTAAATAAATCAAATTCTTAAAAATTGTTCCATTGTGAATATATTAATTATTTATGCAGAATTAAATTTTAAATTACACTACTTATAAATATTTTTTCAAATACGTATATTTTCGATAAATAAAATACATTTTTTTCATGACTTAGTAAAGATGAAAACTCACCAATAAAAATCATATTTAACATTCAACAGAAACCTGTTTTTCCATTGTTTATACAGGGTGTTTTTAAATCTCATGTATATTCTAAGGGGGTAGTTATTTGGCGTATTTAATCACTACAAATGCGGGATGTTTTAAGATTTTTTTGTTGTTGCTTGAGAAATTCTGCAATTTAACAGATATTTATCTGAAAATTGATAATTAACTTACGTTGTGGGGATTAAATTATTGGGCATCTTAAACGGTTATGAGTATCTACAGTGAAATATTTTTTGCAGTTAAATACACAATGAGTGTTCTGTTTTGTTTACAAACTACTTATCCTCTTATAGTTTTTCCACTCTCGCAAAGTTTGGTTAATTGGTGGTTAATTTAGATTGTTTTTATTTTTACCGGATAAGTTTCATATAATTAGACTAAGATTACAAAAAGATTCAAGACAAATAGTTAGATCTGGCAACCTTGATATTCATAATCATCGTCGTTGCAGCTAATTTGATTTGAATCTTGAAGTTTCATTATTTTTTTAGCCAATAGGTTAAAAGTTTTCAATAAAGTTAAAAGAGTTGTCAATGTGTTATTTTCAAGATTTCAATTTCAATTCACTGCAAAAAATTGTCAACAAATTGTCAATAATTTTAATTTACAGTATGTGCTTCGTATTCCTTTATATATTCGATGTAAAACACAAATCTTCATAGGAAAGTGTGTTTAACTACAATTCATGAAATTATATTGATTCTTAAAATATATTATAATTTAAGGTTTATTAGTGTCTACTTATGTATTCTAATTATTTGTTATGCCATAGTACTTCACACTCAGACTAACTGTTAGTTAGTTTCGTACATTTTCTTCTCACAAGTTCAAACGATACCTGTAAAATATATAAATAAAGATTCTTTAGATTAGTTCTATTACTTACTTACATACACTTTAAGACTGTTGGAATTTTTCAGTCTCAAATCTTATTTAATATAGTATTACCATTTTTAAACGAATTTTAATTTTTTTATATTGAAAATCGTATTGAAAATTGTAACTATACAGGGTGATTTTTTTTATGATCAGTATGGGGATCTCGGAAACTAGCGGAGTTAGAGCAATGGTTAAATTGGGAAAGATTTGCAGTTTTACTGGCCCAATTTAATGACACTTTCGGATTTTTGTAAAAAGTCATGGCATATTTTGAAAAAACGAAATTCTGTCGATTTAGTCAAATCCCTTTGTTTTTATAAAAAAGTGTAAATATAAAAAATTGAAGGGAATTGTATCCCGAATATGATTGACATGTCCAGGTTTGCGTGACAGCTCTCGTTTTCGATATATGACACAAACTTATCTTTTTTTGAATGGAAACCATAGTTGGCTATGACCTCAAAAAATCGAACATTTTTAGAGCTTTTCAACGATATAATACTCGATACAGTTATTCATAAAAATAACCCAGTTATGGACTCTTTTCTCTCTTATTTTCACTTTTAACGTAGTTAGCCATGATATTGATTGATTTATTAATAACTATTCCAAAAAACATTGAACGATTTTTTATTAGGTATGTCAGATATAACGAAAAAACTAAATCAGTAGGTACTTACTAAAAACTTAAGAAATTAAAGTACATAATAATGGTTACAATTTATGTTCGAAAAGTCCACCATTGTTATTTAGACAAAAATTGCATCTTTTTAAGATTGACATTACCGCAATCACAAACCGCCTATCAATTTCTTCAATTGCTTGTAATACCGCCTCCCTTAGGTCACCAACTGTCTCATACTTTGTTTTTTAGCGCACCCCATAAATAGAAGTCTGTAACTGCCAAATCGGGAGACCGGGGTGGCCATTCGCGTGGGCCATTTCTTCCTATCCAAGAGTTTGGAGAGATTTAATCTAAGTGTTGTCTTACTAATAACAAGTTATGAGCAGGTGCTCCATCATGTTGGAACCACTCAATTTCTAAACGAGTTTTCAATTTCAAATTATGCAACTTGTCTTGAAAAGTGTATTGCAAGAAATGCAAGTAGCGCTCCCCAGTAAGTGATTCGTCATAGATAAAAGGCCCCAGAATAGTAGACCCTATGATACAACACCAAACATTAAAACCAAATTTTATCTGGGGTCGTCTTTGTTCTACATGGAAAGAGTTTTCTTTAGCTCAGATATGCTCATTCTGTCTACTGAACATACCGCAGTTAGTAAATCTAGTTTCATCTGACCATAACAAGCTTTAAGGGAAACTGTGGATTGTCAAGGCACATGTCTCTAAACCATGTACAAAACAAAATACGTCGATGTTCGTCACCAGCATGCAAAGTTTGAGAAACTGAAAGTTTGTACGGGTGGAACTTGTGCGCTTTCAGTACTACAATTCGTTAAGATGTGCCAGCTTCTGCCGCAATCTCACGAGTTGATGTAGGTGGATTTTGATTTACCATTGCCAAAACATTTATTTGTGCTGCTTCGTTAATTTGATTACGTTCCTTTGGTGGTTTAGTAAAAGATCCATATCTGCATAAACTATCGTAAAGCCGCTTAAATGTACATAGAGCAGGTTGACGACGATTAAAATATCTATGAAAGTATTCCTCAGCTGCACGAACTGAATTTTTATGGTATATGATATAACATTCCACCATGTTCAGTTTTTCTTCCTTAGAATATTCCATTTTATCACGAAAACTTGTCAATATCGATTGTCAGTTCAGCACTACTAATGGATTTACTCTCAATTGAGGAAACGTCAAAGTGAAAACAATCTTTTTCATGGCTACCTACGTTAAAAGTGAAAATTAGGCATCCATAACTCCGTTATTTTTATGAGTAACTATATCGAGTATTATATCGTTGAAAAACTTTAAAAATGTCCGATTTTTGAGAAACTATGGTTTCCATTCAAAAAAGATAAAATTGTGTCATATCTCGAAAACGAGAGCTGTCACTCAAAGGAGGACGTGACAATCATATTCGGGATACAATTCCCTTCAATTTTAATATTTACTCTTTTTTTATAAAATAAAAAACAAAGGAGCTAGAGGGATTTGACTAAATCGACAGAATTTCTTTTTTTCAAAATATCTAGTAAGCCATGACTTTTTACAAAAATCCGAAAGTGTCATTAAATTTGGCCAGTAAAACTGCAAATCTTTCCCAATTTAACCATTGCTCTATCTCCGCTAGTTTTCCGAGATCCCCATACTGATCATCAAAAAACACTCACCCTGTATTTGCAAATATATTTAAAGGGAGAAAATTTTAATTATTTTTACGTAATGTACCAGTCAGTTACTGTTTTCTGACAATCTGGATATTTCATGGTTAATTTATTTTACTGACATGGTCCCATATTAATTGTCATACTCTTTGGCGTATAATTCCTTAATTCTCTACTACACCCTTACCCCTTTCAAAAGGTGCAATCATATCCAAACATTACCCTTTTATGCATAAACATAATACTTAACAACACCCCGTATAACAGGTAAATCTCTTATTGAGGTGAAATTTCATCTTGAGACAATCCTAAATTAGATTACAAATATCCACACTTTTTATGCATAAACATAATACTTAACAACACCCCGTATAACAGGTAAATCTCTTATTGAGGTGAAATTTCATCTTGAGACAATCCTAAATTAGATTACAAATATCCACACTTTTTACTTATTCAGTATCTTTCAAAGAATTATGATAAAACTGGATCAATACCAACTCGTATGTCACTATGGCTCCAGCTATCTGAAATAAATAAATTAATTTACTATTTTATTTAATTTCGTAGTTTTCTTACCTTCAACACAAGACCTCTCGAAATGTTGAAGAATTTTTTGCCCGAAAGTGTTAATTCCCAGGTTGAGACGTGTCGAATCAGTCTATCTACCTGGAAAATATTTTTCGATGACTTAATACACCAGAAGAGGGAATATTTTTTATAGCAACTGTGTCCAATGCAAATAAAAAATAAACAATAGCAACATACGCAGAAAATAAGTACAAACGCTTTTTATTTTAAACTTAAAATATATGTCTGTATTTTTAAATCGGCCAAGAAACTTAAAATTAATAATTATCGACCTATATTTGTCATCAATAATTTCGCAAAAATCTTCGAAAAATGTTTAAACGAATTTAGCTCTAAATTTCTCAAAAACTAATTTTCTACCTTTCTCTGCAACCGTAGCTGAGGAACCGAATATAAATCAAATTAAAACGGTTCCAGTTGTTGCAATATGAGTCAGTGTGATTGCACAACAATATCTAAGATTTCCAAAATAAAATATTTTGGTATTATACTAGACCAACATTTAAAATGGGATCAACACATTGCGTTTCTCAACTCAAAAATAAGAAAATTATATTTTAAATTTTATCAATTACGTGACATTTCAAATACAAAGCTACTTCTTACATTATATAATGCCCTGTTAGAATCTCATAAGATACTGTATTATTGTTTGGGGTAGCTCATATTGAGAAATTTGTCTCTATGTCAAAATACAGCTTTGAAAATTTTGTTCAAAAAACCTCATAGATTTTCAACAAATCAACTTTATGATACATACAAAGTACTTAATATACGAAATTTATATATTAATTGTGCTTTAAATTTTTTCCTTAAAAGAAAACTAAATCCTGTAGAAAGTGTATCTAATTATGTTACCAGATCATCAATGTTAAATAACTTTCCTGTTCCTTTTATGGGTAACTGTCTTTATCAAAGATTTATTACTTATTATGGCCCTATTTTATACAATAAATTAACAACTAATATAAAAAAATTGTCAGTTAACCAAAAATTATTATTATTATTAAATTGAAAGAGTATTTGCTTAAAAACCATACAAGTTTCAGTAAAATTTTTAATTAATACAATTCTTATGTCTAATATATCAAATCTCCTGCCCTGCTATCCCACTCGTCAAAATTGTACCATTGCCAGCTATTTTTTTTTTTTTTTGAGAAGGTATAATTGCATTCAAGAAGTTTCTTCTTAGACAATTGTCATTCTCACTAGATTTGTAATATCTTTCTATTTATTTGTTAATAATTCTTATCGTATATATACAAATCTTTTATTTATATATTGTAATTGTATATAACGAGTTGAATAAATTTATGTTTATGTTTATGTAGTTATGGCTAAGGGTTTTTGAATATTTGCAACAAATTATTGGACTTAATTATATAAATTTGTTCAATTCTGAAATTGTAATTTTGCCAAGGTTCAGGTCAGACCCCGTTTTCAATGGAAATTAAAAAAAAGCTGGACCTAAATATATTATATATGTATTATTTATGATGCTATTCTTCTACATTATTGGATATCGTTGTTTTATTGCACTCATAGACTTCTTTAACCTTTATTGTATGTCTAAATTGTTTATACCCTGGTGAGAAATGACTGTAGCAAAAAATTTATTTTTGGCAAACTTCTTCTAGTGGTCTTTTATCCAAAATTAAATGTTACTCTGTACATTCTATTGTTTACTGTCAGAAAGTTAGCAAAGAGACTGATGGAGAAGAAGAAGGTTTAATGAATGTGTGTTTTATTGACTGGGAGAAAACGTTTGCTGGACCAAATTGGAGAATACTATGGAAAATACTGAAAGAGATACAACAGACAAAACGTTGTGGTAAAGCTGGAAATGAAGAAACCCAAGAAATAATCACAGGATGAGGAGTGAGACAAGGTTGTTATATGTCACCAGCACTTTTCAATTCGTAGGCTGAAAAACTGATAATTGAAGCATTGATAGATGTGGTAAAATTATTGTAAGCAAAGAAAAAGTGAAAAATATTAAGAATGCTAAAGACCAAGCATCCTGGGAGAAACTGAAAGTGAATTACAAAATTTGTCAAAGTAACGGACCTGTTAACAGTAAGAAAGGTTATCATTAAGCTGAGATGCTTTTAGATGTCGAAGATAAGAAGAAAAAAGTTCTTAGCACCACATTTAAACAAGTTTTGAAATGGATGTTGGCCCAGTCTGACTGATGGACAAGCAAAACCCTTCCCTCTCTTCATGTTAATGAAAAGAATTTGTCAACCACATCACAGATAAAATTATTATGGCAGGTGACTAGGATATTAAGAATTATTTGAAAGATAGTCGAAAATCTGAAAGAAGAACTGTGTAAATTAAAAAGTGTTGAACAGTACTTACCTCTTCATTGTAACCAATGCTGTTTACAGAATTCAACTCGAACCCTATGTTCCTCCATTCTTCGTAAACAGATCCAGCGAAAATGCATATGCAAATTGTGCGTAATATCAACAAGCCAAATGACATGTAGAAGTACACCTTCTCAACAACACTTTGTATCGTTCCTAAACTCTTGAACAGTTGAACTAGAACGAAGTAGAGATTCATCAAGTAACAGACCACGATTATAGAAGAAATTCGTTTGTTTATTATGCAACATATTTCGGACAGCTTTAGGTAATCTTTCCTGATGCACATCCAGAGGCCCACGTCGTAGTTCTAAAATAATGGATAAATTATATGTGGCAACGCAGATAATCACAATTTGTTAATTTATTTTCAATTTAGTTTGTTTTTCGAGTCAATGCATTTTTTATTTTCTCCCCAAGCAATCTGGCGGCTCTGTTTAGCATTGACAGTGTGGACGTAAATTATGATTTTTTTATTTTATTTTATTTGATGAATAAAGCAATATTATAAAAAAAATTGAATCATTCTGCACTTTTTTGCCATTTACTTGGATAATGCTTCCAATCTAGTAGAAACAATCGCGAATAAAAAGATTTGATCTAATCCACCAAACAATAAAACTCCATAATAAACATCTTGTCAGGGAAAGCATTTGTTGGAATTTCATACCTCCAAAATAAGGAGAGCAGTTGTGAAATCTTCCAGTCACCACCTCCTAAGCATAGTTGACGAGATATATTAAACTCTTAGAGACTTATAGAAATAGAAGAACTAGAGGCGATACTAAAGTCTTAGTCTATCTCCCATGTCCATTGATGCATATGATATCCTTCCCATAACACCTGGAGAACTCCTGACTGGTACTCAACTAATGAGCTTTCGCAAGCTACATGTTTTTTTATATCCTCGAGATTTTCTTCTGTATCTCATAGAGAACAGAAGAAGACGCTGGGTCGCTAATTATATATAATTAGCGAGCCCAGCGTCCAAATTAAAAATATTTGGAGAGCTCTTCTTCAGCCTCTGCCGCTACGCATCAACGGCAACCAACCTCCAGGTACGAGGACGCTGATTGGACCAGATAAGACCCAATGACCATGACCTGCGACGCATGACCGGTTAAGGGTAGAATATAAATAGGACCGATACTCTGAATTTCCTATCATTCACCTGATGACGATAGCAGATACACAGCTATTGAAACGTTGTGAGATCAACCACTTCAAGACGATGGAAGTCCTTATTAATCATGGCTATATAGCGATCATCATTGACTGTATCAAACCAAGATCTTTCCGCAAAATCTTCCATAAAGTGGATGGATACATATCCAATTCCTGTGCACGATGGCGGATAGACTAATTCTGGTTTTCCTCTACGCTACGCTCTACAGCAGCAATGGATTTTTCTGTACGCACTATACTCTGTGGATGCGTATTATCATTTAGAGTAAACATGGTGTGAAAACATTGCATAGTTAATTGAATTCATTGCTCTAGTGGACGATTATGTTGACGGTAAAATGGACGTAATGATTTTCAAAATAAACCTCTGCACAATTTGGAAGCGTTATTCAGGCATCAGTCTATTCATGATAAAATGTCAAACCAAGCTAAACATAAATCATTTGATAGGTGACAAGATGGCCCCCGGTTAAATGAGTGTTGTCAACTTAAAGTTCTATACCTCTAAAAAAACATAGCTTTATTTGATTTTATGTGGATTGTCTAGGAATGACAATTTTTGATGCAGATTTCAATACACTTTCTTCATTTGCATTTCCCTTGGTTAAATGCTTCCATTATCCCTAGTACCAAGTTAACTAAGATTTTGGAGGTTGTATGTTTCAAATTTCTATATGTAGAGCCTGACTTCATAGTGGAAACTAGTGTTTCCAGAGTTGGGTTAAAAGCTAGGACTAAAGTTATAGGAGTCTTTATAATAATAAGGAAATTTGGTTTCTTATATTAAAACAGTTAAATTTACCTTAAGCTTAGAACATTTCTCAATTTTCTTAGTCAATTGCTTTAATCTAAATGTAAAAGCATATCCGATGAGCATAACAAAAACATCTGCATAACTCCAGTTAAAAGTCCTCTGCAGATTTGTGAACTAAAACAAATTCCTATAAATACAAAATCATTCAACAATTGATATAAGACTTTCATTTTAAAGAGTTTTTACTGAAATATGTTTCTAAAAATATGCTCTGTACATACCTGAATCAAAATTCCTAGCCAAACTGAATAATGGCATACGTCAAATACGTAGTTGTAAGATGTAACGAAGAAATCTTTGAACGCTTCGGATACTTGATCTTCTTTGGACAGACACCTTATGAGCTTATAAGCATTCACCAAGCTATGTTCTACTGTAAAACAAATATATAATAATGTGATGATAGTTTCAGTCTTTACTTGATGAAAATTCTTTTTAATATTATATTAAAATGAATACACTGATGTAAGTTTCACTTAAATTTATTTACTATTGACAACTGTTTCACCAAGTTACTGGCTTCTTCAGAATACAACGTAAGAATAACAGTTAAATGCCTTAAACTATTACAAAAAACTATGGTGATGCAATTACAGAGTATTTGGAGGATTATTGAACCAGGTAGGAGGGCATAATCATCCCCCTCGTTTATATTAACTAATTAAACTCCATAAAGTTATTATTTCCTATTTCTCAGCTCCTTCTTGGAAAATTTCCAAAGCACTCCTTGACATGTTAAAGCAATACTCCAAATTCACTCCCACACATAGCATAAAAAATTCCCTTGACTTAGCGACAAGAATTCAAAAACTAACTCTACCTAATAAGTGCATACTATTATCATTCGAGGTAGTCAATCTTTTTCCCAGCATTCCACCCGAAGAATGTACTACCCTTATCATGAACTTATTAGAAACAAACAATACCAACCCAATAATAAAAAACGAAATAATCAATCTCTTACAACTTTGCCTTAACCAACATTATTTTCAATTCAACAATAACATTCACACTTGTAAACAAGGTTTAATTATGGGTAACCCATTAAGCCCTCTTTTGGCCGAAATATTTATAAACAACATAGAATCACTCATTTTCAAACACAATCTGAACAGTAAAATCCTATATTGGTATCGATATGTTGACGACATTTTTGCTTATTTTACTGGTACTTACAGACAATTACAGTTATTCCATAACTATATAAATCAAATCCATCCTAACATAAAATTCACCCCAGAAACTCAGACAAACAATACATTAAATATCCTTGACTTAACCATCAATAGACATAACAACAAACATGCCTTTTCCATTTATCATAAACCTTCACACACGGACCTTACAATCCACAATAGTTCACACCATCCTTACCAACACAAACTTGCAGCATACCATAGTATGTTGCACAGATTGGTAACCATCCCACTATCAAAAACTACACAGAATAAAATGTATTGCTGTCAATAACGGTTATAACCCTCAAATTATAGACAATATGTTAACTAAAAAATTAAATAAAAAGGTTTTAAATGAAGTATATCCCACTACCCCTAATATCGACCCCAAACTATATAAAAGTATCACATTCATCGGCTCCCCTTCTCAAAAAATAGCCCAATTTCTATTAAATAGAAACACTCATACAGCTTTTAAAACAGATAACAACTTAGGAAAACATATAAGAAACAATAAAGATAAAATCAACAAAAATAACAACTCGGGTGTCTATAAGTTGACATGTGGTAGTTGCCCTAGTTTCTACCTCGGTCATACGGGAAGATCATTCAAGACAAGATGGGACGAACATACCAAAGCTTTTGAGTGCCACAATTATAATAAGTCAACTTTTGCCAACCATTTATTAAATGAAAATCATGTACGTCAGAATACGTTGGAAGTATTACATTTACAACATAAAAGTAAAAAATTATATCTTTTAGAGTCATTAGAAATTAACAAAAACAAAAATTCACCATACCTCTTGAATGATCAAACCGAAACCAATTCATCCCCATTACTTAATCTTTTCAATAGAATTATATAAACTCATTACAGCCATAATTTATCCATTTTTAAAAACCCAATTATAATATTGTACTTTCTTAATGTGATAATTCCCTCCTACCTGCTTCAATAATCCTCTAAATACCTCTGTAATTGCATCACCATAGTTTTTTGTAAAAGTTTAAGGCATTTAACTGTTAGTCTTACGTAGTATTCTGAAGAAGCCAGTAACCTGGTGAAACAATTGTCAATAGTAAATAAAATTTAAGTGAAAATTACATCAGTGTATTTATTTTAATATAATAATATAATATTAAATATATAATAAACTTAAACTATAAATGTTTGACTACAACTATATTTTTTTAGACTCTTTTCGATTAAAAAATGTATGTACTGTTCAGGGTTATCAGTCCCTGTTATGAGTTACAATTTATTTCGAAAAAAAATGAAACATAAAACAATTACCGAGAAGTGTGCCAATCCACTTTTCGTTAATGGTTCATGGACATGGCCAGCGAGATCTACTGATTTGACACCAGTGGATGTTTATTTATGAGGTCAAATCAATAGCAAAGCTTATACTCTGAATGGTCTTTACAACAGTAGACAACAATTAGAAGAAATATCTTGACCAGAAGGATGGTCATATTGGACATATGTCATTTTTGTTTCCTATTATACCTAAGTGTATCTCAGTAATCCAGTGAAAATGCATCAATGTAAACATAAAGCTTAATAACTAGAGAAGTTAACTAATGTACAGAGTTTCTATGACCGGAAGTTTCGCACATACATCTTAGAAAAAACTTTTGTTTAAAAGAACTAATACATCCATTCATTTATCAAATTTTCAGATAAATACAAGGAAGATAGGTCCATAAAGTTCTAATATGACAGTTCGGTTAAAAAGACTATATATATATATATATATATATATATATATATATATATATATATATATATATATATATATATATATGTTAGATGAGAATATTATGCACGTGTACGTTATCAAGTATCGTATTTCGCTGACAGCTTCCTTCGAATCCGTTGAATTCGTTGAAACCGTGGGAATGCAATTCAGCAAAGTAAATGTTATAAATGCGAGACTTGCCATCCCACGGCGTTCATTAAGATAGTTCATTTCATTCAAGTAACTTTATATTTTGTATTTTTCAACTATTGTTTTGTGTATTAATTAAATCAATTTTTTTTTAAAAGTGACTTGTGTTTTAAATAATATAAAAAAGGCGCAGTCAGTAGGATTCGTTCAACACGTTTAGAACAAGGATCAAGAAAGAAGACTAACTAAACGTGGCAATTCCTAAATTCTTGTGAACGAGGACTTCCCGACCAGGACATAACTGTAAGATAGCTGACCAGGAACACGCACTGAGCTAACCAGTCATCGCTGAGCAGAACAGTCCATGCCAAGAGCATTTACGTATGTACAATAATTGTTTTAAACTTAATGACCACGTTGCTATTTAATTTTTACTTTTAAATCGCAATATCAGTTCAATCGTTTAAAGTTAATAAGACATTTTCCTTACCTTTAAAGCAAATTTCGAACCACTTCGGAACCTATCACCAATTATTGTTGCCTTTTGAATTTACCAATACACTTGATATTTATTTAAGGGATATTTGAAATTTAAATTTTATCATTGCTGATTTCATTGCTATACATATTCAGATATTTTATTTGCACTTTATATATGCTTGCATATTTCGTATCTTCCGGAAGGTAATTTAAAATTATATTCACTACTCGCCTTAATCTACTATTTTTTCCATTTACATTTTACGTGAAAACTGTTGACTCGATTTCATTTTATATCTAAATAACTATAAGTAACCATGCCTGAAACACGCCAGGGAACGGTAGAACCATACAAGATCTCTGAGATTTTCTCTATTATCCCCGAATATGATGGTAACCCGATTTTCCTGAATACGTTTATCAGCTCATGTACGACAGCATATAGTATGGCTGTTGACAACCAATCCACGTTACTAACCTTACATATTAAAAACAAGTTAAGAGGCCGTGCCGCCGAACTTGTTAACTCACGCAACCCGCCTACCTGGGACGATATCAAATCGCTCCTAGAAAACCACTTTGGTGATGCCAGAGATATTTCCTCATTAATCCAGGATCTGCAACGAATGAGGCAGATACCGAATGAATCACCTCTTACCTTTGCTGCCAGACTCCAAACTCACGAAGCCAAAATGTATGCGGCAATTAATAAACAAAATTTAACAGGTAAAGAAAAACAAGCACAGATATCTCTTATAGAATCCATGGCTCTTAATAGCCTCCTAACCGGCCTAGAACCGAAAATAGGACAGATTGTACGAGCAAGCGATCCGATAAATATCATAACCGCAGTTTCCCGAATAAAAAGGGAACTTCAGCTAAGCCATCTAGAAAATCAGAAATTTCTCAACACCCGTAATCAACAAATACAACAACAACAAAAAAGACCCAACTCAGCAACTTTGTCCAAACAATGTTCATTTTGTAAACGTTTAGGGCATACTTTTAACGAATGCTTAACGCGTCTGAGACAACAGCAACAACAACAACCAAACAGAAACTTTAACAATAACAATTACCAACAGTTTCGCCCTAACCCGCCTCAACAAAATGCTAACCAAACTAGACCAAACTTCGCCCAGCAAAATCGTCCCTCAACAAGTGGACAAAATCCTGGTCCTCGCAACGCTTTTTCCCCAAATCCAAATTTCTACAAAAATCAACAACCCAAAACTCACCACCTCAACCAAACTGATACATATAACTATTCATATGACTATACAAACGACCAATTTGACAACCCTGACGAATCTAATTATTACCAAGACGATTATTCTGATCCTGACACCCAAGCCCTAAATAACTACATGGGCTACCCCCAAAATCAAAATTATGAAAACTATGAATATAAATATTCTGAACCCTCTTCTGACGCAGAAATATCTGGTCAAAATTTTCAAATAGCTATAAACATAGACAAACCGCCAGACAACGAGATATCGAACATACAAACTCAGATCCAGAACATGAACCTCGACGACTTCAATCCCAACTTGAATCTCGAAGAACAAACATTTCTATAAGGCCCCTCCTAACTGTAAACTCAAAAAATTTATACTATATTAATGATGCTACAGGAAAATTTAAACTTCTGATCGATACAGGAACCGGCATTTCCATTTAAAAAAAAAATACGGTCAAAAACTTCCCTCAACGATTTCCCGAGAGAGTTACCATACAAGGTATCACTCACGAGAAGATCCAAATTTCAGAATCTACTTTGATCCCGTTTGCCCCACGAAATCCACACAAAGTCTTCATTTTCGACTTGGATATCGAATTCGACGGAATATTAGGTCTAGACTTTTTGGAACACTATGAGTGTGTAGTCGACCTAAAATCTAAACAACTAATTACAAATTTTAAAACTATTCTCCTTCACAAAGTAGAAGACAATGACCACTCCAATAACGGATTTTTAAAAACACTCAGCTGTGAACCACGAACCCCCACGCAAACTCCCCTCAACTTAATTACTATCGAAGCACGTACAGAGAAAATTTTTAAACTTAAATGCATTCTTTCAAATACCGATGCTATTTTACAATCCCAAGAAAACGAAAAAGTACGAATTCCCAACGCTATTGTACACGTCAATTCGCAAGGTGAATTCCTTACCTCCATCATAAATGCTAATGCAATACCCAAAACTATAGATTTCTCGAACATCCAGTTAGAACCAGTGAACCAAATGCATCTTCTTTTGAACTTAAACTCACAAGACTACCCCGACTCTGACTATTTAGACAGGAACGAAATCGTTCAATCGCAAATTAGGACAGAACACCTTAACGACGAAGAAAGAGAGATGATTGTTAACCTCTGCCTAGAATTTCAAGATATCTTCTATCTTGAAGGAGACGCTCTGACATTCACTAACGAAGTCAAACACGCTATCGATACGAACAACGCAAAACCCGTTTTTACAAAATCGTATAGGTACCCCCAAATCCACAAGAACGAGGTGAAATCCCAAATAGGTAAAATGCTGGCCCAAGGTATCATCAGGCACTCTTCGTCCCCTTGGTCTTCGCCAGTATGGGTCGTCCCCAAAAAGGTCGATGCATCAGGTAAACAAAAGTGGCGCAAATTAAACGAGTTAACCGTAGGCGACAAATATCCATTGCCGAACATCTCTGACTTACTTGATCAGCTAGGAAAATGCCAATATTTTTCTACCCTAGACCTCGCATCCGGTTTCCACCAGCTAGAAATTCGAAAGGAGGACATCCCTAAGACTGGATTTTCAGTCGAGAATGGCCATTACGAATTCGTTCGTATGCCATTTGGGTTAAAGAATGCGCCCTCTACATTCCAAAGGGTTATGGATAACATTCTGCTAGGTATTCAGAACGAGCGTTGTCTTGTCTACATGGACGATATAATCGTCTACTCTCCGACTATACACGAACATGTTACACGCTTAACGGAAGTCTTTAAAAGACTTAGGAAGGCAAACCTCAAAATCCAACCGGATAAATGCGAGTTTCTCCGCAAGGAGGTCGCTTACCTAGGGCACGTAATAACTAAAGACGGCGTTAAACCAAACCCGTCAAAGGTCGAATGTATCGTGAACTTTCCGCAACCGCAAAATCCCAAGGATATTAAATCATTTTTGGGTCTTGCTGGTTATTATAGGAGATTTATCCCGAACTTAGCCAAAATATCAAAACCATTGACTAAACTCCTCCAGAAAGACGTACCGTACAATTTCAACTCTGAATGCATCAAATCGTTCAGTGAACTCAAAGAGGCACTAACTTCCACACCGATATTGATCTATCCCAACTTCGATGAACCTTTCGTCATAACCACAGACGCTAGCGCTTTTGCGATAGGCTCTGTGCTGTCACAAGGACCCATTGGCAAGGATCTACCAATAGGATACTCCTCTAGGACTCTTTGCAAAGCCGAAACGCGGTACTCAACCATCGAGCGAGAACTCCTAGCCATTGTTTGGGCCGTCAAACATTGGAGACCTATCATCTATGGTCGAAAATTCCTTTTAGTTACCGACCACCGCCCATTAACATGGCTGTTTTCGATAAAAGACCCCGGAAGTCGATTAGCTCGTTGGCGCCTCAAGCTCGAGGAGTACGATTACGAAATCGTATACAAACCTGGCAAAATAAATAAAAATGCAGATGCTCTTTCCCGCATCAAAGCAAACCACTTCAACAATTATGTATCTTTTCAATCGAGTAACCACCTAACACCCTTCCAAGTACTCCCCACTAACGAAACCGATGATGACTCTTCAGAACCCGAGCCACAAAGCCCTAATATCCAACAAATCTGTGAGGAATTCAAAACATTTGTCGAACGGTACCAAACTATATCACTTATAGATTACGACAAAATCCAAATGTCCAACTGCCAACTACTTGACAAGGAAAACAAAAACATCCTGGTATTTCCCCAAGGTTCCCTAATGAAAGATTTCCATCACAACATACTCGAAGACATTTTCGAGGAAAACGCCGACTTTCACACCCCAAAAGTCAATGTATTTGCGAGTAAAAGTGTCAAAAAAAGACGGTATTATATCGTCCCACTTCCTTCCGACCCCGATATAGTTAATGAAATTCTCTTCGCATCTATATATAATAGTAAAGATGTGTTCACCGAAAATGAAATCTATTGCGTTGAAAACAACTTAGAGCTACCTATATTAGAGGTACTATCGTTTATCTTTTCGGAAATGGATATCAAATGGAAAGTTTGCCAGAACATCGTGCAAACGATTGATAAGGAGCGGATACCTATAATCCTCGATCAGTTCCATAACGGGAAAAGTAATATACATAGAGGCATAAACGAAACCATCCGTAGAATCAAGGAAAAGTACAATTGGCAAGGACTAACCAAAGATGTCGATAATTTCATAAAAAATTGCCAAATTTGTCAAAAAGCAAAAATCTGTCGCAAAAACCTCGATAGCCCCCTAGTTATTACCGAAACTCCACGGACACCCTTCGAACGTATAAACATAGACATCCTGGAAGTTCCTACCAAAAACTATGCACTAACCATTAGGGACGAACTTACGAAATTCTCTCAAGCTTATCCGATAAGCGATAAATCCGCGAAAACCGTCGCTAACATCTTACTCTTGTATTTCCAACATTACGGAACTCCCCTTCGCATTCACTGCGACTACGGCAGGGAATTCGACAACACACTGATGAGAGACTTATGCAAACTTTTTAACATAAAAATTTCCTACTCTAGCGTGGGACACCCACAGTCGAACGGATCATTAGAACGATTTCACTCGACTTTACTAGACATGATTAGAATACATAAACTGGAGAGCCCTAACGAACACCCCTTCAACATCTTACCCTATGCGGTTATCGCATACAACAACTCAGTTAACAAGACCCATGGGTTTACCCCATACGAACTCATATATAGACACACTTCAAGTAGGCCTCCTGAAACCCTGTATGATCAACAAGCTCTAATAACGAAGTACGTTAGAGATCTCAATAACCGTATTTCTCGTTATTATAAGATCGCCCGCGAAAAGACAAATTTACAGAAACAGAAGGCAAAAGAGCGATACGATCAACATGTTTCCGAAAACCGTCCGGAATACAAAATCGGCGATAAAGTTTATGTAAAAGAATCACAGCTAAAGGACAAGCTACAAAATAAATTCAATGGCCCATTTCAAATAATTGAAATCCACACTAATTCAGCCACCCTTAAGAACCTTAAAACCAACCAGCAAACAAAAGTTAACTTCGACCGGATAAAACCATATTCTGAAAATTAACTTCCTTTTCAGGCTCTTACTGCTGTTCGGATCAGTGGTATGTCAGATAGACATCAAACCCATTAACAACACTATTGGCATCTACTACCACGACGAAACTCGAATTGTAATCTCCAATTACAAATGGACGTTATTAGTTCACCGTAACTTAACAGCCCTTGAACAAGCATTTGAGAACAATAATCGAATCCTTAGGACATTGGAACAAACTGTTGACCCTATTCCGGGCTATAAATTTCACGATACCGGTGCTTTTCGCATTGATGTACAAACCCACATCAGTCTTCTAACCCAAATCTCCGATTCTATCAAAACTAAGTTTTCCGAAGTACTTATAGACACTAAGAGGACTAAACGAGGAATAATCGATGGTGCAGGAACAATATTTAAGGCAATTACCGGAAACTTAGATGCAGCCGACGGTGAATTCTTCACCAACAGCATTAATAGACTTAACCAGTGACAACTACAGACAGAAAATCTTCTAAAGAACCAAATGAGCGTAACAACCTCAATTATCAAAAATTTCAATGAGACCATTCAGAAATTACAACTTGACGAGAAAACATTTAACGGAGATATAAATACTATCGATTTAGCCATTCACATCCTTAATGATAGCATTTCTGTTATCGAAGCCAAACAATCGTTTCTCGAGATCTGCGAAAACCTAATGGCAAGTTATATATTTCTTGAAGATAACCTTAATGACATTTTAAACTCAATAACTTTTGCTAGACTAAAAATAATTCATGCATCAATAATTTCACCCGATCATTTGATAACATCCTTACAGGAAATCTCACAGAATCTTGTTAAGAATAATCTGCCGTTGCCAGTTCGCCTTTCAAGCGTCGCCCAATATCTGGAAATAATAGAATTAGGCTTTTCAAACTCGCTCCGATTTAATATTCATATTAAAAATCCCTCTCGTTGAGCAGCAACTATATACCGCTTACCACCTATACCCAATCCCAATTTTAGACGATAGAACTGGTTTTCACCATATCCTATCATTTACACAAAAATATATTGCGCGGAACGACGACTCCCTAATGTACATACCGATCAAAGACTTAAGCTCATGCAAGCGATTAACCCCGAACCAAAAGCTGTGCTGCGAACTATATGCCTACCCAATAGAATCAAATGCACCCTGTGAGGCTCAACTCCTTAAGAACATTCATAGCGTCCCGGAAAACTGCCAGAGTGCCATAGTGTTTTCCGAAGGGTACAACGTCCAAAGACTGGAATCGAACTCGGGGTTAGTGATCGTTTCCGAACCTATACATGTAACTTTTAGTTGTGCGGGAATCGATTCAAAAACTATCGTGCTAAAAACCAATTCAGTCATTCGGCTACAAACAGACTGTAGTGCCTTTGTGGGAATTACTAAAATTCAAGCCGAACCCATGAAAATAAGTAAAGTTACAGACAATTCACACCCAGTTTTAGTTCCGTACAACTGCTGCAATGCTCACCCCCAAAAACCAGCAATGCCAGAGCTTAAACCCCTTAAATTAGATAATCTTAACTTAGAAGAACTCAGCGTAGCCAACAACAAGCTGAATCAATATTCTAGAGACCTAGACGACCTCATCAACCAACCCTTCGTCACCAAAAATATATCCTGGTTTACGTATGCAACCGTAAGCACCATCGTAGCAGCGGCAGCTGCATTTACCTTCTACAAAGTAGCGAAAAGAATAAAGAAATCTAAGGGAGCAGATTCCAGTCCAGGAAACCCCCAGAAAATCCTATCCAGATGGATTCCCAAACTCCGACCAGTAATAGAAGACCCCGCCGACGAAACCGAAAATAATTGTCCGGTTTAAACCAAAAGTTGAAGTTACACCTTCAACTTTTCTTTGTAAAGGGGAGCTGTTAGATGAGAATATTATGCACGTGTACGTTATCAAGTATCGTATTTCGCTGACAGCTTCCTTCGAATCCGTTGAATTCGTTGAAACCGTGGGAATGCAATTCAGCAAAGTAAATGTTATAAATGCGAGACTTGCCATCCCACGGCGTTCATTAAGATAGTTCATTTCATTCAAGTAACTTTATATTTTGTATTTTTCAACTATTGTTTTGTGTATTAATTAAATCAATTTTTTTTAAAAAGTGACTTGTGTTTTAAATAATATATATATATATATATATATATATATATATATATATATATATATATATATATATTACAGGCAAAAGTATTGAACATTTTACAAATGCCGGTTATTGCTAATATATGCACAGAATTTTAAAACCAAAAAATTTGCATGCAACCTTTAGGTGAATTCTAGAAGAAAGTCTATTCTATTACTTGATATCTACCCCTACTATATGGCAAATTAACAAATTATCTAACATAATGAACTGTTGGAAACATCGTCATTTATTTTGTGCAATCTGTTTTGTCATTGCTCTCACGAAAGGATCTTAATTTTTAACTTATATTGTATAGGATTGAGGATTTTTTGTCGAGGTTTTTGTGGCATATAACACGGACATCAAATTACTAGAGAAATCAAGTGGGGTCTGGTCGGATAATCTGGCTGGTTATGTTATATAACTCTCTCTAAAAATCATAATTTTGAATATTTCTGTACAAAATTTAATAAACTTAAATTCAATCAATAGAAATAGTTATGATTCAAACATTTCTTAAACTCCATGAGAAAACAAATAACAATAATAGACACATGGTGATTGAAAGGACATGCATGGAAATATGAATGATAGCTAAACAATGACATAAAAATAGCAAAAAATAACTTGAAAAAACAACAAATTAATGAATGAATTACAGATTATTGAAATTTTACAATATTTTTCCATGGCAGCCATAGGATAGACTGGGATAAAACAAAGATTTTGTTGAAAGATGAAAATTTAAAAAAGAGAAAACTTAAAGAAGCCAGCTGTATGATGATAAACAACACTGAAATCGGAGCACCTTCAGCCGACCTTCATTTGGACTGGAAGAATTTACTGCTAACAGAACAAAAAACCGGTAACTTCAGAGTCAAGTGATCGCCAAACGACAAATTGTCAGTGTCAAATTTTTTGACAAACAACAAATTCAAAATCAAAGCGAAAATTTTGTAGAAAAAAAACCTCGAAAACAACACTAAACGATTGACAACGACTCCAGACTCGAAGTTGAAACGTCTCCATACACAGATAAGTATTACACAATATACAATACATTACTTATATACAGGAATACTGGTTGATCATTTTATAGACATCTCTTTCTCTCAGAAAAACTTTGAGGAAGAATTTCTGTACAGACAGCCAGTAATCCGGGCAATTTTACGAAATTGCCTTACTACACTTTGTTCTACATATACAATTTTTAAATACTTATCTGTTACAGGAAAAAAATTGGAGGAGAGAAAACCCAATGAATAGACAAAATAATTCAAGACCTCCTCAACAATCTTTTCGAGATCAAAATCTATATCGGACCAAAGGGCGCCAAAGCCTTGGGAGTGGTTGGAAATTTTTTATTGCGTTTTACAGTAATCGATTAAAAAAGTGATTCTAAGCAAAAAAAGTTCTATACATTTTTTTGTAAAACTATTTTTTTTTCAAGATATTCGCGATTGAAAGTAACAACTTTTAGACGAAAAAATCGACGTTTTTAATCGATTTTTCGCTAATAACTCGAAAATTATGCATTTTATCAAAAAAATTGTAGAGAACAAATTTGTAGCTTTTAAAAAGTCAAATGAAATTTTTAAAATGTTTCTACGACTAATAGGAACCGAAATACGGTCTATCATGTTTAACAGATTTCTTCAAATGCAAAATTTGACAGATTTAAAGTCAAATACCGGGAAAATGATGCATTTTCCGAAGAAAACTCATCGGATCTTTTTTAAAGAGCATAAATAGACCTATCCTGAAAAAAAGATTCTAGCATAAAAATTGAATGAGTTATGATGAAAATAAGGTTAGTACCTCATTTTTTTTTACGAACTGCCCCCATAATTAAAATTGATCTTCACCCTTCTGCAATTCTCTTTGTACATGTATTGTTAATACGTCCAAGAAGTTTGACCCATTTAAAACGCTTAGTTTTAGAAAAATTAGAGCTTAAAGCGAGAAACGATTCATAATTACATATTTCTCATCCTTCTTTTTTAAATATCTCCGAAAATACTGAATATATGAAAAAAGATAAAAGTGTACTAAATTGTAGCTTTTTTAATGCCTAAAATTTTCATTTACTTACATTTTTTGTACGGTGAATATTTGGCGAGATATAGCCGTTTAAAACATCGATTTACGAAGGAGCACCATCTTTTTTGAGCCCTTTAAACTCACCCCATTTAAAAACCAAGGATTCGAAAGGATTTAATTTACAGATTCTTGTAGCTCTTGAAAAATCCTACAAAATCGTTTGTGAACAAATACTCTATCTTTAAAAAAGAAGGAAAAACGTTAAAAAAACAATTAATTTTTTTGCCGAAAATTTCCATTATTAGGAGCATAATAATCTACAAAACCGGTATATTTTTTTAAAGATAGGTCTATTCATGCTCTTTAAAAAAGTTTCGATGAGTTTTCTTCGCAATGGATCATTTTCCCGGTATTTGACTTAGAATCTGTCAAATTTTGCATTTGAAGAAAACAGCTAAACATTGATAGGCCGTATTTCGGTTCCTGTTAGACGTAGAAACATTTTAAAAAAAGAATTTTATTTGTCTTTTTAAAAGCTACAAATTTGTTTTTTACAATTTTTTCGATATAATGCATAATTTTCGAGTTATTCGCGAAAAATCGATTAAAAACGTCTATTTTTTCGTCTAAAAGTTGTTACATTCAATCGCGAATAACTCGAAAAAAATTAGTTTTACAAAAAAAATGTATAGAACATTTTTTGCTTAGAATCACTTTGTTAAAACGTAATAAAACATCTCCGCCCCCGAGATGGGGTGGCAACCACCCCCCAGGCTTTGGTGAGCTTTGGTTCGATATAGATTTTGATCCTTGGGCTATTACCTATCTTCTGTTAAAATTTATTTCAACTCAATCCATGCAGGACCAAAGAATTGCGAGGTTTTACCTTTTTTCGAGATTCATTTCCTGCACTACATGACGATGACAATTTGGTTGCCGAAACGACACTGTGACAAACAAAGTTTTTATTTTAGGGTACAATACAGATTTAACTTCAAAAGCTTTTCATCTAATTTGTTTAAAAGAAATTTATTTATGTGAAAAAATAGCACTGAAACTTACTTCCAGCTATAATCATAATCACTGTGGTCAAACATTTTAGGTTCTTCTTTAAATTTCCTGTTATTTCTGAATTTCTCATTCTGATCTCCAGGGTGTGCCATTCTTTGACAAAGTCATACCAATGCATTGCGAGCCTGAAGAATAATATATATTGGGTGAAACCTCCCAAATGGAAAGCTAGCGTTTCTGGAATAAATTTAAAATAAATGAAAATTTTACCTATGTATTTCAGGTGTCGACATCTCTTGATGTTACAGAAAAACGCTCGGTAAATAAAGTAGAAATCTATGAACTAGGCTAGCTCATTATGTGAAATACTAAATACTATGAATGTTTTAAATTATATATTCCTTATAGATGGCAAAGTATGCCATGTAAAGTTCTTTAGTTTTATATTTTACAATTTAACTAATTTTTTTTTATACTTTGTCTTTGCTGATAGTATCAATACTATTGTTTTTGATATTTACGACGGGCTGCCTTTTACATTTCGGGATTACAGAACAAAAACAAATATTAATCATCGAAAATCGCTTTATTGTTTTTCAAAATATTCACCATGAAGATCTATACACTTTTGCATTCGTTTGAACCAATTGTCGAAGCACTTTTTCTACTCTGATTGAGGTATCTCCAAAACATGCATTCTGAACGCAGCAACCGCTTCTTCAGGTGTCGAAAAATGTTGACCTATCAGTTTGTTTTTTACGTACGGGAATAAAAAGAAATCATTTGGTGACAAGTCAGGACTATACGGCGGATGACTCATCAAATCGATGTTTTGAGTGGTCAAAAATGCAGTTGTTTGAGCAGATTTGTGAGAGCTCGCATTGTCGTGGTGAAGAGTGATCGGTCTTCGGCGGTTGGTTTTCCTCATTTCTTGGAAGACAACTGGCAAACAAATGGTTGTGTACCACTCAGAAATTGACTGTTCTGCGTTGTTCTAGTGGGACGGTTGCGACATGTCCAGTTTTTCCGAAAAAAACAGGCGATCATTTGCTTGGAAGTGCTTCGTGCGCGAACAACTTTTGTTGGATTCGGCTCATCTTGAAACACCCATACAGTCGACTGCTCTTTACTTTCGGGCTGATACGCGTAAATCTACGATTCATCACCTGTCACTATGTCATAAACGTGTTTTGAAGCACCGCGATCGTATTTTTTGAGCTTTTTTTTACCAATCGACACAAGCCTTTTTTTGAACGATTGACAAATTGTGTGGGATCCAACGCGAACAAATTTTTTTGACATTCAAATGTTTATGCAATTTTGAATGTATGCTGGTCCCACTAATGTGTAAGGTTGACTCAATCTCACGATAGGTCACATGACGATCTTGCAATATCAGTTCGCGCACAGCATCAATGGTTTCCGGAACAACAACTGTTTTTGGACGACCTTCACGAAATTCGTCTTGGAGTGAACTACGACCTCGATTGAATTCACCATACCATCGATAAACAGTGGTCCTTGATACAGTTTCATCGCCAAAAACTAAATTAAGTTCATCCATGCATTCTTGCTGACTTAATCGACGTCGAAAGTTGTAAAAAATAATCGCACGAAAATGTTCACGATTTAATTCCATTTTTGGCCGAGATGAATCCTTTAAGTTACTGTAAACAACACATAGCGCTCGTATGACAAAACGTTCTGAGTACGTATAACCTCAAAAATATTAAACTTTATGATAGAGTTGTCAGATTGCAACACTAGGGTTGTCCAATCCCGAAATATAAAAGGCAGCCCTCGTAGCAGTATGATAGTTAATGAATGAAACAGCTCTAAAGTCATTACGAATAGAAAAGTCTTACAGAGAAAAACAAAAGCATATACACGAAGACGTAACAAAATCAATAAAAGAAAAGAAAACACCTTATAAACCTAACACCCAAGATATGGAAAAAACAGGGGATGGTCTGGAGTATATAACCTTACTATGTAAAAAAAGAATTTGAGAAGAGATGTAAAAACTCTATAAAAATCAGCATTTAAGTTTCAAGGGGAAGAGTACAAAATATAAACAACAAAATAGGCAAAGATCAAAAAGTGATAATATACCTATGATCCAATAAAAAATCTTCAGTTTCTGTGGTTGTAGGCTATAAGTGTTCTTCCATCTTTTTGGTGGTCTCCCATTTTCCCTTCTGTCATAAATATTGTTCTTTATACTGATGTTTGGTAGTTGGTGCGGTCTCATCCTAACCAGGAGTTCGTTCCCCTTCTTTTTTTCTCGAAATTATCCAATTTCTTGTGTATCTATTATCGAAGCAAATTACATGAAACGATTTAAATTATTTTCCATTACATGAGCAAGCTCATTTTAATCATTATAATGTTTTTTAATATTACATGAAATTCGATTGTTCAATTTTCTCGCGTTCCATTGAACAGAGCGATAATGTTTGTTCTTTTGTGGCATCTAATTTATGCTCCTCTAGTCTGTCTAAAGTTATCATAATGGTTTGTCCAATGTATGCTTTTTCGCAGGCTTTCACTATGCTGCCGTTATCTTCATTTCCTAGCATGGTTCTGAGTTTAGAAGTTCTTAGAGTAAGTTCCTGTGTTTATAGAACATTGTAGAAAATTCTGTAAATCTCAACAGTTTCAGATCTAGTCAGACCCAGTTGTCAATGGCAAAAAGACAACTTTATCAATATCTAGAGCATGTAAAATTAAAATAGTACCTGAGCTTTGGTTTGGTTTTAGATGTGTCATGTGGAAAAAAGTTTTTGGTTTTCTGGTAACATCTTCCTTTTGTTTATTTACCGTTTTAACTACATGGTGAGGTTTTCATAGAACACGTGTAATATTTTTTAATTCATGTGCTTTGGTTCGAAATAAAATGATGAAGCCTTATCAAAGAAAAATCGTGAATATACTTACTTATTGACAACAGGGTCAACTCCTTTTGAGCAGTCTGGTAAACAATCAAACAAAACTCGAAAATGAAAACAGAGAACGTGATAGCACTGTAAGCAACTCTCCAGTACAACCATCTGAACCTGAGAACTTCATAATTATTGGACGTGTTTACGTTGATTGGAAAAAAACTAAACCATTGTGCTAGTTTTAATGAATATTTCATTACTTCATGAAAACTACAAGTGTTGATGCGTGACTTGAGCACAACATCTTTGGGTCTGATTCTCTGGCTATTCTTGATGATATTCGCTGGAAAAAAAAAAGTATTAAGACGTTGATTGTTAGTACAGAAAAATAAGTTTTATTTTTAAACGGACGCCTTAAAAGTAAAATAGAGTAAGTAAATATTCGCCCTTGCTTAAACCCTGATTAGTATTATAAATGTTAAAGTGTGTTTGTTTGTTACACTTTAACGCCTAAATTGCTGAATCGATTAGGAAGAATAATGGTATGGAGATAGATGGAACCCTGGAGATGGTTAAGGATACTTTTATTGCGAAAAATGAGGGTTGAGCAGGGTGTATTTTTTGTGTGAAACTTTTTGTTGCGTCGTCTAATTTGTTTAAACTTTGTAAAATTATTCCTAACAATTATTAATCAAAGTAGGTATCCATAGTTTATCAAAGTACTCTTAATGGAAGCTGAAATGTGGTTGTAAAGATAATACAGCGAGATCGAATTCACAAAGGTAAAATTTGGCAGATAGACAGTTGATAGATAGTAGACATCAGCCAAGAAAGAATTTTTGAAAATTCACATTTCAATGAGTAAAATGTGAAAAATGATACTCTAAAAATCTATCTTAAAATGATTACATTCAGCTAACTCAGCTCTGTCCATTTACCTCGTTAAAGTAATTAACAAAATTGTCGTAACAAGATTGGTATTATATAGTGAAATCACATTAAAACATTGTCATAACAAGATTGGTATTATACAGGGTGAGTTTTTTTATGATCAGTATGGGGATCTCGGAAACTAGCGGAGATAGAGCAATGGTTAATTGGGGAAGATTTGCAGTTTTACTGGCCCAATTTAATGACACTTTCGGATTTTTGTAAAAAGTCATGGCTTACTAGATATTTTGAAAAAACGAAATTCTGTCGATTTAGTCAAATCCCTCTAGCTCCTTTGTTTTTGATTTTATAAAAAAAGTGCAAATATCAAAAATGATTGTCATGGCCTCGTTTGCGTGACAGCTCTATTTTTCGAGATATGATATGAATAGAAACCATAGTTGGCCATGGTTTTCCTCAAAAAATCGGACATTTTTAGAGCTTTTCAACGATATAATACTGATATAGTTTATCATAAAAATAATGGAGTTATGGATGCTTTTCTCTCTTATTTTCACTTTTAACGTAGTTAGTCATGAAAAAGATTGTTTTCACTCTGACATTTCCTCATTTGAGAGTAATTCCATTAGTAGTGTTGAACTGACAGTCGATATTGACAAGTTTTCGTGATAAAATGGAATATTCTAACGAAGAAAAATTGAATATGGTGGAATGTTATATCATATGCCATAAAAATGCAGTTCGTGCAGCTGAGGAATACTTGTATAGATATTTTAGTCGTCGTCAACCTGCTGTATGTACATTTAAGAGGCTTTACGATAGTTTAGGCAGATACGGATCTTTTACTAAACCACCAAAGGAACGTAATCAAATTAAGGAAGCAGCACAAATAAATGTTTTGGCAATAGTAAATCAAAATCCATCTACATCAACTCGTGAGATTGCGGCAGAAGCTGTTACATCTAAATGAACTGTAGTTAAGGTACTGAAAGCGCACAAGTTCCACCCGTACAAACTTTCAGTTTCTCAAACTTTGCATGCTGGTGACAAACATCGACGTATATTGTTTTGGACATGGTTTAGAAATATGTGCCTTGACAATCCACAGTTTCCATTAAAGGTGTTATGGTCAGATGAAACTAAATTTTCTAACTGCGGTATGTGCAATAGACACAATGAGCATATCTGGGCTAAAGAAAACCCTTTCCATGTAGAATAAAATTTGGTTTTAATGTTTGGTAAGGTATCATAGGGTCTACTATTCTGGGGCGTATTATCTATGACGAATCACTTACTGGGGAGGGCTACTTGCATTTCTTGCAAGACACTTTTCAAGACATGTTGCATAATTTGAATTTGAGAACTCGTTTAGAAATCGAGTGGTTCCAACATGATGGCTCATAACTCGTTATTAGTAAGACAACACTTAGATAATATCTATCCAAACTTTTGGATAGGAAGAAATGGCCCACGCGAATGGCCACCCCGGTCTCCCGATTTGGCAGTTATAGACTTCTATTTATGGGATGCGCTAAAAAACAAAGTATACAAAAGAAAGTATGAGACAGTTGGTGACCTAAGGGAGGCGGTATTACAAGCAATTGAAGAAATTGAGAGGCGGTCTGTGAGGAAAGTGGTAATGTCAATCTTAAAAAGATGCAATTTTTCTCTATATAACAGTGGTGGACTTTTCGAACACAAATTGTAACCATTATTATGTACATTAATTTCTTAAGTTTTTAGTAAGTACCTACTTATTTAGTTTTTTCGTTATATCTGTGAAACTATCTAGCACATCACAGGAGGTTGTCAAGCATTCGCTGCAACTGAATACAAGGAACGACACGATGCTGTGTCAAAAAGTACTGCACCAGAAACTAGCACTGAAACTTGAACTATCACGATACTGACCGATCGGACTGTTACTCACAATAGACCAGATATAGTTTTACTCTCTAGAAAAACAACCCTAATTGACAATAATAGTAATATTAAGCAGGCTGAAAGAATAACCAGATTTAGGGATTTGGAATTTCAAATAAAGAGACAGTGGGACATGAACAACATACCAATTGTTATGTCAACAACAAGAGTAGTTCCAAAATATCTTTTAAACATCACATCCGAAGGAAGAGAGGACTTGTGTCCATTTCTACAGTTCTAAGAATTTCCAGCAAATCAGCAGTGAAAATGGATCTGCAAAAATTAACTTCATGATACTAAGTACTATATGAGTTTACTGAAATTCTGTCTAACATTTCAAATCATCATTTCTTACCTAGTCGGTTCATCGTAACTCTGAACTTGTCCCTAAAACAGCTTTATTAATACGAAATTACCACCACTGGAGTTTTATCTCAATACCGTTATCGCGTTGATCAGAAAATGTTCGACTATAAAATATGAAAACACCAAAGGGGTTGATTGGCTTGCATAAATGATGAATCATTAAGTCGAAATTGTAAATCACTTTTGTTGGGGGTATTACCTTTAATGTCATTTGATTGCAATTCAATTCTTGTTTGTGATTGTGATGTAATTACAAAATTTGTTTAATTCAATCTAAGGCAGCGTAAACATGTTGGTTTTATTTACATATTGAAATTGTTTTCCTTCGTAGAGCAGGATGGTAAAAATCAAATTAGTTTTTAATTAGCTGATTTTGTAATTGCAAATATTTTTATTTTTTTTGACTTTTATAATATTTTTGGTGTACTTTTATGTTTTTTTTGGGCAATAACACCACAATCGAAATAAAACGAGGTATACTGAAGGAAAACCAAACGTTTCAAAGTCTATTCTGATTTCGTTGTCAATGGCTTTATATTTATTTAAATATGCTACAAACAACGTTTAGAAGACAATTTTTGGTGTTTTTAACATTTTTGGCTTATTGAGCATTTTTGATATTTTTAGAATCTATGACATTTTTGACGATTTTGACATTTTTGACATTTTTTACGCGTTGACATTTTTGACACTTGACATTTTTGACATGTTGACGTTTTTAACAGTTTTGACATTTTTAACATTTTTGACGTTGTTGACGTTTTTCACATTTTTGACATTTTCTTACATCTGGATGGTAAAAATCCAATCTTGTTTAACTTTATGGAATTTTTTGCCATGTTTTTTGACATTTTTGACGATTTTGACATTTTTTGACACTTGACATTTTTGATATTTTGACATTTTTAACATTTTTGACGTTATTGACTGTTTTCACATTTTTTACTTTTTCTTAGATCAGGATGGCAAATATCCAATCTTGTTTGTCATTTATTATTAATCCTATGAAAATGTTCTTATCGTAATATTTTATGTTTTTGACGTATTTGGCGTCATTTGTGGCTTGTTGCCAATTTTGATTTGTTTACCCTTCTACATTTTTTAAGTTTTTATGGTTTTTGACTTTTTTGGCGTTTCAACATTTTGACACTTTTGACATTTTTGACATTTTTAACATTTTTAACATTTTTGACACTTTTAACATTTCCGACATTTTGGACATTTTTGACGTTGTTGACGTTTTTGATATTATTGATATTTTTGACATATATGACGTTGCCAACATTTTTGGCATTTTTTGGCATTAATAGAATATTTGGAATTTCGATGTTCTTGATATCTTTCTCGTTGTTGACATTTTTTACTTTTTGAAATTTTACACATTTTTGACAGTTTTGTCATTTTTTACATTATTGGTTTTTGTCATTTTTGACGTTTTTGTCATTTTTGACATTTTCTTAGAACAGGATGGTAAATATCCAATCTTGTTTGTCATTTATTATTAATCCTATGAAAATGTTGTAATCGTAATATTTTATGTTTTTGACGTTTTTGGCGTCATTTGTGGCTTGTTGACATTTTTTATTTTTCGACTTTTCTTCATTTTTGAAGTTTTTGCGGTTTTTGTCGTTTTGACATTTTTGACATTTTGACACTTTTGACATTTTTGACATTTTCAACATTTCTGACATTTTTGACATTTTTGACGTTGTTGACGTTTTTGATATTATTGATATTTTTGACATATATGACGTATTCAACATTTTTGGCATTTTTTGGCTTTAATAGAATATTTGGAGTTTCTACGTTCTTGATATTCTTCTCGTTAGTAATTTCGAAAAGATTGTTGAGGAGGTCTTGAATTATTTTGTCTATTCATGGGTTTTCTCTCCTCCAAATTTTTTCCTGTGTATGGAGACGTTTCAACTCCGAGTCTGGAGTCGTTGTCAACGACTCCAGACTCGGAGTTGAAACGTCTCCATACACAGGAAAAAATTTGGAGGAGAGAAAACCCATGAATAGACAAAATAATTCTTCTCGTTGTTGACATTTTTGACTTTTTGAAATTCTACACATTTTTGACAGTTTTGTCATTTTTTTAATTATTGTTTTTTTGTCATTTTTGACGTTTTTGACATTTTCTTAGACCAAGATGGTAAAAATCCAATCTTGTTTGTGATTTATTATTAATCCTATGAAAATGTTGTAATCGTAATATTTTCTGTTTTTGACGTTTTTGGCGTCATTTGTGGCTTGTTGACATTTTTTATTTTTCGACTTTTCTTCATTTTTGAAGTTTTTGCGGTTTTTGTCTTTTTTGTCGTTTTGGCATTTTGACACCTTTGACATTTTTGACAATTTTAACATTTTTGACATGTTTGACATTTTCAACATTTCTGACATTTTTAATATTTAACGAAATGCATCAAATGCATAAAGAAGTGTTCGAGAGGACATTCAATTGTGGGAAGCGCAACTGATGAAGGTTCCCTAACCAGAAACAATATGTATTATATTGATATATAATATATATTGTCTTGCGTACAAAGGAATGACACCTCGAAGAGAGTATTTTTGACGTTGTTGACGTTTTTGATATTATTGATATTTTTGACATATATGACATTTTTTATATTTTTTGGCATTTTTTAGCTTTTATAGAATATTTGGAGTTTCTACGTTCTTCATATTCTTCCCGTTGTTGACATTTTTCACTTTTTGACATTTTAAACATTTTTAACATTTTCTTTGATCAGGATGATAAAAATTCAATAGTGTTGTAATCGTAATTTTTTTATGTTTTTGAAGTTTTTGGCGCCATTTGTGGCTTGTTGCCAATTTTGATTTTTTACTTTTCTACATTTTTGGAGTTTTTACGGTTTTTTACTTTTTTGGCGTTTTAACATTTTTTCCCGTTTTTTTTTACGTTTGTGATTTAATATTAGTTCTATTAAAATTTTATAATCGCTTATTTTTTGGTTTTTGACGTTTTTAGCGTTTTGTCATTTCTGGCTTGCTGCCATTTTTGAATTTTTTTCACGTTTTCCACATTTTTGACGTTTGTCACGTTACTGAGTTTTCTGACAGTTTTGACATTTTTAACATATTTGAAATTTTTGTAGAGCAGGATGGTAAACATCAAATTAGTTATTAATTAGCTGATCCGCGTCCTCTTGAAATAGGGTACACAAATCAGATCATTTGTGATTTATCAATAACACTATGAACATTTTGCAATTGCGAATATTCTTGTTTTTTGACGTTTTGACATTTGTGACGTTTTTAATGATTTTTGGCTTTTATAACATTTTTTGTTGTATTTGACATTTTTTACATATTTGATTTTAGATATTTTTACATCGACTTTTTGACATTTTTACAATTTTGATAAGCTTAATGTTTTCGACATTTTTGATTATTTGAGATCTTTGACTTTTTGATATTTTCGATGTTTTCTTTGACGTTACTGATATTTTTAACTTTTTTACTTTCTTTACACTTAACATTATTGACGTTTTTGAAACTTATTTTGATTGCGTATCTGTGTTGTCTCTCTTCACAACGATTCTAAACAACAGGAAATTAAATAATTAAGGCAGGCTCTAAGGCTACCAGGATATATTATCAATATAAATCAAATAAAATTTGACTTTTCATCTGATCTTTACAACTCACAAAATTGACGCCTATGAGTGAAAACATAGTAAATTCCAACAAAAAAAATTAGAAATGTCACAAATATTATTCATTTTTGAAAGTCATTTTAAAAAACAATATGAGTAAGTTTTTTTTTTTTAATTTTCTGTTACGTATGTCTAGAGTTTCCCAATTTTTTTTTCTCGCAACAATCATTAATTTACCGACACAAAGTGTCGACGATTTTATTCTATGTATACATTAAATTTCCAAGAGACGGTACTGTAATGTTAGAATACAAACTGGTAAATTGATTGACAGTAGAGCAATTATCTATAATCAAAAACAGATCGATAAAATTCAACTCTTTTTTCGTTAAATTAATTGCAATTACTGAATCTTCATCAAATAGAAAGTTATCAGCTAACAATAAGATCTGTACACTGGTTTATATATATAGTTAAAGCTCCAATCACGGTCCAAATTTCACTTCAAGTCAAATACAGGTGTTGCCTTTACTTTGTATTTTTTTAAATTTATTTTCCTGTCTAATTCCTATTTTCCAATTTTAATGAAAAATAAAGATAGTCACATTATTTTCAATATAACCCTGTCATTTTTGGTGCTACAGAGTTTTGTCATAGCTCATTTTTAAGATTTTTTCAAGCTCTTTAAAAAAGCTTCTATACATTTTCTTCAAAAAATTTATCGTTTTCCCGATATTTAGCCGTTTTTAACTGCGAATTTAATTTTTTTTTGAGGAGGCATACCGTGGTAAATATTGCAGCTATAAAAATTTTTAAACGAGTAGAATCTTCTTTAATTTATATACTTTAATTTTGTTCCGAACGATTTTTTTCGTAAAATGCATAGTACCTATTCCTTTAAAAAAAGTTTCAAAAACATGCATTTTTTGGTCGAAATCTCACTCAGCAAGTTCAACCGTGAATAACTAAATCACTATTGACTTTACAAAAAGTATGCATAGAATATTTTTTGCTTAAAATTGACTCGTTTATCGTTTTATGGGGATAGATTGCATTTTTAAATTTCCACCACCTGGTAAAAAGCACAATTCGGCACAATATAACTATTTACTACCTCCATGCCAAATTTCACGTAAATCCATGTTGTCCGAAAGAATTGCAACCCAAAACCGGTTGGTGACTGAACTATATACAGGGTGAGTTTTTTTGATAATCAATATGGGGATCTCGGAAACTAGCGGAGATAGAGCAATGGTTAAATTGGGAAAGATTTGCAGTTTCATTGGCACAATTTAAGGACACTTTCGAATTTTTGTAAAACGTCATGGCTTACTAGATATTTTGAAAAAACGAAATTCTGTCGATTTAGTCAAATCCCTCTAGCTCCTTTTTTTTTGATTTTATAAAAAAAGTGTAAATATCAAAATTGAAGGGAATTGTATCCCGATATGATTGTCATGTCCAGGTTTGCGTGACAGCTCTCGTGTTCGAGATATGATACAAACTTATCTTTATTTTAATGGAAACCATAGTTGGCTATGACCTCAAAAAATCGGACATTTTTAGAGCTTTTCAACGATATAATACCCGATATAGTTATTCATAAAAATAACGAAGTTATGGATGCTTTTCTCTCTTATTTTCACTTTTCACGTAGTTAGGCATGAAAAAGATTGATTTATTAATAACTATTCCAAAAAACATTGAATGATTTTTTTATTAAGCATATCACGTATAACGAAAAAACTAAATAAGTAGCTACTTACTAAAAACTTAAGAAATTAAAGTACATAATAATGGTTACAATTTATGTTCGAAAAGTCCACCATTGTTATTTAGACAAAAAATGCATCTTTTTAAGATTGACATTACCGCTTTCCTCACAGACCGCCTATCAATTTCTTCAATTGCTTGTAATACCGCCTCCCTTAGGTCACCAACTGTCTCATACTTTCTTTTGTATACTTTGTTTTTAGCGTACCCATTCGCGTGGGCCATTTCTTCCTATCTAAGAGTTTGGATAGAGATTATCTAAGTGTTGTCTTACTAATAACGAGTTATGAGCAGGTACTCCATCATGTTGGAACCACTCAAATTATGCAACATGTCTTGAAAAGTGTATTGCAAGAAATGCAAGTAGCGCTCCCCAGTAAGTGATTCGTCATAGATAAAAGGCCCCAGAATATGATACCACACCAAATATTAATACCAAATTTTATCTGGGTTTGTCTTTGTTCTAGTAAATCTAGTTTCATCTGACCATAACACCTTTAATGGAAACTGTGGATTGCCAAGACACATGTCTCTAAACCATGTACAAAACAAAATACGTCGATGATCGTCACTAGCATGCAAAGTTTGAGAAACTGAAAGTTTGTACTGGTGGAACTTGTGCGCTTTCAGTTCGTTGAGATGTGTCAGTTTCTGCCTCAATCTCATGAGTTGATGGAGATGGATTTTGATTTACCATTGCCAAAACATTTATTTGTGCTTTGATGGTTTAGTAAAAGATTCATATCTGCGTAAACTATCGTAAAGCCTCTTAAATGTACATAGAGCAGGTTGACGACGATTAAAATATCTATGAAAGTATTCCTCAGCTGCACGAACTGAATTTTTATGGCATATGATATAACATTCCACCATATTCAGTTTTTCTTCGTTAGGATATTCCATTTTATCACAAAAACTTGTCAATATTGACTGGTAGTTCAGCACTACTAATGGAATTACTCTCAAATAAGGAAACGTCAAAGTGAAAACAATCTTTTTCATGGCTACCTACATTAAAAGTGAAATTAAGAGAGAAAAGCATCCATAACTCCGTTATTTTTATGAATAACTATATCCAGTATTATATCGTTGAAAAGCTGTATAAATGTCCGATTTTTTGAGGAAAACCATGGCCAACTATGGTTTCTATTCAAAAAAAGATAAGTTTGTGCCATATCTTGAAAAAGAGAGCTGTCACGCAAACGAGGACATGACAATCATATTCGGGATACAATTCCCTTCAATTTTGATACTAACACTTTTCTTATAAAATCAAAATAAAGGAGCTAGAGGGATTTGACTAAATCGACAGAATTTCGTTTTTTTTAAATATCTAGTAAGCCATGACTTTTTACAAAAATCCGAAAGTGTCATTAAATTGGGCCAGTAAAACTGCAAATCTTTCCCAATTTAACCATTGCTCTATCTCCTCTAGTTTCCGAGATCCCCATACTAATCATAAAAAAAACTCACCCTATAAACATGAGATGATTTCAGAGAAAAAAAACTAAAATTTATAAAATTTTGTTTCAACAACAATTATTCTGTTTTTATCTGACAATAACTGTTTATATTACAGAATCAGAAAGATCTTGATTTTTAATGTAATAAACGTGCTCCTAACAATATGATAAAAGTGGTATAATGTTTTTTTTTTCAGAAACTGTATGATTAATTGTACTTTGTCATAGAATAGGACGTAATTACCCCCAATTAGGTCATGGTCTTAGTTTATCGATCATACTCACGTAACCTCTTTGTCTTTTCTACTGAAATACACACCGGCTTTTTTAAATTTGGAATTTTCAAAGCTGTTCTTGTCGATTCCCATGTCCAGCTCTCCAAAGAATGGCTCTTTGATAATTTTTGTTTAAAACCAAATGCACAACAACAACCACCTACTTATATAAACCATTTTCGTGACAGTTTATCAAGTTGTATTTACTGCGTATCTACCTCAAGTAGTTTAATAACGAACATCATAATGTTTACTAAAGCAATAAGGGGTGAGCATGTTTATTGTGTCAGCTTTTCTCATATAGGTGTACGTTTGTTTGGTATTGATGAAATTAATTCGTTGTTTGTGTCATTTCAAGGAAATTCTGACAGTTTTCCAGTGAAATTCAATTGTTGTTGTTTTTCAAGTTATAGAGGAATCGATGGAAAATTTACACTATACATCTATTGAATCAAAACAAGTTATAGTTTGGATTTAATAAACTAAAGCATTTAGATGTTATTTCGCTAATTTAAGAGTGATGGTTTTCACTGTTTTCAAGATTATACCTCTTTAAATCTGGAAAGTGTTTTTTTCTACTTTTGCTAACGAATCATGAACAGGACAGATTGCTTACAGTTGGTTTGGCAGATTTTCATTTTCATCTTTGTCCAAAGTATATTTTTCTCAATTAACTCTATCACTCTGGTACTCTTTGATAAATCCATGAACCCATAGGCATTCTAAATTAGCTTTTTGTTTTCTTAATGTTTGAAATTTTTGTCAATTGTCATTCTCCTTGCCCAAAATATTTGTAGCATTCTCCACCATCTTATCTATACAGCACTTTTTCCTTTTAGTCGGTTGCTTTTATGGTCTGAAATTCGGAACCATATAGAAAATTTAACATCATATCATACCATTAAATTTGAAGACGCAAGATGTAAGACCGACATCTAGGATTTTCGAGAGAATTAGCACACAGATGTTCCGAATCGAGTCGTTCCGTGTAATTGCTGTTCTCCCTTAACTCCTAGGACAGAATGTCACGATAAAATTTTCAGGCTAGTTCACCTGTCAGAGATATTGAATACTCTCTTCGAGGTGTCATTCCTTTGTACGCAAGACAATATATATTATATATAACATCTATTGTTTCTGGTCAGGGAACCTTCATCAGTTGCGCTTCCCACAATTGAATGTCCTCTCGACCACTTCTTTATGTATTTGATACATTTTTCAATAGAAGTATAGCTTGTTTCCATTTTTGACATTTTCTCTTCAGTTTTTCTGGTAACTGAAACAAATACTTAGTTCGAAATAAAACCATACTATTAATGGCAAAGTAAAAATAAAGCAGATATTTCGATACATTTGAAATTTTAATATAAATTATTTTATGTTTTGAAAGATTTAGCAAGACCTGTAAACCATTTTCTAATAACAAAATATTTTAGTACATCTTACTCTTTTTTTAATAAAGATTTTCAAAAACATTCTGATGTCTCATTCAGATTCTCACCCTCAGTCTCTAGATGTCGGTCTTACATCTCGCGTTTTCAAATCATATCATATGTTAGTCTGAAGTTGGCAGACAATGTAATTCGTTCCTCGAAGTTTCCTTGGACTTCCATCGTCTTGAAGTGGTTGATCTCACAACGTTTCAATAGCTGTGTATCTGCTATCGTCATCAGGTGAATGATAGGAAATTCAGAGTATCGCTCGTATTTATATTATGGCCTTAACCGGTCGTGCGTCGCCGGTCATGGTCATTGGGTCTTATCTGGTCCAATCAGCGTCGTTTTACCTGGAGGTTGGTTGCCGGTGATGCCTAGTGGCAGAGGCCGTAGAAGACGCTGGGCTCGCTAATTATATTTCTATTTATCATCATTCTACCAGCTGACAAAGGAAATGCCTCCATCCTGATGGACAGAACGGAATACAACAAGAAAATCGACGAAGTACTGTTGAACGGAAAATACAAGCCACTGCCTACTGATCCAACATCCAAAATAGAATGGAAAACTTACAACACTCTCAGAGATCATGCTGAATACATTCTACCCGAGACAAGGAGAAAATTGACGCCACATCACAGCAAACCACCACATCTTTATGGACTACCCAAGATACACAAGGCTGGAGTACCTCTCAGATCGATTACAAGTTGGCGCAACTAACCAACAGCAGCACTATCGAAGTTCCTTCTACCAAACATCCAACCTTTGGAGGGCAAAACATCATGGCACGTCAAGGACTCAAAGCACTTTGTCAAAATCATCGGATCCATGGAACTTGAGCCAGAACATCGCTTACTAAGTTTCGACGTTGAAAACCTTTTCACGAACGTACCACTAGACGAATCTCTCAACATAGTGAGAAAAAAACTTACTGAAGACGAAACCCTGATAGAGAGGACGGAGCTGCCAATAGACTCAATCATGGACTTGCTTGAATAATGCCTCAAGAACTGCTACTTTCAGGAGAATGACCGGTTCTTCATGTCTGGAAAACGGCTCTAACGATTTTGATGAAATTTTCCCATTTGGAAGTTGTTCGATGGATAGAAAATTGATTGGTGAGGTTCTCATCTTTGGGGAAAATCGTTTTACTGAGAAATTAAATTATTTAAAAATGTCTTGACAATTTTTGACAACCAAGGCGGCTGCTTTGTAATTTCAAGGCATTCAATACAGGGTGATTTGGTAACCTACGTAAGAGTGAGACTACTGTTATAAAAATTATTTCAATACAGGGTGATTTGGTGACCTATTTGAGAGTGAAACTGTTCTTGTAAACATTCTTTCAGTACAAATTGTATTTGTATATTATGTAACTATTTTATGCCTCCGTCATATTTTCCTAGCATTATTTTTTTATAGCTAGACATTTCAAGGTGAACAAATTGGCGATTTTTGGATGCGTAAGTCTCACGATTTCTCATGTTAATTTGATGCATATAATATGAATTGGTGGTGTAAAACTATAATTATACAGGGTCGCTCAAAATACGTTAGCTGGTCCATAAGAGTTACTATGCAGTATGGTTAAAATAAAGCGTCAAATGGAATTATAGTATGGTTAGAAAAAAGCGAGAAAAAATAACTTTATAGAGTACCTCATAAGCAGTTGGAAATTAATGATATCTGACATACAGGGTGGAGTAAAAGTATTGTTAAAACCTTAAATTTGCGAGTGAAACTCGGTCACCCAGGTACTTATTATTTAATAACGTAATTTTTTCATCATTTTTCATTTCAGAGTTTTTAGTATCTCAAACCTTCAAAGAAATATTTTAGAAAATGTACCCGTCAAATATACTACCTCCTCTTTTAAAGCCCATAAAGTTGATCAAACGTCTTCTGAGGGTGTAATTTCGTTACGGTCCTGATTAAGTTCACAGTACTCAATTTCATAATAACCAATTACTAAAAAAATAATAAATTAAATCAACTCTAATGAGAATTCGGAAGATTCACAGTCCGAAGAGCAGACAGCGTACATCCGACAACTTTCCGAAGATGGTAATCAAAAGATTCTTTTACCGTCATTATAATTACGCAATCGAAACATGATGATCCTATGAATAATTACATTTAGGAGAAGTAATTAGACCAAAAATCGTATCTACGTGTAGTAAACTCATTACAAATTTAAATTGGTTCAGGTTGACTAAAAACGAATGGAAGCATCACAAATATTTTGCATTTGTCTGGTAACTAGGAAGTTGCAAAATAGATTTTTTAAATTATTTTATGATGAATCAAATACCTCACTCATAACTGCAGATAATAAAATTTATTAGGTAATTCGTGATTTAGTTAATTGTTTTCATGTTCGGTTTTTGATCATTGCAAGCGGATATTTCAGAAAATATTAAGGCTGAATGAGAGCATATCAAGACTGATATTAAAAGGTCTTTATATTGGAAACTCTCTTCTAGGTGTCATTCTTTTGTACACAAGACCATATACAGGGTTTCCCATCGAAAACGAGCCACTTGGAATGTTTGCAAATTACACATTATTTTGAAAATTGCAAAAAACACGTCAAAACATTTACGAAGAGGAACATGTTTGACCAATTTAACCGTTAATTAAAGGGAATCTTCATCATCCCAGCGATAGCAACTACGGATACCCTAAAAACTAAAAAAATCGACCGTCCTCCCCCCCTGATCTCCGAAACTACTGAGCCTAAAATTTGGAAAAAAATAGGAAATATAGAGCGTTGCCCGAACTTTACAGGAAAATTAAGGAGAAACCATTAATATTAATTTTGGGGGACAAATTATAGAATTAAATAATAATTTAAAAATAAAAAAAATTTCAAATGCATCATGTAATATATCAAATGAAAGATCTCATTCTGAGGAACACAAATATATTTTTTCATATTTAAAAAAAATTATTTAAAAAGATATTAACGAAAATATACCAAAATTTACCCATTCCCCCCCCCCTCTTATCTCCGAAACTAAAAAACGTAAAGTTTTGAAAAAAAATAGAGGTATAGGGTAAGACCTGAAGTTTACTGGAAAAATAAGGAGAAACATCTACTTTTAATTTTGGGGGGCCAATTACAGAATTAAATGGATAATATAAAATTAAAATTGTTTCTAACCCATCATGTTATATATAAAATGAAAGGGCTCATTACGACGAAAACAAATATATTTTTTTCATATTTTTAAAATAAATTAATTAAAAGATATTAAGAAAAATATAAAAAAATTTACCCATTCCCCCCCCTTATCTCCGAAACCATAAGCTGGAAAATTTTGAAAAAAAATGGAGGTATAGCCCCTCACCTGAACTTTACTGGAAAATTAAGGAAAAACCCCTAATATTTATTTGGGGGGGGGCAAATTATAGAATTAAATGGAAAATTAAAATTAAAATTGTTTCTAACCCATCATGTTATATATCAAATGAAAGGGCTCATTATGACGAAAACAGATATATTTTTTTCATATTTTTAAAATAAATTAATTAAAAGATATTAACAAAAATATAAAAAAATTTACCCAACCCCCCCCCTATCTCCGAAACCATAAGCTGGAAAATTTTGAAAATACAATGGAGGTATAGCCCCTCACCTGAACTTTACTGGAAAAATAAGGAAAAACCCCTAATATTTTTTTGGAGGGCAAATTATAGAATTAAATGGAAAATATAAAATTAAAATTGTTTCTAACCCAGCATGTTATATATCAAATAAAAAAGGGCTCATGATGAAGATAACAAATATATTTTTTCCATATTTATAAAATAAATTAATTAAAAGATATTAACAAAAATATAAAAAATTTACCCATTCCCCCATTTATCTTCAAAACCATAAGCTGAACTTTATTGGAGTCAGTATTCGAGTAACTAGAAGCGAAAGCAGAAGGCTAGGAGAATTATGCGAACCGACCTGAAGAGGGCAGATGTGACTCTGCCGAAACGTCGTCATTTTACCATCGATCCCGGCAGGGATCAGTTATCAACTACTCAGATGAATTCCCGGAAACCACCTAAAACATATATATATATATATATATATATATATATATATATATATATATATATCATCTCAACAGGCCTAGTGGCCCTTGGCTATGACATCTTGCAACTCTTCTTTTCACTTATTTCGGTCCAACTCCTGCTTCTTCCAGTCCCTGATTCCCACGTCCTCCAAATCCTTCACCACTTCCCCTAGCCATTTTTTCCTAAGTCTTCCTCTTCTTCTTTTTACTCTCTCACTTCCATATAGTACTCTTTTTACCCATCGTTTGACTGACATTCATGCAATGTGTCCTAACCATCTAGCTCTTTGTATTGTCACCTCCAGAATAATACTTGTTTTTTTTTTGTATAACTCCTCAATTTCCTTATTTATTCTTCTCCTATATTCGTCCTGACACTTAATTCCTCCACAGATTTTTCTCAGTTTTTACGTTCCCAAATTTCTAGTTTACTTTCCATTTTCTTCGTCATTGTCCAAGTCTCGTACTCATAGGTGACTGTGGGTTTTATTATTGTTTGATACACCCTTACCTTCGTTTCTCGTGATATATTTGTAACTCTTAAAACCTTTTGAAAATATACCTGCAGCCTTGCTTCCTCTAGCTAGTCGTTTTTCTATTTCTTTCTCTTCATTTCCATTACATGTTATTGTTACACCTAGGTATTCAAAATGATAATGATAACTAGATTACTTGTGGAGTGGTCCTTCATAACCATATATTTAGATTTATTTTCATTTACTGCAAGGCCGTATTCAATGACGTTTCCTTCCAACAGTTTTAACGTCCTTACAACTTCATCCATCGATCTCGGCATCAGCACAATGTCATCAGCATAAGCTAGGCATTGACGCATGGAGGCATATATCAACCCATTAGAGTTAATATCAATATCCCTAAGAATGACTTCTTGTACTAGGTTAAACAAAACTGTAGACAGTGGGTCTCCTTGTCGCAACCAATTCTGTATTGCTATTATGATAAGGAAAATGAAACTGACAATGGATTTTAAATCCTTTCATTTTAGCAGATGTGCGCAATGGTCTCCATCTACTGGAATAAGTCGGCAACATCTTTCTTAGATACGATGTCTCAGATCATCCAATGACTCTAGAGGAGTAGCATACACGCAGGTGTTTAAATGCATCCAAAAAATCCAGGGGATCATATCTGGCGATCTTATTGGCCACTCGATGCCACCTCGTCTTCCAATCCAGCTATCAGAAAATTGATTATCCAGAGTGGATCTTATGGAGATCGTCGTTCTGATACATACATTAAAAAACAACAAAAACCGACTTAAAAAAAATTAACTAAAAGCATGGAATAATTTTTGCTACAACAATTTATTACTTACTCTCTTCGAGGTGTCATTCTTGTGTACGCACGACAATATATATAAGGTATATTGGTTCTGGTTTGGGAATCTTCATCAGTTGCGCTTCCCACAATTGAATGCCCTCTTGAAGACTTCTTTATGTATTTCATACATATCGTTAAAATTGAAGACGCCAGATGTAAAGACCGACATCTAGGATTTTCGGGGAAACTAGCACATAGAGGTTTCGAATCTGGAGATAGAGCAATGGTTAAATTGGGAAAGATTTGCAGTTTTACAGGCCCAATTTAATGACACTTTCGGATTTTTGTAAAGTCATGGCCTACTAGATATTTTGAAAAAACGAAATTCTGTCAATTTAGTCAAATCCCTCTAGCTCCTTTGTTTATGATTTTATAAAAAAGTGTAAATATCAAAATTTATCTTTATTTGAATGAAAACCATAGTTGGCTGTGATCTCAAAAAATCGAACATTTTTAGAGCTTTTCAACGATATAATACCCGATACAGTTATTATAATATAAAAATAACGGAGTTATGGATGCTTTTCTCTCTTATTTTCACTTTTAACGTAGGTAGCCATGAAAAAGATTGTTTTCACTTTGACGTGTCCTCATTTGAGAGTAATTCCATTAGTACTGCTGAACTGACAGTCGATATTGACAAGTTTTCGTGATAAAAAAATTCATGAATATCCTAACGAAGAAAAACTGAATATGGTAGAATGTTATATCATATGCCATAAAAAATCAGTTCCTGCAGCTGAGGAATACTTTCATAGATATTTCAATCGTCGTCAACCTGCTCTATGTACATTTAAGAGGCTTTACGATAGTTTACGCAGATATGGATCTTTTACTAAACCACCAAAGGAACGTAATCAAATTAACGAAGCAGTACAAATAAATGTTTTGGCAACGGTAAGTCAAAATCCATCTACATCAACTAGTGAGATTGCGGCAGAAGCTGGCACATCACAACGAATTGTAGTTAAGGTACTGAAAGCGCACAAGTTCCACCCGTACAAAGTTTCAGTTTCTCAAACTTTGCACGATGGTGACGAACATCGACATATTTTGTTTTGTACATGGTTTATAGACATGTACCTTGACAATCCACAGTTTCCATTAAAGGTGTTATGGTCAGATGAAACTAGATTTACTAACTGCGATATGTTCAATACACACAATGAGAATATCTGGGCTAAAAAAACCCTTTCCATGTAGAACAAAGACGACCCCAGATAAAATTTGGTTTTAATCTTTGGTGTGGTATCATAGGGTCTACTATTCTGGGGCCTTTTATCTATGACGAATCACTTACTGGGGAGCGCTACTTGCATTTCTTGCAATACACTTTTCAAGACATGTTGCATAATTTGAATTTGAGAACTCGTTTAGAAATTGAGTGGTTCCAACATGATGGAGCACCTGCTGATAACTCGTTATCAGTAAGACAACACTTAGATAATATCTATCCAAACACTTGAATAGGAAGAAATGACCCACGCGAATGGCCACGCCGGTCTCTCTCTAAATAACAATGGTGGACTTTTCTAACATAAATTGTAACCATTATTATGTACTTTAATTTCTTAAGTTTTTAGTAAGTACCTACTTATTTAGTTTTTTCGTTATATCTAATATCTATCTAATAACTTTTTGTCATAAAATGACTTGAGGACGCACATCTTGAAATCCTTCGCACTTATTCATATACACCCTGTATACTGTTACTGACGTGATGGTATAATATAAGCGAATTGCTATTGACTGTTAAGTCCAAAAATGATTTCAATTTTGCTCTATAGACTGGTGAATTAGGGATGATCGATATTAGAAAAACATCGATGTTGACATCGATGTTAACATCGAATCAAAAGTATCGATGTACAATAAACATCGAAAGAAAAACATCGATGTTTTTGGACATCGATGTTTTAGTTAGGTGGCAAAATAAAGAAGCTATTTTATTTATTAACACGACCGCCACCATTGAAAGTAAAAGTCGAGTCTTAGGTGGTATCCCTTTTTATTACATATATATATATATATATATATATATATATATATATATATATATATATATATATATATATATTGTACTTTGTAATCATATAATAGGAATTTGTTTTTAATTTTCTTTGAAAACTGCAAACGGCAAGAGGTTTATACGTAAACCTATCAGACCAACGGAAAACGTTCCTAAAGTTGTTCGGAAAATTGGCAGAGAAACATAAGCATTACAAAATTTCGGGAAAATCTGTTGGCCATCATTACTAAGAACCAAATGTCTTAAAAATCTCAGATTTCCCAACAGAAGCATGAATTTCAGAACGTTGTAGTTGGAAAATGAGGTCACTGTGTTCTATGTCACAAACATGATTGTGAAGAATTTGGTAGATTGCACACAGAAAACAAGACTAATTCAACAATGTGCAAATGTGATACTTACAATCACTATGTGTAACTTATTCTATTGTAAGCAATGGCTGTAATCTATAAACTTCATCCACAGAATAGATTATTCGGTGCTCTAACTTTATTTATCACAGCACACAATCTACTATACCTAATTCCCGCTAGATGGCCTAGACTGCATCGATGTTTATTCTTATAACATCGATGTATCGATGTTATCGATAACTTAACATCGATGTCAAAACATCGATGTTTTCTCGCTAAACATCGATGATTATTCAACATCGATGAATATCGGTCATCCCTATGGTGAATAGTACATAAAGACCATAGGTGACACCAATATCTATTTTTTTAATTTATAATTCACATGAAAGTAAATATTCCTATTCCATTAAAATAATCCGATCTAATAAACCGTAAAATGTCAGTAAATCTGAACTGTAGCCAACAAAATTGCGTGGGAATGGACTGATAACAATTGATGGCGTATTCCTTACATCATTAACCAATGGTGAACGGAATTTAAACCAAACAACTAATATACGACATTACCTCATTTCATTCTATTTAACTCTTATCTTCAATAAATAAGGCTGAGATTTTTCTTAATATTTTAATATCTTTCGAACGAGATTTATTATAAACGAATAAGTACAGTTTTGCTATAGGCACAGTTAGGTGTTATTACTCTCGTATCCGTCAAAGATTGCAGCTATACGGTGTAGTAGTACCTAATAATATGGTACAGGATTGATGCCTGTAAGGAATGTCGTGGTTTATGACATCTAAAAGTGGACCTGTCATCTGGTAATAGAGATAGTGTCTAGAAGGCACAGATTCTTGACAATAGTTACATAAGTTGTAAAATTAGTTAACTTTCATTACAATATTGTTTGTAACGCTTGCATTTATGTATATAGATATAGCCTACATTACCGAAATACAAAAATGCTTCCTACTTGCACTGGAGCTCTTTGCAGATGGGTTGCGTCAACTAAATTTTTCATATTATCTAAAAAGATCAATGTTGACAAGATTTCTTTGTTGGCATTAACAATTTTACATTTGGAATGGTCAAGTAACAAATTTTTAACCAGCTTCTTGCAAATTATTTTGTCTATCAACATAAACCTTAGACTTTAAGTAACCCCACAGAAAATAGTCTAGTGGATTAAGGTCGGGACTTCGAGCAGGCCATACATAAGTACCCCTTCTTCCAATCCATCGGTGATGAAATGTCCTATCTAAATGATCTCGAACAATGCGAGCATAATGGGGGGGTTGCTCTGGCCTGGTCCCGGTTAAAGTTGTGGTGTTCGGTCCGTGCGTGGTTCGCTGGCCCAAGCTTCCATGCCTCTGCCCTTTGAGTGGCTGTGCGGTGTTCCTTAGTTCTGGTGTCCAGCGGTCGCTTTGTCTCTCCAGTCTAGGGATTGCCGCAATCACATGGTGTGCTGTGTGTGCAGTTGTTTGGTGTTGCTGGTGCGTCGGGCCTCGTTCTTGTTATCATGCTCCTCGGGGTGTCGTTGCTTTTGGGGATTGTTCTGGTCCCATGGCTGTGTGCAGTTCTTCTAGGTTTCTCCGACAAACCTTTGTTGCCGTGGTGTCCTCCATCCTGCTGAAACCAGATATTATTTGGTAATTGTCCATTTACCTCCAATGCCGGAATAACTTGTGTCTCCAAGAGCTGTAAATACCTATCTCCGTTTAAAGTTTCTTTTAGGAAGAAGGGTCCCACGATTCTGTTGTTATAAATGCCGGCCCAAACGTTCAATTTTTTTGGATGTTGTGTATGAGCCTCTTGTACCCAATTAGGATTACTTTGCGACCAGTAGCGGCAGTTATGTCGATTAACCGTACCATTTAAACAAAATGTAGCCTCGTCTGAAAACACCACTTTTCTTATAAAATTATTATCACGGTTACAAATATCCATCATCGTTTCACAAAATTGCAAACGTCTGTCGAAATCGTCTTCGGAGAGTTCTTGAAAGAGGCGAATTTTCTATGGATGATATTTTTCTCGCCTTAATACCCTTCCTACTGAACGACGGCTAATTCCATGCATATTGGCGAGGTCGGTAGTGGATAAGTGAGGATTTTCTTCCAAAGATATAGCAACATTTTGAGCTACACCTTCATTACTTGCACTTTTTAACCGTCCACTTTTTGGTAAATTGCTAACTGTTCCACTTGTGTCGTACCTTCGCAAAGTTTTCGCCACTACTGAACGGGATATTTGTGTATTCTGATGAACAATGTTAAAAAGGTCATAAACTTCTTGATGCGTCCTTTTCCTTCTCCCCATACCCAATCATCATTAATATTTCTATTCTTTCTCTTTCACTTAATTCGGCCATTTTACGATCAAATTAAAACAATACAATCTTTTACGTTCAAATTAAAAAACTAATAACTTATTTTGACAACTACTGTAACTTCTGCAATGAATTTCATGGACTACTAAACTTGATTCAGATTTAATTTGCGCCTGATTTAAACAAACGCACGTGTATTCGACTATGGAACAAGCAGTGCTGTTGGCTGTGACGGTAAAATGCCACCGATTGGCAAATAGAAATACAAATCCTTACCGAGTGGTTTGTTTATATCGGGCGTAAATGAAATCTGAACCAAGTTTAGCTACCATCGAATTTTTCCTTTCCTTAGTTACTTTTCTGTTAATATCTCGGTAGGTACTGAAGTAAACAAGATCAAACCCGATATTTTTGTATTCGCAATAAAATGTTTCAACAGAAACTAAAATACTATACAGGGAATTTCAATGCAAATTTTAAAATCGTCATTACTTCCGGTATAACAGGAAGTTCAAAACTGTAAAAAAAAAAATTTGGAAACAAATAGGTCATCTACTGCAGTATCCACCTTCCAAATTTCATTTTGATATCTCTAATAATTCCAGAGATATTTACTTGGTTCCACACATTTGTCTATCACTGTATAATACTCTCTTCTAGGTGTCATTTTGGACGAAGAGAGTACTCAATATCTCTGACAGGTAAAGTTAACGTGAAAATTTCATTGTGATATTCTAACCTAGGAATTACGGGTAACAGCAATTACATGTAACGGCCCCAGATTCGAAATCTCTATGTGCTAGTTTCTTTCGAAAATCCTAGATGTCGGTCTTTACATCTCGCGTCTTCAAATTTAACGATGTGTATCAAATACATAAAGAAGTTTTCAAGAAGGTTCCCTAACCAGAAACAATATATATCATATATATCGTCTTGCTTACAAAAGAATGACACCTAGAAGAGAGTAAACAATATTGCATTGAAAATGAAAAAATAATTAAAAATTATGGCAAATCATTAATATTAATGTATAGTTAAGGATACTGAAGAACAGTATTCGTTTCACAGCCTTAACTAATGAATAAATTTATAAAGTTTAAATGAAAATTATTCCTTAAAACACCATCTATAAAAATGATCTGATGTCATTTTTTTATAAAATGATTAGATAAAAGTTATATCTGCAAATAGAATTTTTATTCTCAAATTTTCATTCATTTTCGCTTATAACTTTTTTATTTATGGCTCTACGACTAAAAGATACTTGACAAAAGTTGTAGATAATTTTATTTACAATATAAAAAGGTTAAATGATTTTTTTCTGAGACCTATAGTTTGACCGATAAACCACCATAAAACCATTTGGACCCCTTTTCCAAGATGGTGGCCGTGGAACAAGGGTTGCATCCCATCAAATTGGATTTGATATCTGAAAAATAAAATTGCGTCCTCTGACAAATGCAACCCGAAATGTAATTTTTCAATGGACTAATAGTGAATGCCAATATACAAAGTTAATGTAACAGAAAATATTGCATTTTATTGCAACAAGTCGACAGTTGATACAGCAATAAACTTTTTAGGTAAGCGTGGGACGGACGGACCTTCGCTGATATTTGTTACGACCAAGTTTCGTAAGTGCTCTCGAAATATAATGAGAAAACATAATTCCCGGTATTTACTTTGTAATTCATAGATCTAACGACAATTTGAAAGGTGAAGAATATCTGCTATTAAATCAGCGAAGTAAAACAGGGTAATAATAAAAAGTAGATCTCGAAATATCACCCGAGGATAGTATTTTCATACAAGGTGATTAGAGTTAATGGTGAGTAACTGTTACCAAGTTCCAGGAATTAGTAATTTATATACAGGGTCTTTCGAAATAAATGCGAAAACCTTTAGGGGACGACTCCTTGTTAAAAATCAAGGATAGTTTGTTGTATAAACGTTAGGTCAAAAAAATTACGAATCGACTTTAAAAAAAAACTTCGATATTGGAATTTGTTTTATTTTCATGAATCTTTGTTTTATTTTCATGAAACTTACCGATTTTAATGTGTAAGCACTTTTTCAAAAACTGTACAAATTCACGAAATTACAGTATATTGCCAAACATTTCGGGGTCTATATGCCAGAGCAAAAACCAAGTGTTCTAACACCAATAATATTAATGAAGAAAAAATGTTTACGAAAATGTGTTTTTAACCGACTCCCAAAAAGGAGAAGGTTATCAATTGCTTTTTTTGCTTTTTTTTGTATGTATGTTACCTAATTTCTTCTCCTGTGGTGAACCGTTTCGGATGAATATGGTCTTGTTTAATAGAGTATATATCCGGACTGATGAAACTTCAAATTTTGGAAAAGAATTCTATTGGTAAAGTTATAAAATTTGTGAATGAACACATGCGTGCATGGAAATCGACCAATATCCCTAATGTTTTAGTCGATTTATCGATAACTCCTTATGAATGTGTATAGTTTTTTAACGTTTAATCTGTTAAGGAAGATGCCTAGGTGATCTCATATACTTTTCTGTGACGTGCAACTTGCAGTTTTGCAGAAAATCGCCAAAAATTCCAAAATTCTTATCAACAATTTCATCGAAATGACATAACGGACATTTCCTCATAAATATTTTAATTCCAACGTAATAGTGCGGTAATTTAAGGCACTGAAAGTTTTAATTGCGAATTTGAAAATTTTCTATGTACATCTCAAGCATATAGGCAGTAAAGCATAGTATTTTCGGCTCCTTAAATCAATGAGTACCAAGCTCGTTTTGTTTGTATACCAGGCAAATACCTATTTAAATGCAAATTTTTCCATTTTGCGAAGACGGTGCTTTTGGTTGTCACATTCTCCCGGCCTAATAGAACATGCTATTTGGTGCGTTTATCACAGGGTGTTTAGTTATAGCAAACAAAATCACAAAGTAAAGTGATAGAAGGAGTTGCATTTATATGATGACTGAAATATAGGACGTAGAATGGTTGGAATATAGGATGGAGTGAACGTTTGGTGGTATAAATATGTTGAAAAAAATGTGGAATTAAAATTATATAGGGTGATTAAAAAACTGTTATATGATGTGGACGTAAACAAATCAGCTACAGGATGGTTGAAATATATGCTGGAGTTAAAATATATTTATAGAGTGTGATTAAAAAAATATTTATTTTATAGCCCATAAGAAGTTGCATAAAGTGTGGAGAGGAATTAATGTTACACCGGGCGGTAATATAAATGAAAAATGAAATAATTTATTGGGTAGCCCACAAGGAGTTATATACTATGGTTGAAATATAGGACGGATTTGACTCCGTACATATGGGATGGATTCTACTTCGTCCTATAGTTTACAGAAGGCAGCTAACAAATTTATGCTTGTCCGTGGGCAGTCGTATGTACAGGATAGTTGGTACATAGGGCGGAGTGGAATTATCTATAGTTATACAGAGTTGTCAAAAAAGTTGAAAAAAGGTTACATGACGTGGTCCATAAGGCATAAATATATTTTGTGCCTACTGTACATTTTGTTGGTAAACATTTACCTGTTAATTTAAATGAAAATGTATCAATGTGTAATGTTGAGGCTTTAGAAGTCACCTGGTTCTATCTATTAAGGTTATACATACAAAATAAAAAATAAAGAATGAAAACTACCTGAGTTCAGAAAAACTAAAAAGTTCAAAATAAAACATTTTAAAAAATATATAACCGGCTTCCACCTATAACTAAAATGCTAAAATAATTATAACAAAATACAACTCTAGCAAATAAATAACACATTCAATGTTGTTAAGTACCCACGAAGTAAAAAATGTAAACATTAAAAGGTGCTCATTCTGTACAAATTAATTACCTACCAATATAGTATATTTTTGAAGTCGGTGCCAAGCAAATCTAAAATCCTTCATTGCGTACTTATCTGCCACTTCATCAAACGTGATTTCAAAAATATACTAGATTGGTAGGTAATTAATTTGTACAGAATGAGCACCTTTTAATGTTTACATTTTTTACTTCCTGGGTAGGTACTTAACAACATTGAATGTGTTATTTATTTGCTAAAGTTGTATTTTGTTATAATTATTTTTAGCTTTTTAGTTATAGGTGGAAGTCGGTTATATATATTTTTTATTGTTTTATTTGCCAATAATTACCCAGAAATATTTATTAATAAAGAGTTGAGCAAAATCGAATACCTAACGATTGCTAACAACCAACACCAAGATAATGACATCACTACAATAACTATATCATATATACAGGGTCTGTCAACTGTAAAACAAGTAATACACTAAAATCAGTTATATCAAAAAACAAAACCAAAAAACACAACATAAAATAAAAAAATATATTTATAAAATTCCTTGTGAATGTAATACATTTTATATTGGAGAATCCTCTAGACCTCTAAATTTTCGATTAAACGAACACAAAAATTACATTAAAACGGCAGTTTGAAAATTCCAAAATTTTTGAACATGCTTGGGACCTTGGTCATAAAATACAATTTCAAAATTTAGTTATAATACACAAAAATGAACATAACACGAAACAAAAACTAAAGGAGTCTGCCTTAATTTTTTTTAATGAAAATGATTGTTTCGCTTCTACCTCCGTAGAAAACAATCGATATACAACCCAATATGGGGATAGTTCATAAGGCTTTTCGTAGGTTTCCCATTATGATTTTAATGGGATCACTGAATCAACCATATTCCTTGATCGTATTTTTTGGCGAATGCACTATCTTATAACAAAGTCGCATCTAGGAGCGACACATAAAATTCTAAAGATCACCACTTTCTAATTCTTCCCATTTAAAGGTAGCATTATAATTATATGGCCTTTAGAAGTTTCTATGATACCCTGTTTATTATCAAATTATATTCTCTTAGGTACATCAGATGTATGGTAATTTCGTTGACAGGTTTTAGTAAACCTATGAATTTTTTCGTATGATTTCTATTCTAGGAATCACAAGGAAACGGCTTTACACACAGTACGACTCCCGATTTGGAGTCTTTGTGAGCTAGATTTTCCTGAAACTCCTGGATATCAGAATTCATTTGGCGATAAAATATTAAATTCAGTTATGTGTACTATATACATCAATAATTATTCGAGAATTCAATCAGTTGAGGGGACCGCACCTGATGAAGGCTCTCGACTAGAAACAATATATTGTTTTGCGTTCAATGGATTGAAAAATCTCGAAAAGTTAGTATTATTGTCAAACATTGTAATTTTAATTTTTAAAATTGTACCTTTTTTCAGTTTCTTTGCCATTAACAAAGGGTGTGATCCAGACCCCGAAACGTTTGGAAAAATACAGTAATATCGTGAATTGTTGTGCTTAAACAGTCAATTACCTGTATTGCAATGATTTTTGGATTCTATATCGTAAAACATCAGGCTATATTTTAACACAACATAAAAGATTAAAATAACATTGCTTAACAACTTCAACAACGTTTCACTATTTTAAATTCAGATACTTTTACAATTAATAATCGACTGAAAGGGGATAAATTATTTCTGAAATATTGGAATCGATAAATCAAAGTCTGTTTGTTCATTAAGAATGAGGTTTAAGATTGAAGCGATTCTTCCAAATGGGTGTGACTCTACGAAGCCTTATCAAGATCAATTACGGCTATTCTTTTTATCTTTTGGTGGATTTGCTCCGGTGAACGGCTGTTCGGTTAACCATAAGTAAGTAGCGTACTTCACAGGCTAGGTTACGTAACTTTTTAAGAATCGTGATTGTTTCAGTTAGGAAACAGTTTTTCTTTTAGTGTGATTCTCATCTATAATTGCGGTTGATATACTCTTTGAATGACTGACTGTTATACTTTTTGAGGGGTATTAATTGATTGTAGAAAGGATTGACAGCAATTGATGAATTATTAGTGAAACTAAGCGAGGTCTCTAATTTGTTTAACAATAATAAATAGTTTTAAATACATATCGTTAATTTTCCTGGGTGCTACAAAACAACGGCTGACCCAGAAAAAGTGGCTGAAAAAGTTACGTTTTGAATTCAGAATAGCCGAATCAAAAACCAAAAAAAATTGTACCAAGTAAGTCACAACAGCTCCCAAACTCATACCAGTTGACCGACTGCCTCAAGGTTTCTTAATAAAAAACTTGCTATAGTAGCCATATACTCAGAAAATAAGCAACAGCAGAAGAAAAACTAACGAAAACGTGTTCCATACATGAGGCATAACTGAGGAAATAGGGATAATCCTGCGAAGCACAACATTTAGACTAAATACAGAAGACAAAGCAATGAAAAATTTGCTAGAGATCTCGATGGACAAAATGCTACTAATAAAACACGGACAAACAGACCGGGATGTACACAAACTGAATCTACAATTCAAGGAAAATTTTTCAAACATGAGAAAGACGCTGGGCATAAAATAGATGTCAACAATTGCAAACAACTTGCTAACAATAATAACTAGAAAATTGGAATATTCAGTAGCGCCATCTATGAGGCAGCAGAATATAACAAAAAGATTTTGTTGACCTCTATTTAATCCATTCTGTTTACAAATGTAGAATTTATTTACAACTGTGTTAGAACATTGCACATTTACTTCTAACAATGAAGTCAACAAGAGAAATTATATATATTGGCACAACCAAATCCTAAATCGATGAGGAAGATTTTATTCTTTAGTTGTAAGATCAAGTTTATAGAGAACCAACTCATACTAACAGATACCTAAATTTCAAATCAAATCATCCGAATACAGTAACGAAAATTGTAATTAAGTCATTATATGATATAGCAAAGACCAACTGTTCTAATGATAACAAATTCAATAAAGAATAAAACATTTAAAATATATATATAACCGACTTCAACCTATAACTAAAAAGCTAAAAATAATTATAACAAAATACAACTCTAGCAAATAAACAACACATTCAATGTTGTTAGGTACTTACCCAGGAAGTAAAAAATGTAAACATTAAAAGGTGCTCATTCTGTACAAATTAATTACCTACCAATCTAGTATATTTTTGAAGTCGGTGCCAAACAACAATCAAGTTTGATAATCATAGTAGATAAGTGCGCAATGAAGGATTGTAGATTTGCTTGGTATCGACTTAAAAAATATACTAGATTGGTAGGTAATTAATTTGTACAGAATGAGCACCTCTTAATGTTTACATTTTTTACTTCCTCGGTAAGTACCTGACAACATTGAATGCGTTATTTATTTGCTAAAGTTGTATTTTGTTATAATTATTTTTAGCTTTTTAGTTATAGGTGGAAGTCGGTTAATTTTTTAAATGTTTTATTTTCAACTTTTTAGTTTATTTGAACTTAGGTAGTTTCATTCTTTATTTTTTTATTTTGTATGTATAACCTTAATAGACAGGACCAGGTAACATCGAAAGTCTCAACATTACACAATGATGCATTTTCATTTAAATTGAGGTAAATGTTTACGAACGAAATGTACTAGTACGCGTTGACTTAATAAGCCCAAAATATATTTATGCTTATGGACCACGCCATGTAACCTTTCTTTAACTTTTTTTGATAACTCTGTATACCTATAGAATTCCATTCCACCCTATGTACTAACCATCCTGTACATACTGCTGTCCACGGACAAGCATAAATTGGTTAGCTGCCGTCTGTAAACTATAGGACGGAAGAGAATCCATCCCATATTTATGGAGTCAAATCCATCGTATCTCCTTGTGGGCTACCCAATAAATTATTTCATTTCTTTTAACATTTTATGTGTGTAACTGTAACCCTGTGTAACATTCATTCCTCTCCATACTTAATGTAACTTCTTAGGTATATTTCAACCATCCTGTATATGATTTGTTTACGTCCACATCATATAACAGTTTTTTAATCACCCTATATAATTTTAATTTCACATTTTTTCCAACATTTTTATACCACCAATCATCCACTCTACCCTATACTCCAACCATCCTATATATACGGGTGCCTATGGACCATTCCGTCTTATATATCAATCATCATATAAATGCAACTCCTTTTATCACTTTACTTTGTGATTTTGTTTGCTATAACTAAACACCCTGTGTATAAACTCACCAAATAGCAGTTTTTAGAGTTTGACATGTGTTGTCACTGAATTTTCTATTAGGCCGGGAGAATGTGACAACCAAAAGCACCGTCTTTGCAAAATGGAAAAATTTTCATTTAAATAAGTATTGGACTGGTATACAAACAAAACGAGCTTGGTACTCATTGATTTAAGGAGCCGAAAATACTATGCTTTACTACCTATATGCTTCAGATTTACATAGAAAATTTTCAAATTCGCAATTAAAACTTCCAGTGCCTAAAATTACGTTGGAATTAAAATATTTATGAGGAAATGTCCCTTATGTCATTTAGATGAAATATTTGATAAGAATTTTGGAATTTTCGGCGATTTCCTGCAAAACTACAAGTTGCACGTCGCAGAAAAGTATATGAGATCACCTAGGGATCTTCCTTAATAGATTAAACGTTAGAAACCTATACACATCCATAATGAGTTTTTGAAAAATCCACCAATATGTTAGGGATAATGGTCGATTTCCATGCACGCATGTGTTCATTCACAGATTCCATCACTTTATCAATAGAATTCTTTTCCAAAATTTTAAGTTCACCAATTCGGATATATAGTCTATTAAACAAGACCATATTCATTCAAAACGGTTCACCGCAGGAGAAAAAATCAGGTAACATACATTCAAAAAAACCTCCTCCTTTTTGGAAGTCAATTAAAAAACAATTACTCTACAAAATGTATCAACAAGGAATTTAACAGACTTGAACAGAAAACGAACCATGGAAATCAACCCAGAACTTCTCTTATTAACACTACTACTCAGGACAACCACATTGTTGTTACAACTATATCATATATACAGGGTCTTTCAGAAAGACTGAAAAGATTGGCAACAAATTTAGGATCAAAAAAGCATTCAAAGCAAGAAATACACTGAAATCACTAATATCGAAAACAAAACCAACCAAACAAACTCAGAACTCAAAAAACTGCACATACAAGGTTCCTTGCGAATGCAATTTATATTGGAGAAACATCGAGACCATTAAACGAAGGAATAAATGAACACAAGAATTACATAAAGAAACGACAATTTGAAAAATCGTAAATTTGTGAACATGCTTGGGACCTAGGCCATAAAATACAATTTGACAATTCAACTATACTTCACAAAGAACAACATAACACAAAACGAAAAATAAAAGAGTCTGCCTTAATTCTTTTGAATGAAGACGATTGCTCGCTTCCACTTCTGTAGAATTCAATCGTATCTGGTTTCTGACAATTAAGGAAGAAACTAGTAATGGCCATCTCCTTTTGAACAATCCAGTATCAGGATAATTCATAAGGTTTTTCCTAGGTTTTTCCTTATGACATTAAGGGGATCACTGAAATAAAAGAATTCTGTGATCGCATTTTTGGTGAATGCGCTATCTTATATCAAATTCGTACCTAGGAACGCCACTTATAAATTCTAAAGACACTCTTTCAAGTTTTTCCAACGTGAAGCTGTTTAACTGTAATGAATGATCTTTAAAATTATTTGTGCTACCTGTATATCTAGAAACAACAAACTTCATTTTGCATTTCATATTTTCAATACATGTTTAAAGCCATTGGAAACGAGGTCAGAATAGACCTGGAAATGTTTGGTTTTTCCTTGAATTTACAGATTTTCGATTGTGTTATTTCCCAAGAACACATAAAAATAAAAGGATCTGGGTATTAATTTAATATTTCTGACCTAACGAACAAATCTGTTATTTAATAACAACATTTATCGGTAAAATTCATTATCCAAAATTCTACCATAGTAGAACTTTTAGGAGCTGTAACTAATAAATAATATAATAAATTATATGAAACGCCATGTAATTTTTTTTTCTGAAATCACCCTTTAAATTATTTCGGATCAAACACCTTTTATATCTGTTTAATAAGAGTGGTGAAGTGTAAAACAATTATTTTACACTGTTCATAGTTTAAGACTTTTTAAATCAGTTAAAACAATCAACAAATATCAAATTGTAGGGTAACAAGGTATCGATTAACAACTCTAATTGCTGATATTAAATCGCAACAACCAATTAAACACGACGTTTCACACTCGACTTGTATTCCTTCATTAGAAACCTAACTAATACCGATACATACACACACACATCTGATATACCCACTTAGCAAATTCATCAGCATTACTAGTGGCCATTTCCCTTTCATGTACTTCTTCACGGAAGATGAACTAATTCACCAATTATTTTCACCGATGCTTCAAACTGCATACAAATCACGCGTTCGTACCGTTTTTAATTTTCAATCATCAGCATGTACCCCTCGCTGCCCCACCTAGTGTTTAAAATGTAGATATTGTTGATATAAAAGGCACTAAATTGAGAGGATAAGTCAGTAGCTTGGTTTCGTCCAATTCTTCAACAGTTCCTCTATCTGTGATAACTCAAAGAATTTTGTGAACGCCTGTGAGTTGATTTTCTAAGAAAGATTTGGAAATATTTTTAAATTTGAATCTTTTTTTCAGTTAAGATGTTCGGATTTTTCGTAGTCGCAGTTTATGCCGGTAAGTATAATTTCCTTGCCAATTAAAGTACTCTTATTAATTTAATATTTTTTGAGTTTTTTTTGTTATTAATTTTATTCTATAGATGAAATTCTCTCCTGCTGTCCAAGACACTCTTTCTATACTAACTTTTCGATTTCTCAATCCATTGAACGTAAGACAATATTTTTTTTGTTTTCATCTTCAATACCTTCAAGATTCTTACACCTTTGTTCCGCTTTAGCTAGAGCATCTTCAAGCTCTTTGAGCTTGTTTTTTAGATCAACATTTTCATCTAAGAGTTTGTATTTATTTTCTAACAGAGTCTTAAGTTGATCTGAAGGATCAGATGAAGCAAATATCGTTTTCACCTCTTAGTTCATTCAACTGTTTTTTAAGTAAATCCAGTTCATTTGTGTCACCCCCAACTAATAGTCCGCATGGCTCTTTCAGCTCTCAATTCCTCTTCTAAACGTTTAATTTCTTTCCTCAATTTTTGTATGAGATCGTCTTTGTCTATTACGAACTCCGTTTCACCATCAGGTTTCTCTTTCAAATGTGCAATACTTTTGCCTATAGAATCAGTTTTAGAAGGCACTTTAGAAGGCACCATCTCACTTGAATCTCTCTGAACTTCAAAAGACTTCTCTGTCTCCGGAGGAACATGACCAGACGGTAACTTTTTGCCACAATCCCAGTGATTCCTATCTTCACTACTTCGCGGCATACGTTTGCAATCCCATTTTTTCCAGTCTTCAGTACCTTGAGGCATATTTTTACTCTTCTCTCGTCCTTTGGCTCATTGTGGTTCTGTTCATCATCAGTTTCCGAGGCTATGTTATATCTTTCTGGTGAAGTATAATATTCTATTTTGGTTTTAGTTATTGGTGATGCATCAAAACGTTTGTTAGATCTGAAGACTTCATTTTGCCACAGCTTAAGTTTTCTTTTGAAGCTGTCACTTCCTTCAAGACAACTTTCAATTTTGGATTTCATAATTTCTTTGGTCGATGGATCCTTGTAGATATCACCAATGATTTCGATGATATGGACCTGCTTAATCTCTAGACGTTCTATTTTAGTAACATAGCAGTTATTCGCTTCTTCTAATCGAGTCATTTCGATCATGGATTGCTTCAAATTCACCATCAATTCTTGGATTTCCTCTTTGGCGATTTTTTGAATATCATGGGAAAGTATGTGCAACGCTTCGTTCTCAATCACCAGTTTGTCGTACTTGGCACATTTGTTTTGCATGTACAGTACCATGTCATTGGTGACGATAAGTTGGTTCTCTAATTTTAAGATCTGGTCTTGGATCGATTTGTCTTCCAGCATGCTGGTGCTGAAAGTTGAGTCAATTTGGAAGTGATCATCAATCTCAGTTTCTTCGCTTTTCACAATAGCTGAGTGCTGAACTACTTTGGTTGACTTTTCCAAATGTTCTGCAACATTAATACTTGACACAATAGCATTGTCTTCTAATATTTCTTCTAGAGTACTTATGGACTGATCTCTTAGGTTGATTTTGTTTTGTAACACTTCTATGGTTCTTTGCAGTTCCGAAAACTCAAACTGAGCAATCCGAATGACTTCTTCCTGAGATCTTATCTGCTCCTCTAAATTTTGGGAATTTATAAATGTCACTTCCAGTCGAGTTTCTAGTTCTTCATTTTTCTCTCTAGCCCTTGCAAGATTAGCTTGCAGTTGTTCAATTTGGCTAATCAACTGAGACGTTTCCGCTGTTAAGCCTTCTATGGTAGATTTTAGTTGGGTTTGTAAAGCTTCCAGGTTTTGTTCTGATGTTATAATGAGTAAATTCTTGTTTTCAATTTCGGCTCTAAGTGATTCTATGATTTGTTTTGGTTTTTCTTGATGACCATAGCGACTTTCAACTAGCTGATCGATCTGACCCACAAGACGATGAATTTCCTTTTCTTGTTCAGAAATGCAGCCTTAAAGATCTTCAACCTGAATTTCAAGTACGTTTCTTTCGTTTTCAATAGCTCTAGCTCGTTCCACTTGGACAATATATTGTTTCTAGTCGAGGACCTTCATCAGTTGCGCTCCCTTCAAGTGATTGAATTCTCGAATAATTATTTATGTATATAGTACATAAAACATTACACTCTTTCTAGTTAAATGCCAGTAGGTATGAATTCCAAGACACCTTTATAAGCTTTACATCCAATTATTTCGAGAAAAACCCTATTTATTAAAAGTTTATATATGCCAGATATATTTGTACAAAATCAAGCCCCAACCTTTTCCAAGTGACGGAGTAAATAAGTTCAATCTGAGTATTCGAGAAAATCTCTTAAAACAACCTGAATTTTATTAAAACACCAAAGTGATATCCTTAGGATAGAGCTGTAGATGCCTATTTACGTATGCTCTCCAGAATAGCCTTTTTATTTATGAATCGATTCTAATACTTTTTCCGTTCGGTAGAGTATAGCTCTAAAGTGATCCTATATTGTGTTTATAATTTAACTTCAAAGATTCACGATGACTATTTTTCCTGGCGAATCCGCCAATATCAAAGAAATGACATGAACTTACAACCATGATCTGAAACAGGAAGTAATCCCGAGTGATATTATAAGGATATCCGTATGTTGTAGATACGAAACCCTAAAAAATTGCAACTCTTCTTTCTGAACTAAATTCTACTTTGATTTAACAACATTAGGTATTTTTCCGTATAGTTGGAAAATCGCATATATTTAACATATTCGTAAGGCAGCAGGTCCACACTTACTAAAATTTTAATTTACAGTGATTTTGTTAAACGTACTTTTTTATTGTGCTACAGGTAGAATCGTTATAAGTTGAATTTTCTTAAGCATTACATTCAGTTTAAACCAGCCGACTTCGTTTAAAGATGTATAACTTTGCAATTAGTGATAATCTTCTCAGATTACTAGGCTTTTATCTTCTAGTTTGTTCGTTTAAATGGAGTTTTAAAACCGATTCAAGTTTCATCTGGTGTGTCCCAAAGTTCACAGTTGGGCCCTCAGTTTTTTAATCTACGACCCAAGTACTTATTTCTCAGGTTTTCATTTTGTTGACGATCTTAAGTTATTTAAACGAATTGTTTTCTCTACGCATTATTTTTAATTGCGAACTGATCCACATGCACCTCATAAGTGGTCAATTGCCTACGATCTACCTCTCAACACCGACACAATATATTCGAATCTCTTTTAAAAAGACTCTCATTAGTCAAAGATCGAAGAATTTTACATCACCAAGCTTTGAAATTCGATGCTCATCTCGATATGGTTAACTCTAAAGCTCATTGCACGCTAGGATTTATCTTCCCAAACACTCGAGTTCTCGAACTTGGCAGCACTACTTCTGATTTTGAAAACTTTAATATTTACACAACTTATCAAATGCCAAATTTGGTCGTCTTTACAAGCTGTCTTATTAAAATTATTAGCAATTATAAGCAGACCTACACTTCTAGAATTAGAATTGTCAGTTGCTTCTTCACCTGCGAATCCATATTGAAGTGTATGTGTTTTAGGTTTTGTTTACTTCGTAGAAGGCGCATGATAGTTAGTTAAAAAAAATCCCTTGTATTTCAGTCTCCTTGGCCTCAGCCGGAGTTAAACATCAGAAAATCGTAGTAGCCGAACAACAAGTAGGAGCTTCACAAATTCTGGAACACGGATACGAATCTGGTGGTATTTATGGTGGAGAGTATGACCACGGCATCCAAATCGATTCCGGCAAAGGTTCCAGCGGCGCCGAATTGTCCAGCCTGGCTCATAGCTCTGCCATACAAGCCAACAACGCAGTACAAAGCCAACATACTGCCGGAAGCCAAGCTGCTTTTGGAGTCAAGAGCAGTTTAGCAAGCGCTGCCATTGGGGTATGAACATTTTTTATTATTGTTAGTGTTTATCAACATGTTCAACATGTTTCCTAGAATTAGAATCCAGAATTTCTCTGGATTTAAAGCGAGTTGTTGAGTCTAGAAAACACAGTTCTTCACACCAAGCTATTCTCGTATCTTATTCATTGTCTGCAAAAGGGTCAAATCAACTCTAGCAAGTTCTCCAGTATCATTCCCAATGAACTAACTGACTCTTTTTCCCCTAGGCCGCCCAAACTGCCCAAGCCGCCCTTGTCGGCAAACAAGCCATCGTCCAAAACTTGAAAAAACAAGCCGTAGAAGAACAACAAAGACTCCAAGATGAAATCGCCCAGTACCACCAACTCGAAACTGTCGCTGCCCTCTCAGTCGAAGCTCTTCACCAAGCTCAGTCAGCACTCAACTCTGCCACAGCTTCACTCGCCACCGCTCAAGGTAGCGCACAGAAAGCCCAACAAGCTGCGTCCGAAGCTGGAAACGCCGCCGCCACTCAACAAGCTATGGTCGAAGAAGCTAAACAAAGAGTTGCCCAAACGCTCAGCCAGCTTCAAAAGGCTCTGTCCGATCTCCAAGCCACCGAAGCTTCCGCTTTGAAAGCCGCCGAATCTGCACAAATTGCTCAGTCCAACGCTGAAGCTGCCGGATTAGCAGTAGCAGCTGCTAGTGCTAAGGGCGCCTTCGAGGGGAGCCACGGTCATGGCGGTTATCATCATTAGTTTTATGTTATACGAAATTTAGGCTGAATTTAAATAAAACTTATTTTTGATATATTCCGTGGTATCATTTGTTCGAACATTCATAAAACAAGAGCAACTGTGGTGTAAAGAATTAGCCTGACATTTTATCAAACACGTATTTGGCATTTTCAAAGTTGAATTCTGGTCAAAATATGTTGAGGCATCAAACCATTCAAATAATGAGGCAGATATTAAATGTAGGCACGAGACCGGCTATAATATACTCACTGACAAAGAAATCAAAACACCCAGAAGGAGATGTTTAAATTTATTTTTGTTTTGATCAGACATAGATGCTATAGTAAAATTTGAATAAAAACTACCAAGGAGCTGCCATGAATCAAGCTCCATGATAGTGACAGTTTCGTTGTTGAAACATTGGTTAGGGTACAAAACTTTGTGTCTATATGTCTGTACTACTACTAGTTCTAGTTTAGTCGCCTTCAGCCTGAGAGATCATACAATATTTCCACAGCTTTGGATGTGCTATAATTATCATAAATAGTGAAATTGAAAAGATCTGTGTTCTTTAACACCGGTGTCCAAAGGGCGTTTTGTCCTCCCAATGTATAGAGACTTATGAATCATCTTGATCCTATATGGGGATTTAATTCGCTTTATTTCTTCAGACAGATAAAAATCGTAGTTTGATTACTCTCTCAGGATTGTTTTTATGACATCATCTATGTGTCGTTGAGATTTACTTAAATGTCCGTTTGTAAAATGTTCAAAAAAAGTTCGTTCTCTCAAGCGACATCTCTGAATTCCTTTAACATAATCTAAGTACCACATATTTTCAACAGAATCAAGAATTCTACAAACTCGATGATGTGGCTATAGGAAGTCTACATGGAGATTTTTGAGTGAAAAGCTTTGAACCTTTGTTGTTGGGAACCATGAGGAAAGATGGTTAATTTACATGCCATTTAAACGACATTTGTTCACACATTCCATGGAAAAGAAAAACAGCGTCTTTTATGGACGTATTACTAACAAGAAACAGCAATGGAACCCTTGGCCACAGTGTTTACTGAAACCCACCCACACTAATCGAATGTAGTCGCCGCAAGGTAAGTGACATTTGTATTTCTCACCCTTGAAAAAGCCCCTTATAAGTGTGGGCGAAACGTGGTTCAGATATACAGGGTGAGTTTTTTTTGATGATAAGTATGGGGATCTCGGAAACTAGCGGACATAGAGCAATGGTTAAACTGGGAAAGATTTGCAGTTTTACTGGCCCAATTTAATGACACTTTCGGATTTTTGTAAAAAGTCATGGCTTACTAGATATTTTGAAAAAACGAAATTCTGTCGATTTAGTCAAATCCCTCTAGCTCCTTTGTTTTTGATTTTATAAAAAAAGTGTAAATATGAAAATTGAAGGGAATTGTATCCCGAATATGATTGTTATGTCCTCGTTTGCGTGACAGCTCTCGTTTTCGAGATATGACACAACATTTTCTTTTTTTGAATGGAAACCATAATTGGCTATGACCTCAAAAAATCGGACATTTTTAGAGCTTTTCAACGATATAATACTGGATATAGTTATTCATAAAAATAACGGAGTTATGGATGCTTTTCTCTCTTATTTTCACTTTAAACGTAGGTAGCCATGAAACAGTATGTTTTCACTTTGTCGTTTCCTCATTTGAGAGTAATTCCATTAGTAGTGCTGAACTGACAGTCGATATTGACAAGTTTTCGTGATAAAATGGAATATTCTAATGAAGAAAAACTGAATATGGTGGAATGTTATATCATACGCCATAAAAATTCAGTTCGTACAGCCAAGGAATACTTTCATAGATATTTTAATCGTCGTCAACCTGCTCTATGTACATTTAAGAGGCTTTACGATAGTTTACGCAGATATGGATCTTTTACTAAACCTCCAAAGGAACGTAATCAAATTAACGAAGCAGCAGAAATAAATGTTTTGGCAATGGTAAATCAAAATCCATCTACATCAACTCGTGAGATTGCGGCAGAAGCTGGCACATCTCAACGAACTGTAGTTAAGGTACTGAAAGCGCACAAGTTCCACCCGTACAAACTTTCAGTTTCTCAAACTTTGCATGCTGGTGACGAACATCGACGTATTTTGTTTTGTACATGGTTTAGAGACATGTGCCTTGACAATGCACAGTTTCCATTAAAGGTGTTATGGTCAGATGAAACTAGATTTACTAACTGCGGTATATTCAATAGACACAATTCTTTCCATGTAGAACAAAGATGACCCCAGATAAAATTTGGTTTTAATGTTTGGTATGGTATCATAGGGTCTACTATTCTGGGGCCTTTTATCTATGACGAATCACTTACTGGGGAGCGCTACTTGCATTTCTTGTAATACACTTTTCAAGACATAATTTGCATAATTTGAATTTGAGATTTCGTTTAGAAATTGAGTGGTTCCAACATGATGGAGCATAGGTGTCTGTGAGGAAAGCGGTAATGTCAATCTTAAAAAGATTGTCTAAAAACAGTGGTGGACTTTTCGAACATAAATTGTAACCATTATTATGTACTTTAATTTCTTAAGTTTTTAGTAAGTACCTACTTATTTAGTTTTTTCGTTATATCTGATATACCTAATAAAAAAATCGTTCAATGTTTTTTGGAATAGTTATTAATAAATCAATCTATTTCATGGCTAACTACATTAAAAGTGAAAATAAGAGAGAAAAGCATCCATAACTCCGTTATTTTTATGAATAACTATATCGAGTATTATATCGTTGAAAAGCTCTAAAAATGTCCGATTTTTTGAAGTCATAGCCAACTATGGTATCTATTCAAAAAAAGATAAGTTTGTGTCATATCTCGAAAACGAGAGCTGTCACGCAAACGAGGTAATGACAATCATATTCGGGATACAATTCCCTTCAATTTTGAGATTTTTTTCAAAATATCTAGTAAGCCATGACTTTTTACAAAGATCCGAAAGTGTCATTAAATTGGGCTAGTAAAACTGCAAATCTTTCCCAATTTAACCATTGCTCTATCTCCGCTAGTTTCCGAGATCCCCATACTGATCATAAAAAAAACTCACCCTGTATAATTAAATTAATTCCCAAACATTACGCGGCCCAAATCCAGAAAAAGCAGAATCTGCTAACTCCATAAACACTCGCATAACAACCCTAAACAAAAGAGAGCTTAGACCGTCCGTTCGGGGCTATTGGTTACTCGAGCCATGAGATAAGAAGTTTCTTTACACCAAGCTTGAAGGCCACCTACTTACCGTATGTCAAAAAACACTACGGATCGGATTGAAAAGTTCTTGACATAACGAAAGCTTAAAACTGTATTTAGATCTACTCACAAATTTCGCTTTATTGTTCGGAAAACCACAGTTGATCTGTAGTTTCTGTGGCTTTCAGAACATCACTTTGAAACTTCAAAATGTGATGACCCGTGTCTACTGGATTAATGCTGTCGCCAAAATTTGAAGCGTCAGGAAGATACGTTCGCGGAGTCAAATCAATTTAAATGGAGTGTAAAATCTTAACATCAAACAGCAACAAATAATTTTGTTTATTAGCTTTAATATCATTTACTGTCATTTCTCCACCAGAACGTTTTAAATCTTTTGTTTAAGCCATCTTATATGAACTTTTATACCGTGTTTCGAGTAAAAGACGCCATTTTGGATACGCCATTTTGTTTTTTTTTCCTAAGCAGCGTACTGCTTTTGATAACTACATGCTATAGGTCCAAACTAATGCCCAAGGCATATCTTTCCACAGCTTTATATAACAGTAACAATAGAGAGTTTGTTGCTGGATCAAAACTATCAGAATTTTGAAGCCGTCATTTTATTTTTTTAAAATCCGCAATCAAATTTTGACTACAGCATGGATCTTGTTGACATGGATCATCCCAAATATATTGTTGAAGCTGAGAAGAGTCACATATTCTGCACAACCCTGTTCTTGTTTCAAATTATAACAATGAATGAACTCTCAGCCTATCGATCATTATTTCCACACCACTATATTACCAAACCTTATCCCTCCCACTTAATAACTGTCAGGTGTTGAATCATCGTACGATATATTAAAAAGCGAAGAAGGATTGTTTACATTATCTCACCGATTATGACAACACGTTAACTTTTTTATCAGAAAAAAACAAACGAAATTCGTATTAAAAGGAGTAGTAGGTAAACAAATTTTATCGCCTCTCCGTATGCAAAACAAATGCAAAACATTTATTTAATCGCTTTGATTCATAAGTGATTGACTTGCCAACAAACAGCAGGATTAGTGAAAAATCAGTTCTGTTAGTAGAACGTAGAGACGCAGTGTGCTTCTAAATCTAGTTTTTAAAGCATATGAACATGTATCGACAATAATAATTATAATAGATCAGTCGTCGTTTCAAGAGGTAAATAACAAATATCTTGCTCATTTAATTGTATTAGAGTATTGTCATTTCCTCCCAAGAACTGTTAAAATCCTCCCTCAAATTACGTTTTTAATGATTTGCCGACCTCAGATCAGTACTTAAAAAAGCAAAGCACTTCTCATTGCCAACCAACCAGCCTGTATTCATCTTCTGCCTGGTTAACTCCTCCCAGTTGGAAGTAACACAATCCTTCTTTTTCATAGGTGGAACATTCAATAAAACAAACCTGATTGTAAACAATATATAGCAAAATAATCGGGAATTTAAAACCGTAGGAAGACCTCCTATACTTGTAAGTTTAGTACGAGATCCCCTCCTAGAACGATTTCGCTCCTCTGAGGCTCTATTCTAGATCTGCCCCTGCACTTACTTTTTAATAAAGGTCTGCTGAGCTCCACATTTTAATACAGGCGTGTTCTTTCCGGGGATCTACTAAAGAACCTAACAACCTTTTTGCACAGACTTAAGGCCTGGGTACCATGATGTTCTCTACAGCAAATGCACTGATAATTACAGACGGAAGACTGCCCCTTTACTTGAAACATCAACTCCTTCGACGGTATTTGCTTATTTTAATTTATAACCTTAAACTGACTCGGGAGTAGTACAAATCTAACCCCTCTAACCAAGCTTTCTTTTAGCTCCTCAGAAAGCACATCTCTGTTGCAAGAAGCAACAATCTCTTTGACAATGTCAGACTTTCCTACTTTCAATATGAATCCTATGTTTTTCCTCTCCACGTACGGTTATCTAGGTTTCACTTCTATTCACCAACTGTTCGGTAAACAAGAATGATTTTATGGCTTCCACTGCGGTAGCGATCTCTATTTTGGGTGTTCTAGAGGTATAGGAGTCGACTATCTTTTCTCTTCAATCAGTTCTTAGTAAGTAAAATCTCAAATGTCATAATCAAGAAATTAATCAGCCACTATGACACCTACGAATGCTTGAAGCTATCAAAGAAGTATCTCAATCACGGCCCTACTGTTTACAAAAGTCAGATTTTTTTTCATTGTACACAAAAATGGTCAAGGTCTGTTCATTCAGGATTTTTGGTAATGACAGAGGTGATGGTTTGACCCTTTGCACATAGGCAAGAAACAGAAAGATCTATTTGGGTTTTTTAATTATTTCAACGTTTCTAGACTTAGAACTTCTACTTCTGGAGGTAGCCTACAATGCACAAATATCGTGGCAAAAATAGAAATAGAGGGCAATAGAGTGAACAAGAGGCTATTCCACTCGCTTGGGAGCTGCTTCCAATGAATTTCGTCCAATATGTAGTTCATTGGCTGCCTCTGTCCACCAAGTGAGATAACATAATGCTCTATTTCTCTCTCTTCCTAGTCTCATAACAATTTTTGTGCATTTCAGGTTGTTTGTTGTGCATTCACTAAAACAGCTATACAGGGTGAGTTTTTTTTTATGATCAGTAGGGGATCTCGGAAACTAGAGGAGATAGAGCAATGGTTAAATTGGGAAAGATTTGCAGTTTTACTGGCCCAATTTAATGACACTTTCGGATTACTGTAAAATGTCATGGCTTACTAGATATTTAGAAAAAACGAAATTCTGTCGATTTAGTCAAATCCCTCTAGCTCCTTTGTTTTTGATTTTATAAAAAACGTGTAAATATCAAAATTGAAGGGAATTGTATCCCGAATATGATTGTCATCTCCTCGTTTGCGTGACAGCTCTCGTTTTCGATATATGACACAAACTTATCTTTTTTTGAATGGAAACCATAGTTGGCTATGACCTCAAAAAATCGAACATTTTTAGAGCTTTTCAACGATATTATACTCGATATAGTTATTCATAAAAATAACGGAGTTATGGATGCTTTTCTCTCTTATTTTAACTTTTAACGTAGTTAACCATGAAATAGATTGATTTATTAATAACTATTCCAAAAAAACATTAAACGACTTTTTTATTAGGTATATCAGATATAAGAAAAAACTAAATAAGTAGGTACTTACTAAAAACTTAAGAAATTAAAGTACATAATAATGGTTACAATTTATGTTCGAAAAGTCCACCATTGTTATTTAGACAATTTTTTTCTTTTTAAGATTGACATTACCGCTTATCTAACAGACCGCCTATCAATTTCTTCAATTGGTTGTAATACCGCCTCCCTTAGGTCACCAACTGTCTCATACTTTCTTTGGTATACTTTGTTTTTTAGCGCACCCCATAAATAGAAGTCTATAACTGCCAAATTGCGAGACCTGGATAGCCATTCGCGTGGGCCATTTCTTCCTATCCAAGAGTTTGGATAGATATTATCTAAGTGTTGTCTTACTAATAACGAGTTATGAGCAGGTGCTCCATCATGTTGGAACCACGCAATTTCTAAACGAGTTCTCAAATTCAAATTATGCAACATGTTTTGAAAATTGTATTACAAGAAATGCAAGTAGCGCTCCCCAGTAAGTGATTCGTCATAGATAAAAGGCCTCAGAATAGTAGACGCTATGATACCACACCAAGCATTAAAACCAAATTTTATCTGGGGTCGTCTTTGTTCTACATGGAAAGGGTTTTCTGTAGCCCAGATATGCTCATTGTGTCTATTGAACATACTGCTGTTAGTAAATCTAGTTTCATCTGACCATAACACCTTTAATGGAAACTGTGGATTGTCTCTAAACCATGTACAAAACAAAATACGTCGATGTTCGTCACCAGCATGCAAAGTTTGTACGGGTGGAACTTGTGCGCTTTCAGTACCTTAACTACAGTTCGTTGAGATGTGCCAGCTTCTGCCGCAATTTCACGAGTTGATGTAGATGGATTTTGATTTACCATTACCAAAACATTGATTTGTGCTGCTTCGTTAATTTGATTACGTTCCTTTGGTGGTTTAGTAAAAGATTTATATCTGCGTAAACTATCGCAAAGCCTCTTAAATGTACATAGAGCAGGTTGACGACGATTAAAATATCTATGAAAGTATTCCTCAGCTGCACGAACTGAATTTTTTGGCATATGATATAACATTCCACCATATTCAGTTTTTCTTCGTTACAATATTCCATTTTATGACGAAAACTTGTCAATGTCGACTGTCAGTTTAGCACTACTAATGAAATTACTCTCAAATGAGGAAACGTCAAAGTCTTTTTCATGGCTACATACGTTAAAAGTGAAAATCATCCTTAACTCCGTTATTTTTATGAATAACTATATCGAGTATTATATCGTTGAAAAGCTCTAAAAGTGTCCGATTTTTTGAGGTCATAGCCAACTATGGTTTCCATTCAAAAAAGATAAATTTGTGTCATATCTCGAAAACGAGCTTCAAGGATTAATACACTACTTAAAAAAATTGACGTACTACCCTGATATTATCCGCATGTTTACTGAATTTTTTTTTTCTAAACCATGATTCTGATTACTTTGTTTTTTTTTTGAAAATCAATCTGTCCATGGGGGTACCAACGGGGAAGATTTTTGTTACATCGATGATGTTTTACTTTGTCTTCGTTTACCATTAATCAAATAAAATCCTGAACTACATTTACCAACAACCGTTTTTTCTTATAAGGAACAAGTTAGAAGTACAAGAAAGAGAAATCTGGAATATGGTGTACATCCCCTTAAAATTCCGTATAAAAAACTGAGCATTTGCATAATTCTTGTAGAAACTACATCAGGAAAACTCAAATCACAACATACTGTTTATCCTCAGATAACGATAAAGCTGACAAGCAATCAAGGGCTTAACGTTCGTAATCGGGATTAACTTCCTGAAATGATAAAGTCCATGTGAAAAATCGCAGAAATTTCCTTCTGTTATGAATTTTATTACGTCGGAAACGCTGAGAACAATGAGGAAAATACAATCGGAAACATCGATAACTATCGATACTGAGAAACCTCAATCGTTTACCAACATCAGTTTCAACGAAAGCATTCGATTTTTCCTGATGACGGCGCAATTTTTTGGAGTCATGCCCTTGCACAACATCGGCTCTGACGTCACCAAGATGCATTTCAAGTGGAAAAGCATTCGAGTTTTGTACTGTCTGTTGAATGCCATTGGAGCTTTTTGCGGGGTGATATTCTGGCTGATCAAGTTCGGCAGAGATGGGCTGGAAGTGAACAAAACAGGTAAGTTGAAAAGATTTGATACATTATTAAAACCATAGAGGTATTATACTGTACAGCAAGTGAAGTAGCGAAATTCTTGTAATAGCAATAGAAAGAGAGAGAGAGTATAAGCAGGTCGTTCCTGATTGGTCAGTGTCAGTGGTGACGCCTACAGCTTCGAGTATTGGTAGGGTAGAGACATAGCAAGCGCACTCTGATATTATCTTTCTCTTTCTATTGTTATTACACTGCCACTTACAGCAATGCCCATACCTAATTCACTCTACAGTATAATACCTCTATGATTAAAACACAATTCCACTTTGTTTTAATCAATGGTGTAAGTCCTTTATTGAGGATTTAAATCTTTTCTCATTTAAGAAACAGTGCACATTTCTTGGAAAAAACTATCTCATATAGAATCCAAAATACTTTTACAATAGCATGTTTTAATATAGGAAATCTTAACAATAATATTCCTGTTTCCAAAACACTTGATATAATAAAACAACTAAAGGGTGTTTTTTTAGAGGTATAAAACTTTGAAATTGAATAAAACAAGGATATATTTTTTAAATTGACATGAAATTTACTTTATTCGAAAGATAATCTTATGGCATTATAATTTGAATATGACTTCTGACATATGACCGCCACGGCTGGCTCGGACGTAGTCTAATCTGGAGGTCCAATTTTCGAGGACTTTTTCCAACATTTGTGGCCGTATATCGGCAATAACGCGGCGAATGTTGTCCTCCAAGTGGTCAAAAGTTTCGGGCTTATCGGCGTAGACTAGCGACTTCACGTATTCCCACGGAACACAGTCAAGCGGCGTTAAATCGCATGATCTTGGAGGCCAATTCACGGGTCTGAAACGTGAAACTATGCGGTTACCAAACGTTTCTTTCAATAAATCAATTGTGGCACGAGCTGTGTGACATGTTGCCCCGTCTTGTTGAAACCACGCCTCGGGTGCATTATAATTGTTCAACCGATGAACGAAAAAGTTAGTAATCATGGCTCTATAGCGATCACCATTGACTGTAACGTTCTGGCCAGCATCGTTTTTAAAGAAGTACGGACCAATTATTCCACCAGCCCATAAAGCACACCAAATAGTCAGTTTTTCTGGATGTAACGGTGTCTCAACTTGAGTATTATCATCACTCCAAATACGCTAGTTTTGTTTATTGACGTATCCATTCAACCAAAAGTGAGCTTCATCGTTAAACAAAATTCGCTTCTGAAAATCGGGATCAACGGCAATCTTGTTTTGGGTCCATTCACCGAATGTTCGCCTTGCCAGGTGATCTTGTTGCTTCAATTCTTGCACGAGTTGAATTTTGTAAGCACGTAAACCAAGATCTTTCCGCAAAATCTTCCATAAAGTGGATGAACACATATCCAAGTCCTGTGCACGATGGCCTTGGTTATTGGTTATTGGCTAATTCTCATCACTACCCAGCCCAACTACAAGCAGTCGTCAAGACTTTCGTAACCAGACCACAAAGACTAGCTGACCAGAACAACATCAAACAGGAAATGGACAGTTTAAAAACAGCTCTGAGACAAAACGGATTTACAGACCGAAATACTCAAAGAGCCCTAAAGTCAAAACCGAGACAAAAAAAAACGAGGAGCATGAGACACCAATAACCAAGGCTTATTTACCGCATGTTAAGGGTACCACAGACAGTACTGCAAGAACTCTACGGAGACACAATATAGATGCTATTTTCAATACAGACGGAAAAATAAGCACGGTGTTGAGGAATCCGAAGACGAGGATCCCTTTAGAACAACAGGGAGTATACGAGATTCCATGTGCAGACTGTCATAAAACCTATGTGGGGCAAACTAACAGAAGAATTCAAGCTAGACGTGATGAACACCAGAACGCTATAAGAAAGCAGGAAAAAACAACATCCATTGCGGAACACGCCACAACGACGTCACACCGAATAAACTTTGAGAACACCAGAGTAATGGCAAATATAGAACACCGGAAATCAAGACTCGTAAGAGAGGCAACTGAAATAGCGAAGAGGCCTCACAGTCTAAACGCATGCAATGAAATTCAGAACTTATCGAATTGTTGGAAAATTCTATTAAACACCGTACCGGCCCGGACCTGTCCTTAACAACTCAACCAGATATAACCAATCAGCAAGCGGGAGGCGTGGCCACTAAGCGCCAAGGGCCAATCACACTCAGCCGTTCACGGTGCCAACCGACAGGCGCCGAGCCGCGACTATATAACAGCGAGCGCGATTTACTGAAAATCTTAGTATTCGAGTAACTAGAAGCAGAAGGCTACGAGAATTATGCGAACCAACCTGAAGAGGGCAGATGTGACTCTGCCGAAACTTCGTCATTTTACCATCGATCCCGGCAGGGATCAGTTATCAACTACGCGATTGAATTCCCGGTAACCACCAAACATATATCTATACATTTTTTTAATTTTAATATCAAATCTTAATAAATACTTTATTATATTCTATGTTGTAGGTGACTGTTTTTTAGTATCACTAATTATTTTATGTCGGTATCAAATTTGTTCTTCCCTTTGTTTTTTGTTTCTTTTTTTTTCTATTACATATATTTCTTAATATTTAATGTGATTTGTTATTTAAACATTTGCATATAGTTAATTTAGGGTTAAGTGTAAGAGTAGTCTTTTGGCTAAACTTCGCCATAATGTAATGTATCTCAATAAAGACTTTATTTATTTATTATTTATTTTTTGATTTGATCATTTCTGTCTTTTCGGCATCTTCTTCTTCTAGGCTTACGCTGATGTTTTTATTTCTGTTTTCACCGGTGGTTAATTCCTGTTGTTATAGCATTCCCCTTTATGAATTACAGCCGGTGTTTCCATCTAGTAAAATTAAAATTCATTACAGGTTTGAGATCCAAATATGAACTAAAATAAACCCTAAATTACGAAATGACATTTCAATGTAAACTAATAGGAATTTATCAATAATCTTTATTTGATTCTTGAATTTTGTGTTATTTAAGAATAAATATGCCTAAAATGGTGCATAAATTTTCTTATTTTCATTCACAAGTTTTTGAGATATGAAATCTGAACAAACTGGTAACCACATATGAAGTTGAACTTCTTCCGGTGCTGCTTCTTGTTCAGTTTCAGGTGATTTTACAAAAACTGGCTTGGTCATTCTATGAACCCATTTAAGAGTATATCCCTCAGGAGTGCTCAATCTTTCAGTGAGGTAATGCATCGTAGCTATGTTAAAAATTCTGCAGTTTTCTACAGCCTTTCGATAATCTTTGCAAAGACAACTTTCCATTTTTAATTTTAAAAAAATACTTTACTTGATCCTGAAAATAAAAGTGTAATAATTGATGGGTAATTTTTTGTTCTTACTAGCATAAGCTAGTAAGACAAAATATTTACCCAAAATTTCATAAGTTTAGTTCGAAACCTACAGCATCATTATCAATCTCTGAATCACATTTATGATTAAAAATCAACATTTGTTAATCATCACATATCTGTCATCACTCTAAATATTACATACAAGGTCACCCAAGAATACGTTTAAATACAATATCTCAACTGAAAAAAACCTTCAAAACAAGAAGACCTAAACTTATCCTATTATTGTTAAGTAGCCTAGGCAGTTATTGCCCAATGGATATTTTTCTGTTCAATTTTTTCTCTGACATATAAGTATGTGAATTTTGTAACTGAGACAATGTCCGGTGGGGCAATTTTCAAATCATCCTCCTTTAGTGTAAAATAAGCTCAAATTTTTGCAAAAAGAAAGAAACAGTCATCCTTTGTAGTATGTGTAAGATCTTGTGGTGCAGGATTGAAGGGAAAGTGGCAAGGGGTAGTAGTTGGTAGTTGTTACCCCAAAATTGACCATCTCTGTGTTTTGCCACTATAGAATTTTTAAGTAAAAAATTTCCAAGATCTAAATTATTTTAAATCATTCGGGCGTACAAAACTTATGTAATGGCGAACATTATCTTTTGCTTGTTATATGATCCTAATTGTTTATCAATTGGCTATAGGTTGTTTTCTGAATGATACTTGTGGCATATGTTTCAATGTCTAAGTGCTTCTTGGCAAATAACACCACAGTTTAAAGAAAATTGCTGTATATTCCAAACGTTTCGGGGTCTAGATCAGACCCCGTTGTCAATGGTTAAGAAACTACGGATTAAAAAGGCACAATTTTAAGATGTAAATTAAAATATTTGACAATGTGTATTATTTGATTTCTGACGTAACTAAGAGAATTTTATTTGTAATATACAGGGTAACACAGAAATTTCTAAAGATCATATAATCATAAAGTTCCTTTCAAATTGGAAGAATTTGAAAGGGAGATCTTCAGAATTTTATGTGGCGCTCCTAGGTGCGACTTTGTTATAAGATAGTGCATTCGCCAAAAACGCGACCAAAGAACTTTGTTGATGCAGTGATCCCATTAAAATCATAAATGAAAACCTAGGAAAAAACCTTATGAACTATCCCGATCTTGGGTTGTTCACAAGGACATGACCATTAGCAATTTCTTCCTTAATCATCGGCAACCAGGAACGACTGAATTCTACGGAGGTAGTAGCGATACAATCGTTTTCATTTAACAAAATTAAAGTAGACTCTTTTAGTTTTCTTTTGGTGTTGTGTTCTACTTTGTGTAATATAACTGAATTATGAAACTGTATTTTATGACCAAGGTCCGAAGCATGTTCACAAATTTTGGATTTTTCAAATTGTCGTTAATATTCCAGTATTATTTACCAGAAAGTTATAAATTTTTGAAAAAAAAATCCACTCTTGACCAGTTGTTCTGAGTTTCCTCGGTAAAAAATGATCCAATCAGGATGTATAAACAGTCATTAAGAAGGATTTCTTGTTCTCTACGACTTTCCTGTAGACGGCATTACGATTCCTCCATTACGTTTCATTGTACAGTGATGGGCAAATGTGTGGAACCAAGTAAATATCTCTGGAGTTATTAGAGACATCAAAATCAAATTTGGAAGGTGGATACTGCAGTAGATTGCCTATTTGTTTCCAAATTTTTTTACAATTTTTAACTTCCTGTTTTACCGGGAGTAATGTCGATTTTAAAATTTGCAATGAAACACCCTGTATAGTATTTTAGTTTCTAATGAAACATTTTATTGCGAATACAAAAATATCGGGTTTGATATTGTTTACTTTAATACCTACCGAGATATTAACAGAAAAGTAATTAAGGAAAGGAAAAATCTAATATCCATTAAAGAAATACATAATCATAATTATTAACTAAATCTAAGTGATTTTCAAAACATTGAAACTTAATTTAACTAAAATAATGTATTAGATGTTCAAACTGAGCACCGTTTACTTCTTGACAATAAGCAAGTCGGTTTTTAAGTTGTCTAGTAACATTAGTTATTACTTCTGCTGTAATGCTCTGGATGTCTTGAGTTATTCTTGCAGCTAATTCTTGCAAACTGTTTGATCTATCAACATAAACCTTAGACTTTAAGTAACCCCACAAAAAATCTTCTTCCAATCCATCTGTGATGAAATATCTTATCTAAATGATCTCGAACAATGCGAGCGTAATGGGGTGGTGCTCAATCCTGCTGAAACCAAATATTATTTGGTAATTGTCCATTTACCTCCAATGCCGGAATAACTTGTGTCTCCAAGAGCTGTAAATACTTATCTCCGTTTAAAATTTCTTGTAGGAAGAAGGGTCCCACGATTCTGTTATTATAAATGCCGGCCCAAACGTTCAATTTTTGGGGATGTTGTGTATGAGCCTCTTGTACCCAATTAGGATTACTTTGCGACCAGTAGCGGCAGTTATGTCGATTAACCGTACCATTTAACTAAAATGTAGCCTTGTCTGAAAACACCACATTTCTTATAAAATTGTTATCACGGTTACAAATATCCATCATCGTTTCACAAAATTGCAAATGTCTGTCGAAATCGTCTTCGGAGAGTTCTTGAAGGAGGCGAATTTTGTATGGATGATATTTTTCTCTCCTTAATATCCTTAATAACTGATGCTTATTGGCGAGGTCGGTAGTGGATAAGTGAACATTTTCTTCCTAAGATATAGCAACATTTTGAGCTACACCTTCATTATTTGCACTTTTTAACCGTCCACTTTTTGGTAAATTGCTAACTGTTCCACTTGTATCGTGTTTTCGTCACTATGGAACGGGATATTTGTGTATTCGGATGAACATTGTTAAAAAGGTCACAAACTCCTTGATGCGTCCTTTTCCTCTCCCCATACCCAATCATCATTAATATTTCTATTCTTTCTCTTTCACTTAATTCGGCCATTTTACGATCAAATTAAAACAATACAATCTTTTTACGTTCAAATAAAAAAACTAATAACTTATTTTGACAACTAGTGTCACTTTTGCAATGAATTTCATGGACTACTAAACTTGATTTAGATTTAATTTGGGCCTGATTTAAACAAATGCCACCGATTGGCCAATAGAAATACAAATCCTTATCGAGCGGTTTGTTTATATCGGGCGTAAATGAAATCTGAACCGAGTTTAGCTACCATTGAATTTTTCCTTTCCTTAGCTACTTTTCTGTTAATATCTCGGTAGGTGTTGAAGTAAACATATCAAACCCAATATTTTTGTATTCGCAATAAAATGTTTTATCAGAAACTAAAATACTATACAGGGTGTTTCATTGCAAATTTTAAAATCGACATTACTTCCGGTAAAACAGGAAGTTCAAAATTGTAAAAAAATTTGGAAACAAATAGGCAATCTACTGCAGTATCCACCTTCAAAATTTCATTTTGATATCTCTAGTAATTCCAGAGATATTTGCTTGGTTCCACACATTTGCCCATAACTGCATAAACAAAAAACAAGAGAAATTCGTATTTTTGCGGAGTTTTATTATTTAAATCTTTTGCGGTTAAAATCTTACCAATAATTATCTATAAACTGTTACCGAACTGATGGTATAAGCGAATTGCTGTTCAATTTTATGTCTGAAAATAAATTAAATTTTGCTCTATAACCTGTGGTAAAATTTTATATATTTTGTTTGTTGGCTAAAAGGTGAATGTTTAAATATCTTTTACTGTTATATGATTTTACATAATTACTAATTATTTAAATTATTTATTGTAGCTCCGTTGTGTTTCTATTTCTGTACGTTCCTGGGCTCACTAGTTCTCATCCAGGTTGCCAAAAACTGGACAATAATGATCAAAGAATGGGGTTACGTCGAAATGGCGATGAGAGGTTACAGAGCTCCAGCAAATTTGAAAAGAAAATTTGTAGCTATAACTGTAACAGTTTTACTACTAGGTTTCGGTAAGTCCGAAAACTGACAGTTTTATCATTAACGGACTCATTTAACGTATTTTTCAGTGGAGCATTTTTTGTTCATATTAAATGGAATCTCAGCAGCTCAAAACTGCAAAGACTTTGCTGAAGATCCGTTCAAAACGTATTTTGAAGTTTCCTTTGAGAATTACTTCACTGTGGTGGGGTATTCTTTATGGTTGGCTTGCCTTGTTAAGGTAATAATTTCAAAAATGATGGTTACTTACTAGTTCAACATACTGGCAAAACTGTGGAACCTTTGGTGTGTTGGAGATGTATAACCACAAACTTTTGGTACCCTAACACAAAACCTTTATCTTTTCACTCCACGCAGTTTCAACAAAAAAGCTGTCATTATCATGGAGTAAACCATATTCCATGATGTTGACAGCTTTGCGATACATTTTATCGACTAATTCTAAAAAAATATATTTTGCTAAAAACAAAAACCGACTTCAAAAAAAATGAAACTAAAACCAAAAACACATTATTTGTAAGTTCTAGAGTCAGGTTGAACAGCAAAGTTCGAACGTATAAACACAGAATATTCAAACCTACAAGCGAAACTCTTGAGCAGAATCGGCCATTACTTTGACAGTAACGATATCCGAGGTAACTTTAAATTAAATATAAGAACGAATTTGTATCAAACGAGGAACAACATATTTGAAGATGAAGTTTTAGAGGCATTTGAATAAAAAATAATAATCAGAAGTCGTGTGAAAAAAAAGGTGTGTGTTTATATACCTGTTACATACCAAAAGTTCCACTTCAAATGGTGTGAAAGTAATAGGTCCAACTCACAGTATTTTTAAAGTATATTTTAATTCTTTTTTTGATAAACTGACCTTATACAGGGTGAGTTTTTTATGATCAGTTTTACTGGCCCAATTTAATGACACTTTCGGATTTTTGTGAAAACATGGCTTACCTACTAGATATGTTGAAAAAACGAAATTCTGTCGATTTAGTCAAATCCCTCTAGCTCCTTTGCTTTTTATTTTATAAAAAAAAAAGTGTAAATATCAAAATGGAAGGGAAGTGTATCCCGAATATGATTGTCATGTCCTCGTTTGCGTGACAGCTCTCGTTTTCGAGTTATCACACAAACTTATCTTTTTTTGAATGAAAACCATAGTTGGCTGTGACCTCAAAAAATCGGACATTTTAGAGCTGTTCAACGACATAATACTCGATATTGTTATTCATAAAAATAACGGAGTTATGGATGCTTTTCTCTCTTATTTTCACTTTTAACGTAGTTAGTCATGAAATAGATTGATTTATTAATAACTATTCCAAAAAACACTAAACGATTTTTTTATTAGGTATATCAGATATAACGAAAAAACTAAATAAGTAAGTACTTACTAATAACTTACATAATAATGGTTATAATTTATGTTCGAAAAGTCCACCGTTGTTATTTCGACAAAAATTGCATCTTTTTAAGATTGACGTTACCGCTTTCCTCACACACCGCCTATCAATTTCTTCAATTGCTTGTAATACCCACCGCCTTCCTTAGGACACCAACTGTCTCATACTTTCTTTTGTATACTTTGTTTTTAGCGCACCCCATAAATAGAAGTCTATAACTGTCAAATCGGGAGACCGGGGTGGCCATTCGCGTGGGCCATTTCTTCCTATCCAAAAGTTTGGATAGATATTTTCTAAGTGTTATCTTACTAATAAGGAGTTATGAGCAGGTGCTCCATCATGTTGGAACCACTCAATTGCTAAACGAGTTCTCAAATTGAAATTATGCAACATGTCTTGAAAAGAGTATTGCAAGAAATGCAAGTAGCGCTCCCCAGTAAGTGATTCGTCATAGATAAAAGGCCCCAGACATTAAAACATTAAAACCAAATTTTATCTGGGGTCGTCTTTGTTCTACATGGGAAGGGTTTTCCTTAGCCCAGATATAAAAGATCCATATTTGCATAAACTATTGTTAAGCCTCTTAAATGTACATAGAGCAGGTTGACGACGATTAAAATATCTATGAAAGTATTCCTCAGCTGCACGAACTGAATTTTTATGGCATATGATATTCCATTTTATCACGAAAACTTGTCAATATCGACTGTCAGTTGAGCACTACTAATGGAATTACTCTCAAATGAGGAAACGTCAAAGTGAAAACAATCTTTTTCATGGCTACCTACGTTAAAAGTGAAAATAAGAGAGTAAAGCCTCCATAACTCCGTTATTTTTATGAATAATTATATCGAGTATTATATCGTTTAAAAGCTCTAAAAATGTCCGATTTTTTGACGTCATAGCCAACTATGGTTGCCATTCAAAAAAAGATAAGTTTGTGTCATATCTCGAAAACGAAAGCTGACACGCAAACGAGGACATGACAATCATATTCGGGATATAATTCCCTTCAATTTTGATAATTACATTTTTTTATAAAATCAAAAACAAAGGAGCTAGAGGGATTTGACTAAATCGACAGAATTTGGTTTTTTTATTCAAAATATCTAGTAAGCCATGACTTTTTACAAAAATCCGAAAGTGTCATTAAATTGGGCCAGTAAAACTGCAAATCTTTCCCAATTTAACCATTGCTCTATCTCCGCTAGTTTCCGAGATCCCCATACTGATCATCAAAAAAACTCACCCTGTATAAAATGATTATAAAAAAGTCAAAAGAATACATTTCAATATTTCAATGTATTTTTTCCAAACAATATTTTAATTTTAAAATTCAATTAAAATGTCAAAGCCACGTCTATGATGATAACCTTGCCACTACATTGTTATTGCCATTAAATAAATTCCCAGAATTTATGTGGGTTAAACATTCCGTCTAGTCTACACCTGATGATACTAGCAAACCATTTCATTCTTAGAATTTTTGCTAAAATGTCACTTCAGAAGGGAGCAAAACTTCAACAGTGGCGTGCCAATAACAATGCTATTAAATCTAAATAATCAAGCAAAACACAGTAATCTGTGTCATTACCTATATTATGATTTCTGTAAATAAAAATTACATCGAGGTGCAGTAGGTATAGGAATAGGAATAAAATTAGGAAAATAATGAAAAACTTCTCTATTTATAATTGCTGTAAGAAGAAATAAAGATAAGTAAATGCAGTAAATATTCGATAAGAAATTCAGAAAGAACACCTTCCTTAAATACCAAATAAAAATAGACAAAACATGAAGTATTACCGTTTAGAAAATTTTCCAAAATATGTGGTAAGAGATAATAGTGTTGTAAGAGAATATTTTAAGATATATCTATATATAATTTTATTAATGTTATTTAAAAATATATATTCATTATTATTTTAATACAAGCGAATACTTAATTATGTGTGTTACGCCCATGGCAAAAATCGACTAGACAGGTGCATCTTTAACCCAGAAATTGAAGACAGCTTTTATGTCTTTTTAATAGCTTTAACCTATATCGTAAAAATGTGGGAGTGTAGTAAATTTTTCTTGGAAAACAATTCATTCAATAAATAGAGAAAAACATTATTAGTTTAAACAGAGGAAACAATGCCAGTGACGTAGAAAATTTTTTTACAGTAATAAAATATATGTATTGTTTGGTATTGTTTTTTTAATAAAAATTTTAAATTATGTAATAAGTTTTCATTATTTAACTACATTTGTTTTAATCTACTATTCAAAGTTAAAATAAAATTTATTTGAAAAAAATTGACCGAGTTCACAATAATACTAAAGGTATTAATAAAAATGTAACTTAAGTTAATTTTGTTGTAAAAATTCGTCAAAAAAATTAATAATTATAATAATATTTTTTTATAAAAATTAACATAGATCCTAGCCGAACATTTAAACTTTTAAAAAAATTTAACATTGAAATTGAAGCAGTCCCATGGCTGATTATCAAAAGATACGAAAACATTTACAAAGCTGTCACACCACACAAGAAACAGGAAAACTAAAGCCATTCTGGATAAAGCAAGCAGGGCCCTTCTCAAAGAACAAACAAACAGAATCCGCCAAGAAGTGAGCGAAACAGAAAAACAACTTTACTACCTCCACCTGAAGCTCAGCCGCCAATTACACGGAGTACTGTGGGACCGAGTGGAGCTGCTAACATACTGGCGCACCGAGACAGACAAAACACAAACATCCTCCAAACTCCAGAAGAAATTGGAGCATCTACAAACAAAGTCTCGGAAATACGAACAACCCACAGCCGACGACAACATCCGCAGTGTCCACAACATCTCGAACTACCCACTATCTACCACAGACAGAAATTAGGGTTCTTAGTAAAGGTTTCAACTTTGCTATAGCTCCAAAGAAAATTCCAATCGAGGATATCATATCCAAGTTATCAGATCTGCGAAACCACCTCAACCAAACCTCAGTCGACAGGAAATGAAAGCCCTCAAGACTCTCAAAGAATCCGAAGACATCACCATACTACCTGCCGACAAAGGAAACTCCACCGTCGTAATGAACACTATAGACTACCAGGACAAAATAAAGCAACTTCTCGACAATGACTCAACTTACAAACCATCGCCCAGAGACCCGACAACCTACCTAGAAAAAACAACGAAATCCAAAGTTAAAGATTCACCCATAGAAGAAGAACTACAGAAAAAACTGATCCCCAGAGAAAAGTCAAGTCGATGCCCAAAGCTCTACGGTTTGCCCAAAATCCATAAAGATGGAGTACTACTTCGACCTATAGTTAGTGCTTTCAACTCACCGGTATACAACTTGGAAAAATATCTAGCCAGTACCCTACAACCAATTGTAGAAAAACAGATTCCTACATTAAAAACTCGGAACATTTCACACGCCTCTCAACAGCATTTCCATAGAACCAGAAGACATCATAGCTAGTTTCGATGTCGAGTCCTTATATTCAAGCATACCTGTAGAAGAAGCACTTCAACAAATATCTGAAAATGAAGACCTTCCACAATTCGTAATAGATTTGTCACGACACTGCCTAAAAAGTGCCTATTTTATGTATGACAACCGCATATATAAACAAACCGACGGAGCCGCAATGGGGTCCCCACTATCACCAGCGGTGGCAAATCTCTTTATGACCTATTTTGAGAAAAAGGCACTACAAACAGCAAACCTGAAACCAAAGTTATGGCTAAGATACGTCGATGACGTATTCGTCATATGGCCTTTTGGTAAACAAGAAATCCTCAAGTTCCTGGAGCACCTAAACTCTATACACCCCAGGATTCAGTTTACATTAGAACTTGAAGAAAACAACCAGCTGCCTTTCCTCGACGTTCTCGTAAGAAAAAAAACCCAAAATGGTCATTTCGACCACACCGTATATAGAAAGCCGACACACACGAACATATATTTAAACTACAAATCTCATCACCACGCATCTCAAATACAGGGAGTTTCCAACACGCTAATTTCCATATCCATACGACTGACAGACGACTTCTGCATTTACGAGTAAAGCTCGGTCACCCAGGTACTATTAATTAAACATACAAATGGAAATTGAATAAGTATTAGAAGTAAAATGAAAAATCAAAATGATTATTTTGAAATTTCGATTCAAATAGAATTGTCATTATGGTTATTTGTTATATTATCCTACCGGTTAGCAGCTGAATTATTTAATTTTAAGAAATTTCATGTTAACTAAATTTGGTTAGGAATTGACACAATTAGTCGAATTTCGACCACTGGGCTGTTGTGATTTATTTAACGGTGAGTATATTATATACTTTGAAGTTGTTTACTTAGCTTTAACTTTGAATATAAATAAAACAGAAGGGGATTTATTTCGATATGACTTAACATGGATATAGGTTTTTTATTATATCGGGACCATTATAATTTTTTTGCTGACATATTGTTTTCCATTTTTTGTGTCTACTAAGGAACTCTATAGTCAAATAATTAGGGCCTCACAATAGGTTAATCTAGTCCTGTTAATAAGATTAGTAGCACAAGCATAAATCACAACACAATAAGTATTCTATTTGTCTTCTAAACGTTGTTTGTGGCATATTCTTGATTACTTTTATGTTTTTTTGGGCAATAACACCATAATAGAAATAAAACGACGTATATTGCAGGAATACCAAACGTTTCAAAGTCTATTCTGACTTCGTTGTCAATGGCTTTATATATAATATAAAGCCATATTGCAGGAATACCAAACGTTTCAAAGTCTATTCTGACTTTGAATCGTTTGGTATACCTGCAATATACGTCGTTTTATTTCTATTGTGGTGTTATTGCCCAAAAAAAACATAAAAGTAATCAAGTATTCTATATCTAGACACTTACTAAGAACCTGTAAACAAAAGAACTACAAGAAATATTCGCACATCCAGTTGTTTAGTATTTGCACACAATGTAATAATACAAGCAATAACCAACGCTTATTATATGTAAATTATTACCTACCTATCTAGCTTATTTGTGAGCTAGGTTTATATCAGTCAACAATTTACAGGTGATTTTAAAAAAACGATGTACACAGAGTATTTCTAAAACTGAAGTACAAATTAGCTAAAATTAACTGAATTATTTTTGTATTTAATATTTCTTTTACATAGTTCTATAGTATCTTACGAAATGCATTCAAACACTTACTCTTCCATAGGTCACCTATAAACATTAGTTTACGTGTGTCATTGTTCAGCTCTAAAATTTGTGATGTTATACAAAAACAGTTTACGACATAGTGTGACACAAGTTGATGTACAAAAATTGTGAACTCAATTATTGGTGATGCTTCTTGTCCTAAATTCAATCCGCGTATTGTTAATAAGACGGGGTTTCTCTCTACATGATATTTTCCAAGAAAATTGTCAACAAGCTAGATAAACCAGTTGCTGCTAGTCTTTAGAACAGCTCACAATGTTTTCATCACATACCATACCAAATATTATAGAACAATTTAAAAAAATGTTTATAAGATTTTTACTTTTCGGTATTATTTTTCATTTTTACTAACTTAAGTGTATAATTGATGCACCAAAAAAGCAGCTTACAGTATGGTATCCATTTATGACTTCAAATCTGAGTAGTTTTCGTGTTTAGCGTTAAATTTTCTTTTTAGTTTTTCAATACAATCGCTACATTTACATGGATTTTCACGGACTTGCTCATCACTTTACTGAGTATTGCATTAACGGCTAGATTTCGGCAAATTACTTTGAGAATGGCAAACAACAAGGTAATTAAATTGCCTTTAGTGGAAATTTATTACTTCACAATATATTTTTCCAGGTGTACCATGAAAAATTCTTAAAGGAAATTCGCCAAGATTACCAACGACTCTACCATCTTTATCAAGTAGTACAAAAGCATCTGTCTACGTTAATCTTGATTTCTTTCACTCAGAATATTTTCTTTCTCTGCATTCAGCTTTACAACAGCTTAAGGTAAGTAGTTGGAAATCTTGTGGTATCAGTCCCCTTCTAAATTTTTCATGTAACTTTGAAAATCTAACCTCTCATGTTTTCCATACGACTTCTTATAAAATACAATTTCTTTTATTAATATTCTTTGTGTAAGTACTTCTTGAGAAATAACACCACAGTTAAGAAAATTGTTGTATATTCCAAACGTTTCGGGGTCTAAGTCAGACCCCGTTGTCAATGGTTAAGAAACTATGGATAAAAAAGGCACTATTCTACGATGTAAATTAAAATATTTGTCAATATGTATTATTTGATTTCTGACGTAACTAAGAGACTTTTATTTGTAATATACAGGGTAGCACAGAAATTTCTAAAGATCATATAATGATAAAGTTGCTTTCAAATTGGAAGAATTTGAAAGGGAGATCTTCAGAATTTTATGTAGCGCTCCTAGGTGCGACTTTGTTATAAGATGGTGCATTCGCCAAAAATGCGACCAAAGAATTCAGTGATCCCATCAAAATCATAAGGGAAAACCTAGGAAAAACCTTATGAACTATCCCGATATTGGGTTGTTCACAAGGACATGACCATTAGCAATTTCTTCCTTAATCATCGACAACCAGGAACAACTGAATTCTACGGAGGTAGTAGCGATACAATCGTTTTCATTTAAAGCAGACTCTTTTAGTTTTCTTGTGGTGTTGTGTTCTTCTTTGTGTTATATAACTGAATTTTGAAACTGTATTTTATGACCAAGGTCCCAAACATGTTCACAAATTTTGGATTTTTCAAATTTTCATTTTTTTATGTAATTTTTGTGTTCATTTATTCGAACATTTAGAGGTCTAGAGATTTCTCCAATATAGAATTTATTAAATTCACAAGGGATTTTATAAATGCAATTTTTTGATTTTGAATTGAGTTATTTGGTTTGGTTTTTGATATAATTGATTTTAGTGTATTTCTTGTTTTAAATAATGTTTTGATATTATATCTGTTTCCCACACTTTTTAGTATTTCTGATAGACCCTGTATGTATGGTATAGTTATTGTATTAATGTGATTATCTTGGGAGTCAGTGTTGCTTGGTGAAGTTTGATGTTGGTTGTTAGGGATTGTTTGGTATCCGGTTTGGTTTAACTCGTTATTAATAAATTTATTTTGGTAATGATTGGCAGAAAGTACATTTTTATAACCGTTTTTCTTCATTGAATTTATTGATATTAGAACAGTTGGTTTATGCTCTGTCATATAGAGATTTGATGATACCTCTTTTTACTGAATTTGGATGATTAGAGTTAAATTGAGATACCTGTTAGTATGAGTCGGTTTTCTGTAAACTTCTATTTCAAATGTCGATTGTCTTTTGGTTATTAAAATGTCTAAGAACGGTAATTTGTTATTCTGTTCAAGCTCTAGTGTAAACTGAATAGTTTGTTCTATTTTGTTTATGTCGTTAAGTAATGCATGTAATCCTCAAGATTATGTTCCCGAATAACGAATATGTCATCAACATAACGCCACCAAACCAAAGGTTTAATCTGTTTTGAGAAAATTGTTTGTTCTTCAAATTTTTCCATAAAAATGTTGCTTAAAGCAGGAGACAGGTTTTCCCTTATGATTTTAATGGGATCACTGAATCAACAAAATTATTTGGTCTCATTTTTGACGAATGCATTATCTTATAACAAAGTCGCACCTAGGAACGCCACCTAAAATTCTGAAGATCTCCCTTTCAGATTCTTCCAATCTGGCAGGAACTTTATGATTATATGCTCTTTAGAAGTTTCTGTGCTACCCTGTATATTACAAATAAAATTCTCTTAGTTACGTCAGAAATCAAATAATGCATATTGTGAAATATTTTAATTTACATCTTAGAATTGTGCCTTTTTATGCATAGTTTCTTAACCATTGACAACAGGCTCTGACCTAGACCTCGAAACGTTTGGAATATACAGCAATTTTCTAAACTGTGGTGTTATTTCCCAAGAAGTACTTAGACATTGAAAAATATGCCACAAATATCATTCAGAAAGCAATATTTTTCTTTATTGATATAATTTTGTAAATATAGTTATCTGAGACCAATCCAAAAAAGTGGATCTAAAGAAAATATAGAAATATACAATCTGAAATCACATTTTCTTTCAAGTAAATCTAAGATGATAAATCTTGACTCCATTATCTAGCCGATAACAGGCTAGTATTAGAAAGAGTACCTACAAAGTTACATTTCAGGCCGTTACCAATTTGTAAAAATAGTTTGTGGTCTTTCCGGTATTACGGAAGTATTATCGGGGTTCCTCAGGGCTCACATTTGGGACCATATCTTTATAATTTGTTTATAAATGATTAATCAAAGTTGAAAACGAAGAGATAGTAGTGTGTTCAGTCCGGCTCGAATCGGACCATGAAATCGAAGGATTTTTTATTTTCAGCTCCAAAAAGGACCTTACTTACGAGCGTACTAACACAATCTGTTATTTTCCTTCGTATTTGCCAGTACATTCAATACCAAGTTTCCACAATAACAAAGTTTATTCAATTTCAACAATCACAATTTCCTCCATGCAACATTCTATTTGAGTCTTACTAAATTCTGGAACAGTAATCGTTTCAATAATGTTCATTTCACTAATGTTCAAAAACTACAATGGCCGACTGACGTCATTTGTAATTTTATATTCCAAGAAGATTCTACTTACAAAAGCTTTATGATTTTCATCACATTTCTTTTTTTTCTTCCACATTTACGATGCTTTATAAGCAATTCTTTTTGAACGTTGCTTTCAAAAATCTCTGACAACTCACTAAACTAATACGACGAGTTACTACTTCGAAGTACTAACTAACACTGTTTCGTTCAACGATCTACATTCCCAAAATGATTTAAGACCTTAGTTGAAAACCAAACTCTAAAAAACTTGAAACTACACTTGCTTCACGACGCTATAATTCGCACTCTTCTTTCTACTACTACAGATTTCAAGACTATTTTCTTTGGGTTCGAGATTCAAATATAACATTGCTGCCAACGCAGCACTGCTAGCAACTGACTAATAGTTTTGATGTTCATGCCAGGTTACGCTGTTGACTAAACCAACCGTTAGAAGGCGCCACTACGCAGCAATGTAGGTACTTGAGGTTATTTAACCCTTTCAAAAGAAAACTTTGTATGCAAAAGGCCTTATACTTTTTGACGCTATTTCACTCCAATTTTGTAAATTTTAATGAGATCCTTTTTTAGTGTTTTATTATGTCTGTTGTCTTTTTGTATACTTTTTATGTTTACATAAATAAATTTCTTTATATAATTTCGTATAATTTTTAAATTCGTAATTTATTAATACACAAACCTCGTCAGAAACTAAGTTTTATGCCGTTTCAGAGAAAGAACAGGAATTATAGAACCCCTATACTTCTTCTATTCGTTCAGTTTTTTGGTTGTAAGGATACTAGCTGTTTCGTTATATGGAGCTTGGTTGTATGAAGAAGCACAGAAACCAATTCAATATCTACATACAGTACCTTCAGAACATTATTCGACAGAGGTAAAACAACAAGTTTTGAATTATCGTTACCTTTGAAAAAACTTACATACACAATATTCTCTAAAACATTGCCTTCATTTTTTTAGGTGACGAGATTGATGGAACAAATTTATATTAATCCAGTGGCTATAACTGGATCTGGTTTCTTTTTTGTGACCAAAAACTTTCTTCTACAGGTAAGCTGTGTGTTTTTTATTTTACTGTAAATGTCCAACGAAATTAGATCTGTCATCTACTGAGTAACGTTTTTTAACTTTACAAGATAATAATTGTATATTCGAATGGAATAAAAACACTGGCGTCCCTTGGAACTTGGAACATATCACCAAATAGAAAGACGATCTTTTCAGAATCAATTCTGACGATAACTGACATAATTGAGGTTTTGAATAGAATGATACAGGAATTACTGGGGAAATTTTGTGGAATTACCAATGGCACAAGTTTGCAAAGAAAATAAAAAGATCCTACCTGACCTGCGCCAAAAATACCAGTAATCTACCCATAGCACAACCAGTAAAAATGGAAAAATGATAATTAATGACAATAAAGAGTAGGCATTTCACATCAATTAATGGTAGACACCCACTCTCTTCCCTGTTTATTGTGAATCTAATGAATGGTTAGGATTGGTTTCGATGCTCCAAAAGTGCTTGTAGTTCTCTCTCTCCGTCTTGCGAAATAATGAAGGGGTCGTCGACATACCTTAACCAGTGTTTTGGTTGCTTCTCGTACCCCTTCACTGTATGTTCTTCGAACCATTCCGGTCCTTCTCTTGAAAGTAGCAACATTGTAGTAAGTCAATGATTGAATCTAGTGACAGGTCCGTCCTCTCCAGCAGGGTTTCGTCCTCTGTAAGTTTCTTTCTCGATACGTGGAAAGATTCGTCTAATGGTACGTTCGTGGAGAGATTTTCAACGTCGAAACTTACTAGGCGATGTTCTGGCCCAAGTTCCATGGATTCAATGATTTGGACAAAATGCTTTGAATCCTTGACGTGCGATGATGTTTTGCCCACCAAAGGTGAGATGATTGGTAACAGGAATTGTGATAATTCTGCTGTTGGTGAATTATGTGTTCATGTAATCGGTCTGAGGTACTCTAGCCTTGTGAATCTTGGGTAGTCCATAAAGATGTGATGGTTTGCTGTGATGTTGCGTCAATTTTCTTCTTGTCTCGGGTGTATTCAACATGATCTCTGAGAGTGTTTTAAGTTTTCCGTTCTTTTTTGGCAGCTGGATCAGTTGGTAACGGCTTGTATTTCTCCTTCGAGAGAACGACGTCGATTTCCCTGTTGTATTCCGTTCTGTCCATCCGGATATTGGCATTTCCTTTGAATGCTGATGGATTTGTCTTCCGCAAGTATTTTTATGATCTACCTTTTGGAGTCGTGTTTTCTCAGTAGGCCTTGTCATATTCGAAAATTTTTTGTTGTCGTGCGTCATTTTTTTCGAGCAGTTGTCAGACCATTGTCATGTAAATACAATGGTTTTTTGTTCGAAAAAATGACAGAACTTGACGCTTGCACACTAGAAATTTTCGAATATGAAAAGGCCTATTGCCGTTATGACTTTCCATCGAAATTCCTCCAGTTGCGGTGTCTTTGCTGCTTATTGCTAACTCCACTGAACTGATGATGTTTACGACTGGCATCTTGTTGGAAGCTACAGCGTAGTTAGGGGGCACTGTTTCTTCAACTGCGGTTAAATTTCTGGAAGACAGGTTCACTAGTTTTCTTGGTGGTTGTATCCTCCGGCAACTGCTTCCTGGTAAGTTTATTGAGTTTCTCAGTATGCACCTTTTGGCTTATTCGTCTGATGTTATCACAGTTTTTTTCGATCGAAGCGAGAATCGGCATATGCTCCTCCTCGAGTGTTTATCTTTTGATTTCTTGAGACTTTTCTTCCGCGTCCTTCAGCTGGGATTTCTTCCAAAGCTGATGGTTCATTTTTGACCTCACTACAGCATCTTTAACCTGATGACGACTACAGATCCAAAGATTTTGAAACGGTGTGAGATCAACCAGTTCGAGAAGATGAAAGTTCAACGAAACTTCGAGGAACAAGTTACATTGTGTATCTGCTACAAGAGAACATAGGTTTTAGTTTTTGATGTGTGTGGATTCTATCCTAGAGATCATTAGGAAACAGGCTTACACACAGTACAACTTCCAATTTGAAATCTCTGTGGGCTAAATTTTCCTGAAACTCCCAAATGTCGCGATAAAATATTGAAATAACAAATATTAAAAAATATGTAAATTTATTATTTTCCAGATTGCGGGAACTATTGTAACGTTCGAGCTGATGATATTCCAGTTCGCACCTGTGAATCAACTCAAATATTCTGGTTCGGACAACTGCACCTCCTAGATAAGTAAATTACAAGTTTTAAATGGTAGCACAATAACGAAATTTGTAATTAGAAATATTTGAGTTTTATTAATTTTGTAATAAAACCTTAAATCAAAAACTGCAGTTTCCGTATTCCATGTCACGATGTTTAAGCAATTTTGCTTAAACATCTTGACACGCTATTCGTTTAAAACAATTCAGTAATCCTACTGACTGCGCCAATAGCAAATAATTTTTATTTAAACCTAAATTAATACGAGGGCTGCATTTTATATTTCGGGATTAGAGAACAAAAATAAATATTAATCATCAAAAATCGCTGAATTGTTTTTCAAAATATTCCCCATGAAGATTTATACACTTTTGCATGCGTTTGAACCAATTGTCGAAGCACTGTTTCGACTCTGATTGATGTATCTCCAAAACATGCATTCTGAACGCAGCAACCGCTTCTTCAGGTGTCGAAAAACGTTGACCTCTCAGTTTGTTTTTTACGTACGGGAATATCAAATCAATGTTTTGAGTGGTCAAAAATGCAGTTGTTTGAGCCGATGTGTGAGAGCTCGCATTGTCGTAGTGAAGAGTGATCCGTCTTCGGCGCTTAGTTTTTCTCATTTATTGAAAGACAACTGGCAAACAACTGGTTGTGTACCACTCAGAATTGACTGTTCTGCGTTGCTCTAGTGGTACGGTTGCGACATGTCCAGTTTTTCCGAAAAAACAGGCGATCATTTGCTTGGAAGTGCTTCGTGCGCGAACAACTTTTGTTGGATTCGGCTCATCTTGAAACACCCATACAGTCGACTGCTGTTTACTTTCGGGCTCATACGCGTAAATCCACCATTCATCACCTGCCACTATGTCATAAACGTGTTTTGAAGCACCGCGATCGTATTTTTTGAGCTTTTCTTTCGACCAATCGACACGAGCCTTTTTTTGAACGATTGACAAATTGTGTGGGATCCAACCAACAAACAAAAAATTTTTTTGACAATCAAATGTTTATGCAATATTGAATGTATGCTGGTCCCACTAATGTGTAAGGTTGACTCAATCTCACGATAGGTCACATGACGATCTTGCAATATCAGTTCGCGCACAGCATCAATGGTTTCCGGAACAACAACTGTTTTTGGACGACCTTCACGAAATTCGTCTTGGAGTGAACTACGACCTCGATTGAATTCACCATACCATCGATAAACAGTGGTCCTTGATGGAGTTTCATCGCCAAAAATTAAATTAAGTTCATCCATGCACTCTTGCGGACTTTAATCCACGTCGAAAGTTGTAAAAAAATAATCGCACGAAAATATTCACGATTTAATTCCATTTTTTGGCCGAGATGAATCCTTTAAGTTACTGTAAACAACACATAGCGCTCGTATGTCGAAACGTTCTGAGTACGTATAACCTCAAAAATGTCAAACTTTACGATAGAGCTGTCAGTTGTCAGATTGCAACACTAGAGTTGTCCAATCCCGCAATATAAAAGGCAGCCGTCGTACCAACACAAACTATCAAGTGAATAACGAAAAATAAAACGCTCTTGCCTTAAGAAGTTATTTAATGGGTTCGATAAAAAAAGAACACAACGCCTACGTTACATAACTATAAACCACAAAATATTGTGTTACACATCAGTCTGGATTTATAATTATAATGATATAATTAGTATTTATTGTTTGTCGTATAGTTATAACACCACTTAAAAAAATTGCGAATATCTATCACAAGAACGAATACTGACAATATCGAAGATCACATGATACAACGGAAAAATAAATGTTTGCAATTGTTAGAGCAGTTAGAATTATTGGGGCTGTCATTCTTCAGTTGTAAGTATAGAATTTATAATTTGTAATTTTAAATATTGTAATTATTGTTCCTATCAACTTTGAGGCTCTGTTCTTGAACAGAATGTATGAAACACTCAGAATTTTAGCCAGTCATAAACAGGTTAATGTAGCAGGTTATGTGAAGGCAATCAAAAGGAATTAAGTCTCCCGGGATGTTTAGTGTCAACAAGGTTTCAATATAAAAAACGAAACACCAAAATGGTATAAGTACCTAAACAAAGAATGAGTTGAAAACCTTATTAACTCTATCTAGATTAGCGATAATCTAGATAGAGATAAGAAAAGATTCTAGAACCCGGTAATCAATCAGGTTTACTAGGGCCATTTCCCGAACGGTTTGTGATAGTTCCAGTTAGGATGATGATTAAAACAATGTGTTAACCGCGGTACTTGAAAGAAACAGCGAGGTGTGACGCTAAACTCAGCAATTGCGATCAGCATGATACTTTAAATGCCCTAATGCCTGTTGTTCAAGACAATTTCCTTATGGACCTTAATAATATTTTCACTGAAAGATATAACGTCGGCCGAGGGAGGACCCTGTATATACCAACCAAGTTTAACTGTCAGTTCCTGAAAGATCCACAGAATTCAACATTAGCGCCATAAAGTAATCTCGAAGACTGTTGAATGTAAAAAATTGTATATAAATAGGTCTTTAGTGAGCCTTAGTCTTAGATCATTTACCATCTAGATATAGCCTGTCAAGCATAAAATTGTGGCAACGCTAGAAAGAGAGGGCAATAGAGACAGTAAGAGGCTATTTCACTTAGCGGGTGGATGGTCGATGGACGCAGCCCATGAACAACATGCTTTATTGGAAGCAGTTCCCAACCGAGTGAAATAGCCTCTTGCCCTCTCTATTGCCCTCTCTCTCCTTAGTCTTACCACGACATTTTTGCACTGCAGGCTATCTCTAGAAAGTAAATGCTCTAAGGCCTTAGTTTAGTCTTGTTATATGTTCAGTAAGTATCATAAGTATATGCTCTAAGCAAACGTCAAAGTGTAATTTGTGTTGTATGTTTCAAGAATTTCAGGGTTCACAACTTAGGGGTTTTCCCCCCAAATTTAGGGGGAAAAAAGTGGGATGGGTTTTTTTTAGGGGTGTTATATTTTTAGGGGTATTTTTAGGGATTTTCATAACTCTCAATATTTTTTTTCAAATTCAGCAAAATACAGGTGTAATAAGCAGTATAAGTCCTGAGGTAATCCATTCTAGCAGATCAAATTTAATTTTATACATATCGCTTTAGCGACATCTAGTGTGATAATTGGTTACTATTAAGGCTACAGAGATGTTTATTATTGAGTACAGAATAAAAACTGCTTTTATATTTACTATGATTACGTTGATTGATATTTTTCATGCATTATTCATTTTAAAAATAGTTAATTGTTTATTCTATAAATAATAAAAAAATTTTCAGGGGGAATCCTTAGTAACTGTGGGGATTTTAGGGGTTTTGATTGAGGCTTTAGGGAGATAAATTTTTGAGAGTTGGGAACACTGAAGAATTTATATTGGAGGTTAAGGTTCTGTATTCATCGTTAATAAAGCAGTCTTAATTGGGCAAGAGGTGTCTAATTGAACCCACGGGATCCGTAGCAATATATAATGTATAGTGTGATGATTGATTGATGATTTAAGTATGTTAAAAGTCTACTATCTACTGGCAAAAAGTAGTTCTTTCAGGGGCCTCCAACAGTGGTATTGCTTGATTGATCAACTAGCAAAACCCATTGCTATCCAAAATCCGTACTTCTGAGATGCAAATAATAAGGATGAAGTCAGAAGATATAGATAGTATGACTAGATAAGTTGAGGAAAATGATGTAATTATAAGAGATATTATGATGTCACTGCATGACTTGCCTCATTTAAAATCACATGGAGAATGCTGTTTCATCTTCGGGCTTTCCAAAGTTGGTTATCTGCAGAAAATGAAACTGAGTCACGTTTGGATACGAAGCACGGACTTATAGTTGAAACTGCTGATGTGGCAGTATATCCATTTTCAAAATCTTTGCGCAAATGTTAAAAAAAATCAGCAAGTTCCAAATCTGGATAGCAAGACTCATGTGAATGGTTTACTTTGGCACGTATTGATGCTACAGGCTCTTCAGTTATTGGAAAGTACAAGGCATCCAGTCGTCCTTAACGTATTAGTTGACGTAGATATGTCTAGAGAAGGAAGGCTAAGTTGTTGACTGCTTACCAATCAACTGAATTTCTAATTAAATTCAATGAGAACATTGAGAGTTTAAGTTGAGATGATGAGGTTTAGATCTGGTTTCCAGGCTCTTCCTTTGAACTTCAATAACTGGAAAATTGGCCATTGTTCGATTTTGGGTTATGCTAGAACTTTACAAAACGATTCATATTATTACATTATTTCCCAAAAAGCCTCACCAAATACCTCAGATCAGAAGAATGACATGCCCAAATAGAAAATGACTAAAATACTGCTCAAAATACACGAAATCATTTTGTATCATGTGAACTAAGCATCATTGATAGATAAATAAGGTGCGCCATAATCAGCGTATTATTTCTTAGTAAGTAAAAATGTCCGAAGGCTAAAAAATAGCACCGTTCATAATTTTTTATATTCGAAGTAATTAAAATTACTTCAAAGACGTTTCCTGAATATGGAACACCCTACATAAAGGTCATCAAACAATCAAACTGATACATGTGACGTATTTCAAATGCATAAACTCCACCTGAACCATAACAGAGCTGCCATCTATAGAGTGAGACAAATAACTATGCAGTGAATCATTATCTAATTTAAATATTTAAAACAGTACATTTTTCAAACTTCTATTTCTTTCTTAGTGCTTTTATCTTTGCTATGTTTAGTAAAACAAATTTTAGTTATAAAGGACAAAAAATTATCGAAATATGAAAAGAACAGAACATGTAAATTCAGAGTTTAGCAAATTGTAGCGATTGTGATTGTGCAATTATATCTATATTGGTAGGGCATTTTGAAATTTTACAACCCCTCTCAGGAAGCAAAAAAGGAGTCCTGCTACAAAGAATGATAAATATTTAATTATACATGTCATTTAATCGAGGATAACCATAACTTTAAAGTTAAGCAAAATAATTTTGAAACATAAACGACCGTATATACGAGGGTGAATCAAATATGAACCGGACTTTTCTGTTTCTCGCCCTGCAGGTAATTCGAGTGGCGTGACGTCTCGATATATGTTAGGTAGGGATGTTAAGAAGAGGGGAGTTCGTCGGTTAGTCAGAGCAAGAGGTGCATACGTCTGTTGCGCAACGTGTTGTTATCAATTTTTTGGCGCGGGAGGGCGTTAGACCGTCTGAAATTTTGCGTCGACTATCTGCACAATTCGGCAATGAAACACTTTCAAGAACCCAAGTGTACGACTGGCACAAAAAGTTTTCAGATGGCCGAGAGACAGTGGAAAATGAGCCTCATGCACGACGTCCCACGACAAGCATCAATGCGGCGAATATCTACGCAATTCGTGAGCTGATTGAAGGCGTACTGCTGATCGATTTTCTGCACGAACGCCGTACAATTAATGCTGAGTATTACTGCGAACTACTCCAACAAGTGAAACTTGCCTATCGGCAAAAGAGGCGGGATATGTCTATCCGAAGTGTGATTCTGTTGCATGACAACGCTCGGCCACATACAGCTGCATTGACTCAAGGAAAATTGAACAAAATGCATTGGGAATTCCTTGAACACCCGCCTTACAGTCCTGATTTGTCGCCATGTGACTACCATATGTTTGGGCCACTTAAAGAAGAACTGGGAGGCCACCACTTTGAAGACAACGAAGGTGTAGAAACGTTTATGCGCAATTGGTTATCGACACGACCAGTTTCATTCTTTGAGAAAGGTATTAAAAAACTTCCGATTCGGTGGAAAAAATGTATACATAAGAGAGGAGACTATGTAGAAAAATAATATGTATTAAAATTTGTATTGATCGTACCAATAAATTTTTTAAAACAAAAGTCCGGTTCATATTTGATTCACTCTCGTACGAAACAGTCGGCAACTGACGAAAGGTCTAAAGGTCAAAAACTGGACTGTGGGCAAACATTAGCAATGAAATGTTTCAGATACCAGTTATCTAGCTCTACATACCACGTAAAAGTTTTTAACGAATCCTTTATTTAAAAGGTAGAAGAGAGATTAACTTTGAGAAACTCACCCATATCAGAAAACATTGAAAAATTAATTTTGTAATTTTTTTCTAGCCTTTTCTTACTAACGTCTTTATTTATTATGAACTTCTGTTAATGCACTGCTTAAATCTTTAACAGTAGTGGAGTTCCATTATAATTCCAAGGAAAAGTTTTGCAATATATCATATTCATTGTTTGAGCCTTTGACTTTACAAAAACGAAAACTTGCAACACTTCTATTTCTCATAGTATCTTAAATCTAACTAAACCTAACCTAACTATTTTTATATCACATTTACCTCTACATTCTCCCGGGAACAATGAAAAAACATCAACTATGACTAAACGATGCCTGTTCGGCATTCGAATTTTAAAAATGCCCTTTACAAAAATAATTTAATATAATTCAGAAGATTTATTTATCTTAAGTAGAAAAAAATGCTTAACCTAATGAATTTAAAAAAAAAGAAATCGTTTGAGGGTAAAGAAGACTTATATTCGAGTTGGACACAAAGACAAAAATAGCGGATTCTACTTTTTTCAGATGTGGACTGCCTCATTTTTTCGAATTAATTTATTTATATATCTAAACCGGTATATAAACAAAGTTTTCTGCCGTTTCACCCATACTTGCACGGGGCTTTTTAAAGAAAGAGAAACACATATGTTACTTACCTTGCGGCGACTACATTCGTTTGGTCTTTTTCTCACAAACACACTTTGAAACTTCACTTTATTAAACTTCTCACACTGAAGCACAAATTGCAAATGACTACATTTTGGATATAGCCAACGATGTTTTTAAGAAATAATAATTGGCGAAACCACATTTCAGGTAAAAGAAGGGTCGTAGGTACTTAAATAGAATTATTTTTTATTTGTTTTGTGGTTGTGATGCTATTTTGAATGCGTTCCAAGGGTTTTTATTCCATTCCATGCTCTTGTGGGGCAGTATACATCGGTGAAATAGCTCCATCTATAAATCTCTCATCTATGTGAGCACAAAAAGTTGTTTGAAAACGGGTCTCCTCTCAAACTCCGCTGTAGATGAACCTCATCACGAAACGGGCCACGAAATCCTCTTCGACAGCTCCTCTGTCGTGGCCAAATGTCCGTATCATTTCACCAGAAAATTTCGTGAGGCCGTTGAAATCGCCAAAAATACCGAAAATTTTAACCGAGACAAAGGTTTTGAACTTTCGCCCATCTGGCAACCCTGCATCCACATTTCAATACAAATCTTATCAACGACATAAATCACTTTAATTACCTACTAATAGAAATCGAGGAACTTATTCAAGATACCATCACAACCATGAAACAATTCAAAAATAATACCATTAAGTACCTACTAGCCTTCTTTTACCTAAAATGTCTAATCTTTAATTATTATTTCTTAAAAACATGATTGGCTATATCAAAAGTGTACAATTTGTGCTTCAGTGTGAGAAGTTTAATAGTGAAGTTTCAAAGTGCGTTGTGAGAAATAGACTAAACGAATGTAGTCGCCGCAAGATAAGCAACATTTGTATTTCTCATCCTTGAAAGGAATCCAAACAAGTGTCGGAGAAACCTCGAAAAACTTTTTATATGTTTGTTCACATATATAAATTAATTAATTAATTCGAAAAAATGACCGCCAAAACCTACGCTCTCATAGACAAAAATTTTCAAAAATCCTGAGAATTTACAGTTGCGAAACAGATTTTTCTTGAATCGTTTGAACCCTCAAATGATTCCTAACCTAACAAACACATAATAGACAGGTACACAGATAGATCTGCAACGTTTGTCTGAAGATTTTTGAGTTATCGCTTCTCTGTTAAGTTTCATTATTTTTTAAACAGATTAAATTTAAAAAATGACGTACGACGTCAATTATTATTAGCTCTTTGTAAGTCAAGTAATATTATTCATATGCAAAAGATACTGCACAAATTCAATGGGATATTAAAGCAGCGTTGATCAATCTGCGCATGTTTCAAAGTCATATGGCGCAGTCTTAAGGATTTTCGAAAGTGGTCTCGAGAAGAAGACGTACAGCTTTGGCATATTATTACACAGGGATTTGAATACAGTGCTAACTTCAAAAAATATCCAGGTACATAGATGAAATGAAATGTATCTTTTATAAATTAAACTAAAGCTAATGCAACAAACAAAATTTTGGTGGTTATTGTGAATATACTGAGTAAGGGACTCTTAAAACTGTGGAACAAATATCAGATGCATTCAACAATTAAAATCGTAATAGAAGTTTGGCAATATTCCAAATGGTATGCGTAAAAACAATCAAGCAGCTATTTTTATGAGCAGGGACTTTGTCCCTTTCAACTCAAAGACCCAAATATTACAAATATCTGACATCTGAAATATTTTCCATTTAAATATGAAGAAAATGAATCATTTAGTACTTTTTTCAACGTCACCAAATCTGTATGCTTCATCGGCTAAACAGGTAAGAGCTAATTTATCCCTGGTTGATCAAAAATTATAATATCATCCTTTTATTTCCACACAATATACAGAGTGAGTTTTTTTTGATGATCAGTATGGGGATCTAAAAACTAACGGAGATAGAGCAATGGTTAAATTGGGAAAGATTTGCAATTTTACTGGCCCAATTTAATGACACTTTCAGATTTTTATAAAAAGTCATGGCTTACTAGATATTTTGAAAAAACGAAATTCTGTCGATTTAGTCAAATTCCTCTAACTCCTTTGTTTTTGATTTTATAAAAAAGTGTAAATATCAAAATTGAAGGGAATTGTATCCCGAATACGATTGTTATGTCCTCGTTTGCGTGACAGCTCTCGTTTTCGAGATATGACACAAACTTATCTTTTTTTGAATGGAAACCATAGTTAGCTATGATCTCAAAAAATCGGACATCTTTAGAGCTTTTCAAAAATATAATACTCGATATAGTTATTCATAAAAATAACGGAGTTATGGATGCTTTTCTCTCTTATTTTCAGTTTTAACGTAGGTAGCCATTGAGAGTAATTCCATTAGTAATGCAGAACGGACAGTCGATATTGACAAGCTTTCGTGATAAAATGGAATATTCTAACGAAGAAAAACTGAATATGGTGGAATGTTATATCATATGCCATAAAGATTCAGTTCGTGCAGCTGAGGACTACTTTCATAGATATTTTAATCGTCGTCAACCTGCTCTATGTACATTTAAGAGGCTTTACGTACAAACTTTCGGTTTCTCAATCTTTGCATGGTGGTGACGAACATCGACGTATTTTGTTTTGTACATGGTTTAGAAACATGTGCTTTGACAATCCACAGTTTCCATTAAAGGTATTATGGTCAGATGAAACTAGATTTACTAACTGTGGTATGTTCAATAGACACAATGAGCATATCTGGGCTAAAGAAAACCCTTTCCATGTAGAACAAAGACGACCCCAGATAAAATTTGGTTTTAATGTTTGGTGGTGTAACATAGGGTCTACTATTCTGGGGCCTTTTATCTATGACGAATCACTTACTGGGGAGCGCTACTTGCATTTCTTGGAATACACTTTTCAAGACATGTTGCATAATTTAAATTTGAGAACTCGTTTAGAAATTGAGTGGTTCCAACATGATGGAGCACCTGCTCATAACTCGTTATTAGTAAGACAACACTTAGATAATATCTATCCAAACTCTTGGATAGGACGAAATGGCCCACGCGAATGGCCACTCCGTTCTCCCGATTTGGCAGTTATAGACTTCTATTCATGGGGTGCGCTAAAAAACAAAGTATACAAAAGAAAATATGAGATAGTTGGAATTGGAAGGAATTGAAGAAATTAATAGGCGGTCTGTGAAGAAAGCGGTAATCTAAATCCTAAAAAGATGGAATATTTGTCTAAATAACAATGGTGGACTTTTCGAACATAAATTTTAACCATTATGTACTTTAATTTCTTAAGTTTTTAGTAAGTACCTACTTATTTAGTTTTTTCGTTATATCTGATATACCTAATAAAAAAATTGTTCAGTGTTTTTTGGAATAGTTATTAATAAATCAATCTACTTCATGGCTAACTACGTTAAAAGTGAAAATAAGAGAGAAAAGCATCCATAACTCCGACATTTTTATGAATAACTATATCGAGTATTATATCGTTGAAAAGCTCTAAAAATGTCCGATTTTTTGAGGTCATGGCCAACTATGGTTTCCATTCAAAAAAATATAAGTTTGTGTCTTATCTCGAAAACGAGAACTGCCACGCAAACGAGGACATGACAATCATATTCGGGATACAATTCCCTTCAATTTTGATATTTACACTTTTTTTATAAAATCAAAAACAAAGGAGCTAGAGGGATTTGACTAAATCGACAGAATTTCGTTTTTTCAAAATATCTAGTAAGCCATGACTTTTGTACAAAAATCCGAAAATGTCATTAAATTGGGCCAGTAAAACTGCAAATCTTTCCCAATTTAACCATTGCTCTATCTCCGCTAGTTTCCGAGATCCCCATACTGATCATCAAAAAAAAACTCACCCTGTATAGAACGCAACTCTTTCTCAGATGCGGAAAAAAACCCTCGATTTCAAAAATCTCCAGTGCCTGTGTTTTAAAACCTAATCTCACTAGACGAAAACTTACTGAACAAAACTCATTCTTCTCTTGTCCATGTTTAAATCTAGCGCACGAAAAGCGCTTACGTATCTTCCAGCGCTGGTAGCCAGAAAGCCATGTTCGTGCAGGCTGACGCCAGCATCATGTACTTGGGATTGAACTGGACGCATTGGACCGGCCCTGGATGGTCGGCGTTTAACACGCAGACCTTGTACCCGGTGTCGGCGTTCCAAACGTGCACCCTGCCATCTGTGGAACCGCTGAATATGAACTGCGAGTCGGGACTGAAGGAAGCCTCTATGGGAATCCCCTTATTGTTGAGATGGCCCGTGAAGGTTTGTAACGGTGTTCCGTGGAAGGCGTCCACTAGTCGGATGATGGAACCGTTGGTGCTGATCAAGATTGTTTTGCCGTCTCTGGAGAACTTCAAGCCTGTCCAATCGCATTCTTTTTCTTGGGTCAGTTTGAATGTTACGAAGGGGCCCTAGAATTTAGAATTTTTATTATTGCAAACTGTATAGGAATCTTACGTGTGATTTAGTACAGGGTGTTCGAATATTTCGTGGACAGGGAGATATACTAGTTTTTGGGATCAAGTTATCAAAATCAGTCTGTTAAGCAGTGATATAATCAGCCTTTTATGAACACTATTTGAGCTCATGTTTCTGGGCACTGCTAGAGAGAGTAAAAATATTTTGCCTATTGTGTTCAAACTCTCTGTATATAAATATAATGAAATATAATTCACTGTATCAGTAAATTCAGTCAATAAAATATTTCAGAGCAACATACTGTACCACTTTTAAGATTTGATACAATGTAGGTGAATCAAAGTATACGAGGGCTGCCTTTTATGTTTCGGGATTAGAGAACAAAAACAAATATTAATCATCGAAAATCGCTTTACTGTTTTTCAAAATATTCCCCATGAAGATCTATACACTTTTGCATGCGTTTGAACCAATTGTCGAAGCACTTTTTCCACTCTGATTGAGGTATCTCCAAAACATGCATTCTGAACGCAGCAACCGCTTCATCATGTGTCGAAAAACGTTGACCTCTCAGTTTGTTTTTTACGTACGGGAATAAAAAGAAGTCATTTGGTGACAAGTCAGGACTATACGTCGGATGACGCATCAAATCGATGTTTTGAGTGATCAAAAATGCAGTTGTTTGAGCCGATGTGTGAGAGCTCGCATTGTCGTGGTGAAGAGTGATCCGTCTTCTGGGGTTGGTTTTCCTCATTTCTTGGAAGTGAACTGGCAAACAAATGATCATGTACCACTCAGAATTGCCGTTCTGCGTTGTTCTAGTGGTACTTGCTTGGAAGTGCTTCGTACGCGAACAACTTTTGTTGGGTTTGGCTCAACTTGAAACACCCATACAGTCGACTGCTGTTCATCACCTGTCACCGCGATCGTATTTTTTGAGCTTTTCTTTCGACCAATCGACACGAGCCTTTTTTGAACGATTGACAAATTGTGTGGGATCCAACGCGAACAATTCTTTTGACATTCAAATGTTTATGAATGTATGCTGGTCTCACTAATGTGTAAGGTTGACTCAATCTCACGATAGGTCACATGACGATCTTGCAATATCAGTTGGCGCACAGCATCAATGGTTTCCGGAACAACAACTGTTTTTGGACGACCTTTACGAAATTCGTCTTGGAGTGAACTACGACCTCGATTGAATTCACCATACCATCGATAAACAGTGGTCCTTGATGGAGTTTCATCGCCAAAAATTAAATTAAGTTCATCCATGCACTCTTGCTGACTTAATCCATGTCGAAAGTTGTAAAAAATAATCACACGAAAATGTTCACGATTTAATTCCATTTTTTGGCCGAGATGAATCCTTTAAGTTACTGTAAACAACACATAGCGCTCGTATGTCAAAACGTTCTGAGTATGTATAACCTCAAAAATGTTAAACTTTACGATAGTGCTGTCAGTTTACAACACTAGGGTTGTCCAATCCCGAAATATAAAAGGCAGTCCTCGTATATTTTTCTAATTTTTCCACTTAAGTTGAGGTGAGGCCCTATATCTCAATTTCTTCAATGGGTAATTTTTGTATATTTTTGTTAATATCTTTTAAGTAACTAATTTTAAAAATATGAAAAAAATATATTTGTTATCATCTTAATGAGCCCTTTCATTTGATTTGATAGATGAATTGCAAAATTCCTAATTTTTAATTTTTTATTTAATTCAATAATTCCCCCCCCCCCAAAAAAAAAGTTAAACCTAATGGTTTTTCCATATTTTTCCTTTAAATTTCGGGCAACTTTCTATAATCCCTCTCTATTTTTTTCCAAATTTTGGCTCAGTAGTTTTGAATAAGAGGGGAAACGGTTGATTTTTTATTTTTGCCCCCGACAAGTACCCATAAAATCAAAATTTTTTCATTTATGATATATACTTCTAACTGGTCACCAAAATATACACTGATACCAAATTTCAACTTTTTCCGTCCAGTAGTTTAGGAGAAAATTGCTGTGATGTGACAGAGGCAGAAATCTGGAGTGATATTATAAGGATATCCTAATAATAATAATTAAATTAATTATTATTATTATTATTATTAATTAAAGTTGAGGCTCATTTCGACAATCATAATATTATATTATTTTTATATTTGACATGTTCTTAACACAAGAAAACGAAATTATTGCTTTTGATAAAGTTTAATTGCTAAATATATTCAAGATTTCTTATATGTGTTGCTTATATGTCTTAATAAATTCCTTTTCAAGCCAGCAAGCAATGAAAAAATGTAAGCCTTGATGAAGCTTTTAATTTAATTTAATTAAAGTGAAACATTAGCAAGCATTTAATAAAAGCCTTTTAATTTGACTATTCCAACCATTCTCTTGTCTTATTAGTAATATAGTTTAAGGTATCTTTGGAACCTAGTTCCTTACTGAAACCATGTTTTATTTTTGATAAGTTCTTACTATTTGTAATAAAGTCCAAAAATCTACAAATTGCTTTTATGAAAATGTTTGGAAGATTAGAAATAATGATATCTAATACTATAATATGAACAATGTTTGTATATATATATATATATATATATATATATATATATATATATATAATTAAGTTCTGGAAAACAGCTCTAACGATTTTGAGAAAATTTTCCCATTTGGAAGTTTTGATGGATAGAAATCGATTGGTCAGGGTCTGATCTTTGGGAAACATTGTTTTACTGAGAAATTAAATTATTAAAAACTTTAATGACAGTTTGACAATCAAGGCGGCTGCTTTGTAATTTCAGAGTTCAATATAGGGTGATTTGGTAACCTATGTAAGACTAAAACTCCTGTTATAACAAATCTTTTAATACAGAGTGATTTGGTGACCTATTTGAGAGTGAAACTTTCAACAAAAATTGCCTTTGTATGTTGCGAACATGTAACTATATTATGCCTCCGTCATATTTTCCTAGCATTATATTTTTATACAGAGACATTTCAAGTTTTCAAGGTGAAAAAATTGGCATGGTAGGCAATTTTTGGATGAGTAAGATCTCATGATTTTGCATGTTAATTTGATGCATATAATATGAATTGGTGGTGTAAAATTATAATTATACAGGGTCTAACAAAATAAGTTGGATGGTCCACAAGAGTTGCTATGCAGGATATGGTTAAAATATAGCGTCAAATGGAATTATAGTATGGCTAGAGAAAAGCGAGAAAAAATAATTGTGTAGAGTACCCCATAAGCAGTTGGAAATTAATGATAGCTGACATACAGGGTGGAGTAAAAGTATTGTTATGCAGGGTCGCTAAAAAAATGTTAATAGAATGTTATACCTATAGGGTAGCTTATTAGCATTTGCATTTACAGAGTGGTTGCAACATAGGATGTACTGGAATTACAATTATACATGGTGGTTAAAAAAAAATTACAATAGGTGGCCATAAACAAATGCATATACAAGGTAGTTAAAACATATGGTGGTGTGAAATTATAGTTATACAGTGTGATTTAAAATCTGTTATATTAGGTAGCCTGTAAAAAGTTGCATATATACAGTGGAATTACAGTTATATAAAGTATTTACAAAAATGTTACAATATAAATGAAAGAATTTGGAAACAAAAGTGTTTGTAGAATGGCCAAAAGCGGTCGCATATAGAGGGTTGTTGGAATATGGAATCGAGTGGAATTGTAGAGTGATTAAAAAAATGTTAGGAAAAAATGTTTGGATGGGTTTTTCATAAGAAGTTGCACATATAGGGTGGTTGAAATATAGGGGGGGGAGTTAAATTGTAGTAACACCATGTAAATAAGAAATGTAAGAACAAAAAATATTATGTTAGGGGGGTTTAAATTAGTTTACATAGCAAATGTCCTATTATTTGGATATATGTATGTTTATGATAAAACCTTGAATTTCCGAGTGAAGCTCGGTCACCCAGGTACTGGGTTTATAAGTTGACTGTGCATGTTTATCTTTAGATTTAGGACTTGGACAATCTTCGGATCTTTTTACTGTATCAGGGCAGAGAGATTTGTGTATATTTTCTTGACTCCACCAAATTTATACTTAAGATTTTGTACAACATTATTAATTTCTGTTTGGTCTGTTCGGTGAAGTTCTTCTTCTTCTTCCAAGGTTGGCCTTACAGCCGGTTGTGGTCTTGATCTGGACGATCTTATTGACCATAAACAAGTATTTATGTAATGCTCTCAGGTATAATGTGTACTTGTGTATAAAATATATCAAAATCTTGGGTGAATCTTGAATATCATGAGAAATTACTGACAACTTGGTATATTTCGAGCTTGCGAGACTGTAAACATCTATTCTGCAATCAGAGTTAGTTTAGTATGATACCCCAATGTAGGGATAACTAGCAGATCGTTTGTTTTTGCAAGCATGGGGATAGGTTTGGAGTTATGTCTAAGTAAAGCCAAGCAAAGGATGCATAGGGGAACATTGGGGAACTATAGGATTAAAGCAAACTTTGGTTAGCAGTACAGCTTATCTATCATAATCAAATCACCAATTTAGTAGCTTTAATAAAATTAAATAACGCTCGAAAAACTTTAAGACTTGGAGTGGCAACTAGTGAAGCTACAGAATAAGGTTTTTGGACTTTTATCGCCTCCAACTCACAAGACAAAGATATTCTCTCCCTATCTGAAATAGGGCATTCCAAAATCAGATGATTAATATTGCCAAAGGCGCCGCACCTGCATAAGGGAGTATCGCTCCTGTTAATTTTATGCAAAAACTGTGGTGTACAACAGTGACCAACCCTTAGTCTACATATAGTTGTAATGAATTCCCTACTATCATAGCTTAGACTATAAAACCAGGCTGTTTTCCAAATTTTATTTTCATCAATCTGATGGAACTTACCCTTCGGAGAGGGAAAATTGTACCAGTAATCTAGCCAATCCTTATTTAAGTTATACTTAATTATCATAGTGAAGTCCTGGAAAGGCAATCTGTGATGTGTAATGGGCAAATTGTGCCCAGAATTAGCAACTCTATCAACCTCCATGTTACCTACTATGCCCTGGTGACCCGGGATCCAGCATATCTTACCCCTTCCTCCTTTTTCAGAGGTTTTTAGAAAAAGGGCTCTGATGTCCCAAACAATATGGTGCATAATGTCTAAATTATTATTGATTTTTAAAATGCTAGATCTAGAGTCCGAAAAAATGATAAACCTCAAAAGATCTAGTTCTAAAGCCTTGTCCAGCGCCATTTTAATTGCCAATAATTCCGCAGTTAGGATTGAGGCTTTGTCCCCAATCCTGATTACCCATTTGATATTTAGAGATGGAATAAAAAATGCAGAAGTAACTGAACGGGGATTAAAGGTGACAGACCCATCCGTATATATTAAGAGAAAGTCTTTATAATATTTATCAATAAAGTGGTTAAAGCAATGACTGGTTTGAATGTTATCAACATGCTTCTCTAAGCCAGGAATATTAACAGTTGGGACTCTGAAGTTCATTAGCTTGTAGTCCCAATTGAAAGGTGGAGTAATATCGTCAGAATGAAGTTCTTTCGCCGTCCATTTTAAAAAACAAAAGGATGAAAGCAGGGTAGTGGATTTAAATCTAGAACTGAGTTTATCAGAGATATGGTATAGCATCGCTATGTTTCTAATGAGAAAATTGTTCCTCAGTGTTGCAGCTTTAAATACAAATTTGTCACACAGGAATCTCCTTCTTAGATTTAACGGAGGCTCTCCAGCCTCTGTTTGTAATGATTTAATGGGGGTTGTTTTCATTAACCCTAGACAAATTCTAATGGCCGCGTTTTGTATATTTTGTATTTTTTTATTGAGGGACTGAGAGAGGTTGCTGTAAGTGATGGCACTGAAATCAATCCTTGACCTGATAAGATTTCTATACAACATCATCAGGACCTTTGGGTCCCCACCCCATCTGATTCTGGCTAAACATCTAAGAAGATTAATCAGCTTGCCACATTTATTTACCAGATCGTTTACATGGACACTCCATGAGACTTTACTGTCGAAGCGGAGACCCAAGAAAGAAAAGGAATGAACTTGCTCAATTAGAGAATCATTTAAATTTTGGTGAAGTTAAATAGATTGATCATTGATCATTAATTTGTAAACATTTAAAAATCATCTGTCAGTTGTCAAAACTAGTCATGTAGGAAACCAAAACAAAGCAATTAATTTTATTGCATTTGATTAAAGGCGTAATTACCACAATATAACGGTCTCTGGAATTTAAAATAAATTTCAGCTTACCTTGTCAAACGATCTCAAATCGTAAAGCTTGATGCACTCCGAATTGACGCCGGCAGCAAAAATCAGTCCTTCAGGGTCGTAGGCGGCCACAGGCCTTCCAGTCAAATGCATTAACCCCTGACAGTTCGGCGACCTCAAATCCCATAACCTCAGCGACTTATCCAGCGAACCAGACAGAAACGTGTCCTCAACAGGTGACAAGCACAAAGACACCACCTTTTTCGTGTGCCCCGGAAAGTACCTGATGTATTTATTGTCGTGTAGGGACAGATACCTAATGGTATCGTCTACTTTGGTTGAACTGTGAATGGCAGTGTTTTTGGCGTGCGTGAAATGTATCAAATCCACACCGTATTTTTTGCTGTTGACGGTCCTCACTTGCGTACCCTTTTCGCAATCGTATATGACGATTTGGTCGTCCTCGCTGCACGATATCAAAGTCTCACCGTTGGTGGAAAAATCTATGCTGTTGATTTTGTCTGTGTTTTCGCGGAAAACCTTCGCCACGCGAAAGCTACGCACCACTTGATCGACCAGTTTCATCTTCATATGTACTGCCGTTTTCGAAACGGATTTTATTTCGGGTTTCGTTGAGAAATAATATGTGAAAAAAGCGTTCGGAATATCCGGCCACAACCTAAACAAAGATTACAAAGAACTGAATATGGTGGACGGACACAGACGTGGTTCATAAAACATGTTGGCAGTTATGATGAGAATTTTTTTCTAACGCAAAAAATTGTTTTGGGAGATTATAAAGGCTCCCTAAATTATTTCAAAATTTTTTGTTTAAGCAAAATGAAGTAGTGTACGAATATGAGGTAAATATCTTGCCAAACACTTAAATAAAATTTGGCGTTTAGTTACCGATTTGACTTCAACATTCAACCACAGCATTCAACTACAGAAATGTCAAAAATGTCAATTACATGATGACATTTTTCTCCAGTAGAGAGCGCTTCCCCGAATAAGAGATACGTACAGGGTTGGAGTCAGGAAAGATGTCTTTAGTAAAAAGTGTTGAATTTCTAGTAAAAGGTTGTAAACGTTCATTTAGATGCTGCCAGTCAGTGGTGTAGAATCCATTATTTCACACACGCTATGTAGCTTCAGCTGGAGATTTCACGTGGAGTAAATATTTGCGCGGAATACTGGGTATACAAATAGCAAGTTGGAGTTAATGAACAACTTCTACCTTTAGCCCGATCGGCAGAGCTTTGCCCTTCGAAATATCATTACATGTAATGACTAGATTTACTATTACCAGAAGTAACAGTTCTTGAAACTGGTCTATAGTCAGCTTTAACCATTAGAGTACATTAGGCCTTAAGAAAAAGTAATGTGCAGTCGAAGAAAAAGTAAACTAAGCTTGATTTACTCCTTGATGATGACAACTTAGAGTTGTTGAAACGGTGTTGAGTATTTAAATGGGTGAGTTCAGCAGATACAAACTGTTGTGAATGTTTGCTAACGTTTCATGTTTTGTGCTGCACGTTTCATGTTTTGTGCAGCACAAAACATGAAACGTTAGCAAACGTTCACAACAGTTTGTATCTGCTGAACTCACCCAATAACAGTTTGATGTTAGGGTGCAAAATTGTGTTTTTACATTGGTGACATACCAAAGGTTCAAAAGCATTTCCATATCTTTAAGTATTACCTCTCTATCAACGTAGTTCTGTACATTGACAAACATTTTTATGAACCTCTCCTATTAATGTTCTACCACCTTTGAGACCACTCTTTAAGTGTAAAATTATTACCGAAATAACTTCCTAATTTAAGTTCCTTCTCTGAATACTGAAGAGAGTCGACAATTAACAAAAACACATTAAAAATTGGGACTTCAAAGACCCAGTAATTTCTTAATTTAGAGTCAGTGGGGTAGTAATCTAACCCATGTACAATGGACTAGATAATCAGTGTAGAAATAAAACAAACACACCGTATATCCATGGTGTATTCCCTTTGCTCCCATCGCGTATACACCGTAGGCTCAAAGGCTGTGTCTTTGATCAACAATTCTGCACAATGTTTTATAAATTTCTGGAAAATAGACAATATGCAAACTTGCATTAAATGCCCGCACAATATAAGGATTGTATGATCTGTGGATTGCCAGGTAGAATTTCATTATGGATTTCAGATCTTTTTTAGACAAAGTAATGCGGCTATGCAACCAACATTACCCTGTATGAAAAAGGTGATACAAGGGTTTCAGTTGATGTGGTTAAGAATGTGCAATAGTGAACTAAACGTCCGCAAGAGGCCTCCAACTGTGTGGTCCAGTTCTTCAATAAGAGCGGTATTTAAAATTTTCTATGTTGTAAATAATATGACATAATTCGTAATAAATTTCAGTTTACATTATTAAGAAACAAAAAATAACTTTATGTAAATAAGGTGTTGGGATTTCTTTGCCAGTGAGTATAATTAGAAACATAAATTCATCCTCATGAGAAAACATGACAGAATTAAATCTATATATAAATAGGCAAAGACAAAACGATTAGGTACCATTTTCTCCTCTGTTTCTCAACCGATTTTCTTCATTTTTGTTTTGTTTAATAGCTACTAACGACCTTCAGTGCAGAATGCTAATCTTAATTTATAATATTGGTTCATTCATTAAATAAAATATAATAAAAATTCATTATTTACGTCCATAATGTCAATGCCAAACAACTGAATGTGCCGCGGCCGCCAGACTCAAAACATTGAGTAATTATATATAGAGACACCAATGCTGTTATATACTCAGAGCATGTACTTCTGGAAGTGGCATGCAAGCGTTGTTATTGTTTAGTGGTAAAGTAATCGTTGTATATTATAATTATACAGGGCGATTCCAGATATGTTAGAATTCTTTTTTTTTCGTGGATGGCAGAAGCAGTTGCATATATAGGGTGTTTAAAATATAGAGTAGAGCGTAATTATAACTAATAAAATAATTATATAGGGAAACCCATTAGCGGTTGAATTTATAGGATTCTTAGAATAGGTGCAGTAGAATTGTAGCTATACAGGGTGGTACACAAAATATTATACATAGATGCATATTCAGGGTGGCGGAAATGCAACATTTCGTAACCCATAAACACTTGTATATATAGGGAAGATGAAATATAGGGTGAGAGGAATTATTGATATACAGGATGATGAAAAGGAAATCATTTATAGAGTTCCATATATATGATGATTGAAATATAGGTCGGAGTAGCATTTTAGTTACAGAAGATAATTAAAAATTTCATAAACAAAAAAATTAAATATGGTGGGTTCAAAAATGTTAAAAAATATTATGCGTGGTCCATGAGCAGTTGCATATACAGGGTGGTGTAAATACATGAGATGGAATTATTATAATGAAAATTTTAATAAATGTTAGAGAATTGAGTGCAATTATAGCTATACAGGGAGGTTAGAAAAAATAAATATGTAGGGTAGCCCATTAGCGGTTGAATTGTTGTCATATTAAGAATTACGAATTTGAACACAAATAAAGTCCTATGAATTATATCTGAAAAAAAATTGAATTTCGTTACTTATTTGTAGAAGCGAGATGTAAGATCGACATCTAGGATTTTCGAGGAAACTATCACACAGCGGTAAAACGATAAAATTTTCAGGTTACGTAAGCTGCGAGAGATATTGAAATTGGTCGAATTTCGACCACTGGGCGACAGCTAGTACATATAAGTTAAATACAAGTAACAGAAAAAGAAAAATTTAGTAGTAAAATCATCAGTATTGGGCACAAAATAACAATAATTAACTCTCAAGACTAAAAATTACATTAAAAATTGGGGTATTTAAAATGATCAGATATGATATAGCCCTTATTGATGTCAACGTCAACCTATCTGTAATACATTGTTACATTGATACGTCAAAGGCTCTACCCCAACACTTTTGAAGATTAGTCCCCAAGTAGGAATCATCAGCCTGCCATTCATTGTTTTCAAACTGATCAACTGAAACTTAAGAAGGAACTTAAACTTACAAAAGAGCGTCACTTCTCTTACATAAATTTCCAAATTAAAAAAATTGAAAACGCAATTGCATGAAACACTTTTAGGAACTCTACCGAGTTCCTCTTTTTATTTATTTGTTTCATATAAAAAAATACAAGTATGCTTGCTTAATATAAAAGTTTTATTAATCTTTATAATAATTTAGCCATAACCAAATTTTAAAATGCACTGGCAACATCAAGATCATTCATAAATCCATTAATTTTAATTTTCACGAAAGTTTCACCTCTGCAAAGCTCTTTGCCAGATCTAGGAGGTCATTAACGTTGGCGGAATTATTACCAGAAGCTTGTGCTGAATCCGGTTTACCGCCACCTTTGCCTCCGATCTTTTTGGCAACCTCTACTACCCATTCATTTGCTTTCAATCCTTTCTCCACGGCTTCTTTTGGAACCGAAGCTAGGGAAAAAATCTTATTAGAATCCTGATCCACAGTGATGAAAAGTGCCGACGTGTTAGGACTTAGGGTTCTAACTTGCTTCAAGGCAGTATCTAAAGCTTTAGTATTGTTAAATGCTTTCAATTCCTTGACCAAAATTGGCAAATTAGGATTTTCTTTAAGGAAAGTTTTGATTTCGTCTACAACTTTCGTTGCTACTGCAGCTTTAGCTGCACGATCTTTATCGTCTAAAGCTTTCTTCAAATTCTTCAGCAGATTCCGCATTTCATCTTTCTTCCAGTACGGTATGACAGCCTGTGAGATTTCGTCAGTCAGTTCTACAATTTTCTTAACATGGTCTTTAGATTTGCTACCATCTTTATCAGCGTCAATGGTAGATTTAAGCTCGTTAAGCCTATTTTGCAAAAACTCAGTTCTCTTAATCGCTTTTGTTGCTTCAGGTCCCGTAAGGGCAACTATCCTTCTTATTCCCTTCGCTATGGCTTCTTCACTAGAAATAACAAAGTCCCTAATATGTCCGGCATACTGAACGTGAGTACCTCCACAAAATTCTATTGAAGTATCATCTCCAGCAGGTCCTAGAGGATCTTCCTCTAATTTTTCCACTGGAATACCTATGGAAACGACTCTTACAGGATCAGGATAGGTTTCATCAAACACAGCTCTCAAGCCTCTAATTGATTTAGCTACTCCAAGGCTTGCTTCTTTCGCGTAAACCTTTTCATTCTTCAGTATCAAATCCTTTGAGCTTTCCTCTGTTAATCTAACTTGTTCTGTAGTTAATGCCCCCTTGCTGGTGAAATCGAACCTCAATCTGTCTGGAGCTACCAAGGATCCCCGTTGATCAGCTTCGGTACCTAAAACTTTCCTCAAAGCGTAGTTCAAAACGTGAGTGCCCGTATGGTTGCTCATAACTAGTCTTCTTCTGTTTGCGTCTATATGTAGGACAACTTTGTCACCAACTTTCAAAGTTCCTTCAAGGCTGCCAATGTGGATGATGTAACCTCCTCTAACTTGGACGTTTTTAATGGAAAATTCAACACTTTCATCTCCAACTTTTACCAAGAAACCAGTGTCATATATCTGACCACCTTGTTCAGCATAGAAGTTCGTTCGATCCAATAGAACTCCGCATTCTTCCCCGGTGTGAACTTCATCAACAAATTGTTTGTTGGATCTTAGTGCTATGACTGTTGCCTCACAAGTGTTAAAATTATATTCAGACTCTGGGTTCTCAGAGGAGGTGTAGTTATACTTTGGGGCATCATCTGTTGGTGGTACACCTTTATTTTGTAGTTCTGTAATGGCGTGAACATCTAGGTTGATAGTATCAGCAACTCCAGCTCCTTTGCCCTAAAATTTGCAAATAAACTTTCCGTTAGTTCAATTATTATGAATATACCTGGGAAGCAATTTGTGCCAGCTTTTTGGATTTTTCATAGGCTTCCATATCAACGTTAAGGCCCTTTTCTTCTGCCATAAGTGATGTTAAATCCACGGGAAAGCCATAAGTATCGTAAAGCCTCCATGCTACATCTCCTGGTAGTACTTTGCTATCTCCCAATTTTGTTATAGTTCTGTTCAACAAATTCCTACCCCTAGAAAGTGTTTTTAGAAACTGTTCTTCCTCTTCATTGATTGTGTCTATTACAGCTGCAAAACAAATGCAATGAAACAAAAAAACTTGGGTGGTATGTCAATTTTTGTTACCTTGTGGGTTCTTTTTTACTTCTGGGAAAGTGTCTCCCAAAATTTCCACGACAGTGTTAACCAATGAAGCGAAAAACCCTTGCTTGGCATTTAATTTTTCTGTTGCATACCTCACTGCTCTTCTGAGGATTCTTCTAAGAACGTACCTGTAATCAAGAATCAATATTATAAACAATGGCCTAAGTAAAGATCCTTGAGGTACAATTATTTTTTTCTGACTTACCCTCTTCCTGTATTATCGGGAGTACCTCCATCCGACAAAGCAATAGTCAAAGTCCTAGCGTGATCAGCTAACACCCTATATGCCATATCAATACCGTCTTTATCCTCATCTCCAACTCGTCCTTGATATTTTGGTGCATTTGTCCCCCTTTGAATGGCTTCAAATAATGGAACAAATAAATCGGTATCGTAATTCGACCTCTTATCTTGAATAACAGATACGAGTCGTTCAAGTCCAAGACCACAATCGATGTGTTTTTTCGGAAGAGACTTCAAAGTACCATCAGTTTCACGGTTGTACTGTATGAACACGAGGTTCCAGATTTCCAGGACATCGGGATCGTCTTGGTTTACGAGTCCTGGGACTTCTCGACCACCGATTCGATCGTAGTGTAGTTCGGAACAAGGTCCGCAAGGTCCAGTTTCGCCCATTTCCCAGAAATTGTCTTTCATGGAACCTGGCAAGACGTGTGATGGTTTTACGCCGAGATTTAACCAAATCTGAAACAATTCATACCTGATATTTTTGTTTTTTTTTAAACAAAATATATTTCTGTCGCTTCAAATGGTAAGCAAGTTTTATTATACATAAGATCAACACCCAATATGCAAAGTATAGAATAAACATCAGTGTATTGGGAGCAAATTAAATTGATTCAGCTACGTTTACCTTTAGATTTGTGCTTCTTTTATTCATAGTTTTATTAACTATTGACAACGGGGTCTGACCTAGACCAATGTTAGTCTGAAGGAGGTACGAGTAGCAGCCTAAGCTATGGTTGAGGTATGTCGATGACACCTTCATTATTTGTCAAAACGGAGAGACAGAACTACAGGCATTCCTGGAGCACCTGAACCAATCCCAACCATCCATTAGATTCATTATGGAGAAGGAAGAGAGTGGTCGTTGATGTAAAGTATCAAAGGACTAGGACCAGAATCCAAACAACAGTCTACAGAAAGGCTATGCATACAGGATTATACCTTCACTACAATTCCAAACACCCATCAGCAACGAAAACTGGCATCACCAAAACAAAAGCCAAAAATATCTGTAGCACACCTGAAGCCCTCAAAGAAAAACAAGTGAACCTTAGAGAAGACCTTTTGGCAAACATATATCCGGAAATGATCATTACCAAGGCGTTAGAAGAGGTGGACAAACCACCTAGGCAGGAAGAGGACACCACGGTAGCAACTCTACTATTACCATATACTAATAAAGGCTTGTCAGAGAAACTTAGAAGAATTGCACACAGCTATGGAATCAGAATGATCTTCGAAAGCAGCAACACCTTGAGAAGCATGACTACAAGAACGAGGCCCAACGCACTAGCAATACCAAATAACTGTATATACAGCATACCTTATGCATGTGGCAAACTTTACATTGGAGAGACAAAGCGATTGCTGGACACCAGGGTTAAGGAACACCGCACAGCTACTCAAGGGCGGAGGTAACGAAGTCTGGGCTAGCTAATCACGCATGGACCGAACACCATAATATCAACTGGGACCAGTCCAGAGCAACTCTCAAGGAAGAGCACTGGTACAAGAGAAAATTCATAGAGACAGCATATATAATCTTGAACAAAAATTTAAATAGTGAGTCCAGAGTCCAAATTAAAAATATTTGGCGAGCTCCAGATAAGACCCAATGAGGGTTAAGGTTAAGGGTATAAATACAATGGATAATCTGAATTTCCTATCATTCACCTGATGACGATAGCAGATACACAGCTATTGAAAACTTGTGAGATCAACCACTTCAAGATGATTGAAGTCCAAGGAAACCTTGAGGTACTTACTACTTACACAATGTTTACCTATATACCAAGTTGTTTACATAGTATTTTTTCAAATAAAAGGAATATAGTTTCAAGTAGAACTTCATTGTAAGATTGTCATGAATCTCAGGACTCAACCAAGTCCACATAGTAAAAAAATATCTCTTAAAATAGCCTTACAGCTTATTATTTCTGACAGAAATAGTTCATGAGAATACATATTGGATGTGGCCGATGGGATATTTAAAATGTGTTACTCTTAAAATATAAAAGAAACAATAACATTTTGAACATTAATTATCATTTAAATGTAAATTATATTTTATTTTTATAAGCAATTTAAAAAAAAGAGGTTCTAAATTTCTAAACATTTCTAAGGGGATCTCTTTTAATTAATGGTATAAGTCTTTTTAATGCTCTGCCAGAAGAACTTAAAAACTGTAATAATGTACAAAATTTTAATAGAAATGTTTGTAGATATTTAATAAGAAATTGTGATAAATAATATAATCTATGTATGAGTTATGTGTATCTGATGTAGTTTATGTTTTGTAGATATTTAGTAAGAAATTGTGATTAACTTATGATTAAAAAAAAAACAGTGATAAGTAACGGAATGTATTATATTGTTAGCAAAAATGCTAAATAAAGATATTCATTCATCATTCATTCATTAAATTTGTCAGAATCTTCTTTATATATGCTCGTTAATTACTCTAAAACAGCTTAAACCATATATTTTTCTATATTAGATTTGCTTCCAGACAATTCAATAAAAAAAGTTATAAAAAGATTGCTATCCCCCGAATTTCCATTTGTATTTCTGAAATGACTTAACCAGTGTACACAGTTTAAATGGTATTCTCTTAAGGCAGATCACATATAAAAAAATACCATTTTTAAATTTAAATAGGCTGCAAAGCACAAACATCCTGACAAAACTAGAAAGAGAGAGCAATTGAAACAGTAAGAGGCTATTTCACTCGATTGAGAGCCAAGCGAAATAGCCTGTTCTGCCTGTTACTCTCTCTATTGCCCTTTCTTTCTAGTCGTGACTTCATGACATGATATTTCTGTCTTGCAACCTACTTACAGAATTATAACCTAAAAGTTTTTAGGCAATCAGAAAAATAAATGAAAAAAAAACTCCATTATATAACAATCAATAATTATTAATTACACAGAGTGTTTTTAACTGTTTTAATTTTTGTTTATTTGAAGTCAGTTGGTGTTTTTTGAAAACAAATTATTTATTATAAGTGGCACTGAGAGTTCTGACTCTCTCATAAAAACCAACGAGTCTATATTCGTTGTAAAAACATACCTTGTTTTTATTTTTTTAGAACAGTATATTTTTCAATCAAATAAATAAATATTATTGTTTTAGCAAAAAGACTATTATTTTTGTATATTTTGTTCTCAATTATTTTCACACTTTATTTTCTTGACATAAGATATAGTACACAGCTTTCTATCAAGAAATGAAAAAAGTCAAAACAAATTCATATTAATCATATTTGAAAATGTATGAAAAAAAAATTTATCATACCTGTTTGCAATCATTATCTGGCTCCAATCCAGAACCTGGATCTCCTCCAAAATAAGTAACATACAACCTATCTGACTGCAATTTCAAGTTCTTAGTCAAGAACTCCCAAGCCCAAGAGCACACTTCTTTCTTGAAATAATCCCCGAACGACCAGTTACCCATCATTTCGAAAAATGTATGATGGTAAACATCCTTACCAACATCATCCAGATCATTATGTTTGCCTCCAGCTCTAATACACTTTTGAGTATTAACAGCTCTTACAAGCTTCGAGAGGTCACTGTTTGGGTCTACTGTTCCCAAAAAAATTGATTTGAATTGATTCATTCCGGCATTGGCAAAAAGCAATGTTGGATCATCCAGAGGTATTGTAGATGAGGAATGTACATAGACATGATTTTTTTCTTTGAAAAAATCGATGTAAGAGTTTCTCACTTCTTTTGCAGTCATCGAAACAGCCATGTTAATATTTTATGTACCAACACTACAATTTTATAAATATATCCAGAATTCTCTACCAGTTTTTCTACAACAAAAATAAACCATAAATTGAATTTACCATATGGATAAAAAAATTTATAAAGTATTTTTATACACTACAGAAATTATTGACTCAGCCGGATTTAACAAATAATTATGTTTTCAATCAAACTTAAATTTAAATATCGTACAAAAAACGTGAAATATCTGAAATTATTGTGCAATATTGAAAACAGTACCTCATGCACGCACGTTTAACATATGCAACTTTGGTGATTATAAAAATCTAGAGCAGAGTTTGAACTAGAAACCACAAACAATCACCTGAATCACCTCCACAGATCATACAATAAAGATAGATGGGCAACTCAATGTTATAAAATGTGTTCACATTTCGTCCCATGCTAGGTTAGAATATGCATAAAAAGCATCTTCAGAACTCCTTCAAGTACTAAATTTGACGTTTGTTGAATTTGACAGATCATCACCAACTAAAAAGAAGGAATCTGCAGTTTCTGGTCCCAAATGTCACCAATAGAGGGCTGTACCATCGAATTATTTTATGCGTTCTTCGGAAATAACACCACAATAGAAACAAAAATCTGTATATTCAAGGAAAAACCAAACGTTTCCAGGTCTATTCTGACTTCGTTTTAATGGCTTTACAGCATGTATTGAAAATATAAAATGCAAAATGAAAGTTTGATTAAATGTCATATCAAACTTTCATTTTGCATGTTATATTTTCAATAAATTTTAGTCATTGAAAACGAGGTCAGAATAGACCTGGAACATTTGATTTATCCTTGAATACAGATGTCTGTTTCGATTGTGATGTTATTTCCTAAGAACACAAAAATAATCAAGAATATGCCACAAATAAGATTTAGAAGACAACGTACCACCAAAATAAATTAAACTAATATTGAAATTAAATTTATTTATTTACAAAAGATAAATTAACAAATACAGTTGAAAATGGCACTACTTATTTATGTATTAAAATGATTCATAGTTAAAACTAACAAAAACAGTATAAATATCAATATTATATATACAGTGAGGGATGTGTTGGTAGAAATAATTAAATCATTTTATAAAAAAATGCACAAATGGTTGGAGTTTTCAATTTTTAATTTGCTTGTGTTGTGACTGTTAGAGAAAACTAATCATACCATTATTACTTACACAATTCAAATTTTCATATATACTTCCATAAACATTCTTTCAACATAAAAACTAATGCATGGACTGCAAAGTGCATGTGCCGATCACCATTACCAAAATCTACAATTCCAACCATATGATCTTTTGAAAAACTATAAGTAACTTTAAGACACTTCATCAAACATTAGAATACAATATTTCTCTTTTTCTGTTAGTTTATCAACAATTCTATTTAAATATTGGAAGATATGTTCATTATAGCTGCAATTAAAAAGTACAGTACTTACAAGATTACTAAGATTCTTAAGAGATGACAAACTAAAACTTTTGATAGAAATCTATAACATTTGGCACTTTGTTTATACAGAGATAATGCAAATATTTTATCATCTACTGAAAACGTCTTCCTTTTGGTTTTAATTATTGATTCCTCATTTGACTCAAAAAGAAATTTGTAGTTGAGCTATTATTCAAATACCTTATTTCACATTTCTTCTGATGTAATAGCGGTAAACGATTTTTGTGTTCATTTTAGTAGCCCTTCTTGCTATTCTCTTTCACTTCAATAGTTGTTTTCAAAGGTTCTGGGCATTGTGGCTATTTGCAGTTGAAGACTTCTTTCTTATCATCCACTCTGTTGGCGTCCTGTCAAATACATCAAAAGTTATAAATTATTAAACAATCACTAAAAAATGCTTACCCTTGTGTACTTGTTTCTTATAATATTCTATTACTGCTACAAATTATTCAATACCTTAAAACAATGTATAAATACTCCAAGAATGGGATTTAATACAAAATTCCACTCGAAATAAGAAAAATTACAGAGATTAATGGCTTCACAGACAAAAATCACATTAGTAATGGCCGACAAAAACAATTAATCAAGCTTGATTCCTTGCCTTGCAGCTCGGTGTCGATAAAGAAGATCACATTGTGTCAACTGGATATATTCGATTACCTGTCAAGAAATAGTACTTGAAGGAGTTCTGAAGGGGGCTACGTTTACAGTTCACCGACAGCTGGACCAACATTGCCTATCTGAGTTACCACCCCCTGATCACCTCTGTCAGGGGGTGGGAACTCATATAGGCGAGATTGTACCACAGTTGAATGCGCCCTCTAGCATTTTCAAGCGGCCCTAAATAAGACGGTTGCTGGCACTCGTTTGAATTTTTTCGGTTGTTATCGGTTACCGTCGTTGTCGTCCATTTTTGGTAAGATTTATTGTGGCATTGAATCATACAAAAAAATGCCTTATTATTCTAATATTGGAGCATTTCTTTCTTAGATTTCTGAATGTTTCAATCAAGCTTCTAAAAGGTAATACATTACAGTATTTACAAGATAACTTATTAATTATATATTTTTTAGACAGTATATTACAATTTAACAGCAAAAAAATATGACTTCAGCGAATCAACAATCAAAAACTGTATTGCAAATGCCCGGCTTTTGGTAATTTGTGAAGCTCATTTTAAGGAGGGTGCACGAGAGGATTCAAACTTTTACTGGTATGTTCACATTTCTCATATATTCTTGTAGTTCATATATTATTTCTTTTTAAGTAATGAGAGAAGTGTGGGAGACAATTTTGCATGGTTTTCACCAGAAAAAGATCCGGTTACCACTTGCAGCCCCCAATTGTTAGTGAAAATTCCTGAAAAAGTGTACAGAGGTTAGAAGAGGCTTTTCAGAAAATTTTTAGAAATCATGCATCAGAGTCCACCAGTTCAGAATGTCAAATTATACAAGCCTTCCAAGGTAAGCAATTTAATATTGGTTTTTAAATTATTCATAATTTCTTTGTTTTTTTTAGGAGTGAACTATCAAAATGGAAGAGAACAGCAAGGTGAGCCACAAATTTGATCACGTCACAGTGGTTACAGCACTTGAAGAAGAAAAAATGCAAACTAAGGTATTTAAAAATGTAAACAGTAGAAGTCAAATGAGAAAACAACAGTTAAAGCCAAAGGGCAGATGCTTTTCATAAATGATGAAATTTTGCTTTACTTATCAATATATAAACAAAGTGGCAAAAGTTATAAATATTTCTTAAAAGGTTTTTGTTTACTACCTTACTAAAAACTCTTAAGTAATCTTGTAAATAGCATTATTTTTAATTGTTGGTACAATGAGCATATTTTACAAAACTGAAAAAAAGTCTTTTGTTTTTTTTTTTTAGATCTAATGTTTATTTCTCAAAGCATGTTACTATTATTTGTGAGTATTATGTATTTTGATATGATTTATTATATGAGTTTTTTAATATGTACTATTTCCCTAATATTTGTTAGTTTTTGTGGGAGTTGTATGTATATTTACTATTTTGGGTATCATTTATATTGTATTGTATACTACTCTAAATGCAAAAGAGGTAGAAAATAAAAATTCAAATATACAGAATATTGCATAAAGAAGCAATCATCACAAGTTGCTTTCAATATATATAGGTTCCTCATTGTTGTTGTGGTTCATCCAGTTTGTTTAGTTTAAGTTATCGATGTAACAGTTAACCTAAAATTTGAGTGAACTTGGATTTGCATTTTTTGAAGGTAATATTGAAAGTTAATATCAAAATATTACCTTTAAAAATGTTAAATGCGAGTTTACCGAAGCGACAAGTTAACTTTTCATACAGACCTTAAACTAAAAACAAATGTATATTGGTAACAGGGAAACAAATATTTGTAAACTGTTAATGTTATGTTTGTACCTTTTTTGCTATTATTGTTCGGTGTGAATAGTTTAATATTTAATTGTATTTGTAATATATTTTATAAATAAAATCAAAATTATTTGGGGATTTTTATTTCGCCATAGTATTTTTTGGAACGATAAGAACTAGCAGAGAAACACACCGATTAGATAGTGTGCAGATTCCTTTTTTATCGGCAGTTAAATTCATACAGATAACTATCTCGAAATACACAAATGTACATTTTTACTATTTGTTGAAAATGATAGATGGCGAAGACTGTCATTTTTGGAACACAATTTTTAACACATAGTTTCCTATCTATTCTCTATTGTATGATCTGTGACCTCTGTGACAATCACACGCGTGTGGCATTCAAAATTTCGAGGTTAGGTTAGGATCACATTTGACAGCATGAAGGCAGGACCGTATTGACAATTTCCAATGATTGAAGTTATATATTTTTATTATTATATCTTTTTGCCAAATGCTCTGGCTATTATTGCCATTCAAGGATTTGATTTTACTTTCTGGATGACCTCTATTGTATCCAGATTTTACCACAGTATTTCTAGAATACATATCTCTGACTTGACCATACCATGTATGGCAGCCCACTATGGGTGCCTTTAGGAGGAAATTCATTAAACCACAAATATCAAAAGGGTTTAGCTCTGTGGGAGCCCTTGCCAGGTTTTCAGGCCCTTGGTTGGAGTTGTGGCAGCAGTTTCCCATGAATTTCCTGACCGTCCGGGCTGTTGCAAACAGGAGGGCTTTTTGCATTAGTAGGTAAGGATGTTCGGCCCGGTCGAGGTATTTTAAATTGTTTAATAGATGTTTTGAGACTACTCCTGTTGTTGACATAACAATTGGTACAGTTCGTGTGTTATTCATGACCCACTGAGTCTATTTGAAATTCCAAATCCCTATAATTGCTATTTTCTCAGCCTGCTTGATATTTATATCAATGTTGTTAGGAATTGCTATGTCAATTAAAGTTATTTTCCAAGAGTTAGTCAATTTCGTGCGGCCCCAGTATAGCTTGTAGTTGTTATTTTCTAAAACAGATTCTGGTTCGTATTTATAGTATGGTAATCTCACCGACGGTGACAGTTCAAGTTTCAGCGCTAGTCCTAATGCAGTATTTTTGCCACAGCATCGTATCGTTTCTCGTATTTAGTTGCTTCACAATCTCCTGTGATATACTGGACAAATTCAGATGTTTGGCAACCGTACCTGCCCCTGTTGTTAATAGAAGGGTCTTTAACGATGTACTTTAGAAAGCTTTTATTTTGAATTACTTGATCTTGGATTGCCAATATAAAGCCTTCCGTTTCCATGAAGAGACTTCTCTTTCTATTTCAGGAGTTTCTGATCAGTAGTCTGGTGGCGTAATTGGACGTGTTGTTCTGTCAGTCGCAGTGGTGTTGAGTCATGAACCTAGCTTATGACTCTGTGTAGATCAGAAAATTCTACTACTTTCTGGAAATTACTACGCAAAATCGAAATTTGTTGATCTCATAGTTTGCTTAGATCTGTCAATCCTCTTCCTCCTTCATACCGTGGTAAGTTGTACGTTCAGCAGAAATCTTTAGATGGTGATTTTGAGCTTTTGTTAGTAAAATTCGAACTTTGCGTTGTAATTGTTCAATGTCAGTCTTGCACCAATTAACTATACCGAAAGAGTAACTGAGCACTGAACACGCGTAGGTGTTAATAGCCTCAAAACAGATTTTTACTTTTTAGTTTGGTTTTCAACAGTCATCTTACCCTTCTATAAAACTCTGCTGTTAGGTCCTTTTTTATAGGCAAGTGATCAATACGTTGAGCCTACTTTCTAGACTTGAAGAATCTCAGAAATGCAAATTTGATCCTGGTAGTAGCGAACCTGATATTTGTATTAAATGTCCCAGATATACTTCCGGCAGTGCATAACTTAGTAAGATGCTCTGAATTGCATACTAGTTCACTATACATTTACCTACCTACCTTTGTTTTCTTGATGTTCATGTTTAAGTTTAACTCTATTTTGTAACTAACTGCACTGAGTTCAATCATTTGTCGTTGAAATTCTATATTTTTAACAATTAAGACAATATTATAAGCAAGTTTTAAATGATTGAAAATATTTCAGAAGATACATATTAAATCCGCTGCGAATAGTTTTTGTGATATGGCGCCATCTTGTATGATTATGATTGTGGCTTTGGCTTCCGAGTACGTATGGGCAAACTTTGAATAAATGATTTACCTAGACCTTGTTTACTTACGCCATTGATTACTGTATTCGGTAATATAAAGCTAACTTCCTTTATAGTATGGTACTGAAACCACTGGGCAATCTGACTTATTTTTGTGACTGAACAGAGTCTAGTCTATGTGTATTCTATTCTGTATGATCTTCGTGAATACTTTGTGCACTACTGGTAGTAGACTTGTCAGTCTTTAACTCAAGAAATCTTTCTTACTACCTTGTTGTCGATTAATCATTACTATGAGGCTACTATTCCATTGTTCAATATCTGTGTAGTTCTTAAACTTTGCATATACATTACTGGCCAGTTATCTGCCTGTTTTTCTATTAATCTTACCATTCTTCATGTGTTTGCCTGTGGACTTCCCTTCTTTCACAAGTACTTTTGGTGTTTCTTCCTTTATTATCTGTATCTATAGGTCTCTATAGTATTTAATAATGTCCTCAAATATATTATTTACTATCTTCTTCTAGCTCTTCTTCAAGAACTGCTTGATATTGATAGGAATTTGTCTTTCAGGTCTTTTCTGTTGGTTGGAGTTTTTTTTTTTGAAAAGTTTGAACCTTTCTAATTTCATATTAAGGGCAATTCTTGCTCTGACTGGGCCAATTGAAGTTTCCTAGATCCACTTCCTATTGGAGCTTTTCTCAAAAAATGATGATAAGTACATTTTCTGATGGGGTGGGAAATGTATTAACTTTGTTTCTGCTTCTAAAAATTTTTGATGAAGAGTGTAAGTTCTAACATGTTAATGTCCATTTTCCTTTATAGATACTATTAAACAACTCATAATATTGAATATTGTAGGTTTCTACACACACACAATAATTGAAGGTTTCAAGTAGGGTCACAAGTATAAAAATATGGCAAAATTAATTAATAATGATGTTATTTTCAAACACTTTCTTCCACAAAATAAATTAATAACTTAAACACCTATGTATATACTATTAGATGAATATAGCATGCTGCTATCTTAGGGGAATAAAGAACAATTATTTCAATATTTAGTCTTTATTTTCATCATTATTCTCTTCATTTTCCTTATGCCTATCATAAATAATCCTAATTTGCTTCAACAATTCTAAAATATTTGTTCCTAATTTAGCACTAACCGGTATAACAGGCAAATCTGTATTTTCTTCGAGTCTTTTTACATTTTCCTCAGCCTCTGGCAAATCTATTTTATTTGCAATCACCAACTTGCTTCTTTCATTGAGACTTGAGTTAAACTGTGACAGCTCAAACTGCAAAGTGTTCAGATGCTCCCAAGGTTCAGGATTGGAAACGTCAATGACAAACAGAAGTGTCATACATCTTTCAGCATGTTTGAGGAACCTTATTCCAAGTCCTTTGTTCTTATGGGAATCTGGAATCAAACCGGGCAGGTCTGCAACTGAAAGAAAAAATATGCATTAGATAATAATTTGTGAACATCAAAAATTTGTTAAAGTTTATGTATGTTGTATACACTAAGTTTAAATTAAGTTTCATATCAACAAAATGCAAGTAAACAAAATTGTATGACAATATACACCGTGAAAATATGCTAACCTAAAAGGATACATTAAATTCCAAAGATCCACTTAACAAAATACCACTACAAACAAAATTATAACTATAATAACTAACATCTAAAAGAAGAGGCAAAATAAGAAACATCGCACTTAGAGGCCCCAAATTATTTTTAACAAATAAAAACTAGAAAGAAACAAGATTTAAGTTTATGATAGCACTCTTTAATGAATTGGGATACTGTAATGACCTTGTAAGTGTAGCAACGTCGTGGTGTCAAACATAAATCATAAGATAAAGAAATAATATCGGCTACAAACACCTAAACTGTGTTTTTATATATGATAATTTAGAAATAACTTGACACAAATTAACTTGAAGGGATCCATTTTAATCAATTAATTAATCGGAAACATTATTTATTTGATTCATATATTTCTTTTAGATACATATTCTTAAATAATAAATAAAGCCTAGTTATTAGTTGCAACACAAAAACTACACCAAACTGCACAGTTTGATCCAAGTTTTGTTAAAATTTAGAGTTATCGACTATAAATACCATATTGACAAAAAAACAATGGCACTTTCTAAAAAATCCTATAACTGTTTTTGAACACTCACTTGAACTGTTAATCCTATATATACAGGCATTTTCAGAAATAATAGTTTGGGCAAAAGGTTTATGATTTTTCGCTGGCTATTTATTGATGACCTTGAATTTGACCCTGGCTATGATTTTGAAGGTCAACTTGATTTTTTAACTGGAACCCATATTTTTTATTACGGATTGGAAAAGATTCGCAAATTTTCGGTCCGAATGTGACATTGATCATGACCTTGAACTTGGTCTTCAAGATCATTCCGTAGTCAAGGATGGAAGACAAGTTTTTGAAAAAATCACCCCATTGACGCCAAATTTGTTATACGGGGGTTTTCAACGACGATGATTAGTTTATCAAAACACACAATCCAAAATGTCGGATCTAAGATGGAAGTATCTTTCGAAATCCGGAGTGAAAAGTCGGGGTTCCTATGCTAAAAACAAGTTTGACATTGGAAGGAGCTTCAAGGTTAAGATCATGGTCAAGATATATTTATATATAAATTATTTGCCCCGTTTGAAATATATAGTGAAAAATAGGGGTTTCCTATGAGAAAAACAACTTTGACATCAGAATGATCTTGATGGTCAAGTTCAAGGTCATGGTCCTCTTTTTTGTCAATATCATATGTAACAACTGGATTGAATAAATAAATAATTTACAATATATAATCATTTATGAAGTAAGCTCAAGGTTTGTTTTAATTTATTTTCAAGGACAGTAAAATTGTTTTCTACCTTTTCTGTTCTGAATATTGTACTTCAAAACCTTCTCTAGATTTGCTAAAATTGTAATCTCAAGTATAACATATTCATTATAGAATTTCATATATATATATATATATATATATATATATATATATATATATATATATATATATATATGTTATGAAACCTTCAAGGTCAAGTCGATTTTTTCAAATGGGACAACATATTTTTGACCTCGGAAATGGAAAGATCTGAAAATTTTACGTTCAAATATGTCCTTGACCATTTTTAAAACTTGACCTCTGGTGGTCAGTAAAGTTCAAGTCAAGGTCAAGAACAACCTCGTTGCGTAGCTCGTCAAATATGGGTTTAAAAAAATGTTTTCAAGAACTAAGGTTTAGGATTTTTCCACGGCAATGCGATGCTTAGTATGGCTACGCAACGAAGTTGTTCTTGACCTTGACTTGAACTTTACTGACCACCAGAGGTCAAGTTTTAAAAATGGTCAAGGACATATTTGAACGTAAAATTTTCCGATCTTTCCATTTCCGAGGTCAGAAATATGTTGTCCCATTTGAAAAAATTGACTTGACCTTGAAAATCAAGGTAAAATTCAAGGTCACAATTCAATAGCCAGGGACGAATCCTATAAGTTTTGTTTGAAACATTTTTCTCTAAAATGCGTTCCCGCCGAGATAAAATGCCGTTCCGGGACTTTTGGGACACCCTGTATATATATATATATATATATATATATATATATATAAGGAGTTCATATAATTTTATTTCACAAAAATGTGTTATTTTACTTAGGCTATTCAAATTGGTGAACCACGTAATATTAATAACTAAACATACTTGCTATTTGCTCATAGTCTTCATATTGTACCATTCCCAAATGTGGCTGAAGAGTCGTAAAAGGGTATGGTGCTACTTTTGGCCTGGCTCTGGACACTGCTCTAAGTAAAGTACTTTTACCAGCATTAGGGAATCCAATCTAAAACCAAAAATAGGTAAAAAGGACCCAACATTTTAACATTAACTTACCAATCCCACATGTGCCATACTTCTAAGTTCTAATATATATTTTAAATTTTCCCCCTCAGCTCCATATTCACATATTGTAGGAGACTGTTGCGTATCAGATATGAAAAAATGATTGCCTTTGCCACCACCTCCTCCTCTGGCTGCCACAAACATGAGTCCTTCTCTTTCTAGGTCCCCAATGATAGCTCCATCTTCATTTCTGATTATTGTTCCCACAGGGACTTTGAGTATCAAGTGATCAGCATTTTTGCCATGACAATCTTTGTTATAGCCTAAAACATAAATATCATTAATGTAACTTCTTTAAAAATCATACTTAATATTTGTCTCTCAAGTTTAAAATTCAATTGTTATATTTTTTATTGACATATGACAACTGTATACATTCAGAAACCGAAACTTTTACAGAGATTTATATATCTTCATGATTAACAAAAATATCCAGTTTCTTAACAATATGAAATTAATAATTAACTTGTAAGCCTGTTATGTGCAGAGTTTGAAAAATACAGATTTTTTTCAAGAATATCTATTATACTTTCCAAGTGGGCAAGAATAATAGTTACAATTCTATAGCATATTTTCATTTTCGCATTGTGTACCTCATTGCTATTATGTTATACATAAGAAGGTATACAAAATAGAGCAATTAGAATTCTATTGTGTGATAAAATACACAAATTGTTGTTATCTGAATGATACTTGTGGCATATTTTTCAATGTCTAAGTGCTTCTTGGGAAATAACACCACAGTTTAAAGAAAATTGCTGTATATTCCAAACGTTTCGGGGTCTAGATCAGACCCCGTTGTCAATGGTTACGAAACTACGGATTAAAAAGACACAACTCTAAGAGGTAAATTAAAATATTTGACAATGTGAATTATTTGATTTTTGACGTAACTAAGAGAATTTTATTTGTAATATACAGGGTAGCACAGAAATTTCTAAAGATCATATAATCATAAAGTTCCTTTCAAATTGGAAGAATTTGAAAGGGAGATCTTCAGAATTTTATGTGGCGCTCCTAGGTGCGACTTTGTTATAAGATAGTGCATTCGCCAAAAATGCGACCAAAGAACTTTGGTGATTCAGTGATCCCATTAAAATCATAAGGGAAAACCTAGGAAAAACCTTATGAACTATCCCGATATTGGGTTGTTCACAAGGACATGACCATTAGCAATTTCTTCCTTAATCATCGGCAACCAGGAACGACTGAATTCTACGGAGGTGATAGCGATACAATCGTTTTCATTTAACAAAATTAAAGCAGACTCTTTTGGTTTTCTTGGTGTTGTGTTCTTCTATGTGTAATATAACTGAATTTTGAAACTGTATTTTATGACCAAGGTCCCAAGCATGTTCACAAATTTAGGATTTTTCAAATTGTCGTTTTTTTATGTAATTTTTGTGTTCGTTTATTCGAACATTCAGAGGTCTAGAGGTTTCTCCAATATAGAATTTATTACACTCACACGGGATTTTATAAATGCAATTTTTTTGTATTTCGAGTTGTGTTATTTGGTTTGGTTTTTGATATAATTGATTTTAGTGTATTTCTTGTTTTAAATGATGTTTTGATATTATATCTGTTTCCCACTCTTTTTCGTCTTTCTGATAGACCCTGTATGTATGGTATAGTTATTGTATTAATGTGATTATCTTGGGAGTCAGTGTTGCTTGGTGAAGTTTGATGTTGGTTGTTAGGGATTGTTTGGTATTCCATTTTTTTAACTCATTATTAATAAATTTATTTGGGTAATGATTGGCAGAAAGTACATTTTATATAAACGTTTTTTCTTCATTGAATTTATTGATATTAGAACACTTGGTTTTTGCTCTGTCATATAGAGATTTAATGATACCTCTTTTAACTGAACTTGGATGATTAGAGTTAAAGTTGAGATACCTGTTAGTATGAGTTGGTTTTCTGTAAACTTCTGTTTCAAATGTCGATTGTGTTTTGGTTATTAAAATGTCTAAGAATGGTAATTAGTTAATCTGTTCAAGCTCTAGTGTAAACTGAATAGTTGGTTCTGTGTTGTTTATACATGCAAGTAATACATGTAAATCCTCAAGATTATGTTCCCAAATAATGAATATGTCATCAACATAACGCCAGTTATATTACACAAAGAACACAATACCAAAAGAAAACTAAAAGAGTCTGCGTTAATTTTGTTAAATGAAAATGATTGTATCGCTACTACCTCTGTAGAATTCAGATGTTCCTGGTTTTTTCCTAGGTTTTTCCCTTATGATTTTAATGGGATCACTGAATCAACAAAGTTCTTTGGTCGCATTTTTGGCGAATGCACTATCTTATAACAAAGTCACACCTAGGAGCGCCACATAAAATTCTGAAGATCTCTCTTTCAAATTCTTCCAATTTGAAAGGAACTTTATGATTATATGATCTTTAGAAATTTCTGTGCTATCCTGTATATTACATATAAAATTCTCTTAGTTACGTCAAAAATCAAATAATACAAATTGTCAAATATTTTAATTTACATCTTAGAATTGTGCCTTTTTTATCCAAGTTTCTTAACCATTGACAACGGGTTCTGACCTAGACCCTGAAACGTTTGGAACATACAGCAATTTTCTTTAAACTGTGGTGTTATTTCCCAAGAAGCACAAGACACACAAATTGATGATATGCTATGAGATTTGAAAATTTAAAATGTCTTCCAAATCATATAAAAGAATTGACTAATATTTATTAGAGGGGCAATAAAAAACAAGTTACCCAAGTACATTTGACATTTTTTTAACCACAAGATTGAACACAACTGGTTATCAATTGAGAATGGATATTACAATATAATTTTTAAAAGTTTTCATAATTTATTTATTAGTTTTTGGTTATATTATTGTATATATACTAGCAATAAACACATATTATTAATAAGTTACTACCTTTTTCACCATCTTCAGCTTTAGCAATAACAGGTATGTGATGCAGATCCTTAGTATCAGAGTTCACTTGAAATATTACATGACCTCCATTGCCCCCATCACCACCATCTGGCCCTGCATTTTCATTGCTCCATAACGATAAGAACGACACACAACCATTGCCTCCTTTACCTCCCGAAGCACAGACCTCTTTAAAATCTAAAAATTTTTGTATCTTCCTTAAATTTAATAACAATAAATCTAGATAGGTATTACTTACTGTTGGTTTATCAGATTTTGGCTTTTTACTTCGTAATGGTTTAGCGACTACATTTTGGGAGTATTTACAAATATTTGTAAAGAAATTAAGAGCTAATTTAGGTTTTACTAACATTCCAAAGTTTTAAAAATCAAATTCTAACCTAAAATGATGTGATGCATAGAACAATGATTTATAAGTTCATTTTTCTATGATGTGATGTCACATTGCTAAGACAGTCTGTGACACAAAGCAATAAAATTACAAAAAAAACAGGAATACACATCTCTCATTAAAAATAAATTTATTTATTAATGATTTATTATATTAGTTAGTATTTTAATATGGTACATTACATTTTAATCAGATCAGTTGTAATTTATTATTTTTTGAAATTGCTATACAAAATACAAAGCTTAAAGCACCCAGAAAAAAAATATATTTTAGCCCCCTGCTCATCGGCAACACTTATTACAACTTGTAGATTTGGCAATAATATAGGTCTTTTCATAATCGAAAATTTTTTGTTACCGTGCGTCATTTTTTTGAACAGTTTTCATACCATTGGCATGTAAATACAATGTTTTTGCCCGAAAAAATGACAAAATTTGACGCATACACACTAAAAATTTTCGAATGAACTTTCAAATGTTGCAGTTTTAATGTTTGAAATTTGAAACCATTAATTAAATATAATTGCATAATGAACCAACCTTACTAATTATTCATTAGTTTCTGATTACTAATTATATTTCCATATATTTAGTTTGTACTTTTGTAATTGTATTTTACTATACTTGCTCACAGTTGTCCGCAGCATTTTTCCTTTAATTCTAAGCACAACTATATCTGCGTGTACTTATAAGAAAGTTTCCCATGATGGTGTTTTATTTTTACCGATATTTTGGGAATAACTACCATACTGTTCAACTGTAAGTTTCAAAAGTACCAAGAAATTCTGTTGTCTCAGTGATCTCATAAGGAAAACTTAGGAAAAAACTTATGTATTGTCCCCAAGTAGGGAATTATTTCAATTATTTGTGGGAAAGACACAACCATAACTAAGTTAAATAATAGGCAACCAGGTATATAGCTGTCAAATTTGTTGAAACTTAATCATTTCCGGTTGCCTATGGTTAAGGATGGCACTAGTTATAGTTTAATACAAGTAAGATAGCTTTTAATTTTGCTTTTGTCTTGTGTTATTCTTAGTGTGATATAGCCCCGCGGAGTGCCAAAAATTATTTTCCAATGTGATGATCAACATGTTAAGAGCATATAACCAATACCATTATTAGGTTCATCCTCAGTTATAAGCAACCAAATTTACAGCTTCCAAATTCATAGGTTTTTTCCATCAGAACGAATTACCGACACACAACCGATAATCTTCGTCCGCGGTGACGAGTTACCATTTACAATGATGTTACGGGCAATACTATTACCAGTTGCTTATCTGTTTTACGTCGTGTTGGAACATACCTCATTGCAATTTGTTTGCGTGTAATTAAGTTATAATATAACACAGTTCAATAAGACTCTTTAATTTTCGTTTAGTCTAGTGTTATTCTTTGTACGATGTAGCCCTACGAATGTGAATATTAATTTCAAAGTTGACTTATGCAAATTTGTGATTAGTTTCATCCTTATTTATAGGCAACCAGGTATATAATGTTCAAAGTCCGTGCAATAAGTCATTCTTGGTTGCCTATATTCAGAGATGAAACTATAATCTATCACAATTACGCATACACTTGAATTTTCGTTTTGTCTTGTGTTATTCCCGAATTTTATATTCACAGGTGGCGGTCAATGTGTTAAGAGAACATAATCATAACCACATAAGAACTTAATAACTATGATTAGTTGTTTTCTGAAGGATACTTGTGACTTGTTTTTCAATGTTTAAGCACTTTCTGGGAAATAACACCACACCTCACGAAATTTCTGTATATTTCCAAACGATTCGGAGTCTAGGTCAGATTCCGTTCTCAATGGCAAAGAAACTATGAAAACACAAGTCAAATAATATATTTTGTCAAACATTTTAATTTTACATTTAGAATTGTGCCCCACCGAGAGTAATCTTAACCCCAGGAGTCTAGTAGATGGTCAGTTCTATGGGTTTAAACCACATAACGACTATTTTAAATGTAATAAACCAAGAAAAATGAATTTCTAAGTACTTCTTGAGAAATAACACCACAGTTCAAAGAAAATTGGTGTTATTTCCCAACAAGTACTTAGAAATTGAAAAATATGCCACAAGTATCATTCAGAAAACAACAAAAATAATGAGTTAAAAATTATATTTTGATAAATTCTGTACAGGATCCCCCCCTGGGGCCCTGGGTGACCATAAGAACTTCTAGTTAATTGGGTTAAGTGGACTGTAGTTTTGAGTTGGTTCTATTTTGATAAAAAACTCATTTGCCTTTCATAAGAAAACTCTCCTGAGTTTTAAACTTGAGAGTCAATTAATCAGTCAATTGACATTACCAAAAAATGTCAAGCGAATATAGTGCAAAACATTCAAACACTGTTCGACAACGATTCCTGATAAGAAATCGAAACGTCACAAAAAAAAACATAAGTACAACACAAAATACACAACATATTATACTGGCATACAGTTGACAAATCTGTAGATCTACTTTCTCACAGTTAATCCTGCGGGAGAGTTTTTTTATATAAGAGGGCAACTAGTGTTCCGGGCAGTTTCCACAAACTGCCCTTAGATACTACACCTTGATATTCAAGTACTTAACTTATCTGTATTTTTCAGAAACCATTGCAAGGAGAGAAAATCCCAGATGAACATTCAAAATAATCATTTACCTCCTCAATCATTTATAAACTACTTAAAGATCTGATGATATCTGTGAGTAGGTTTTCTGGGAACTTTCAAATTCGGATCAAGATTATGCTTTTGTTTCAAAATGTCTAAGATAATTAGTTTGCAATTTTTTTCAGTGATCGTTGAAAATTATAAAAATAGTTGGTTCTCTGTTGTTTATGTCGCCTTATATTATTCTTCATAAGTTTTCAAAATTGTGTTCCTAAACAATAAATAAGTCTATAACATAATGTAACTAGAGAATATAATCTACTTAGACTTCCATAATGCAAGGGGGGGACAACAAACAAATCTAAGCCATGACAAAACTAGACCAGGCCTTTAGTTGAAAATATTCACACAAACTATTAAAATTTCATTATTGTGTCAATGGACAACTAGGTAGCACCTACGAGTGATAGCTGGGTTTCAAAAGATATTTTTTTCAAGTTTATCCTACTAGAAAATAGCGTTATTGTTAGATCATTAGAATTTAGAACGATTTGAAAATAACAGTAAACTATCCACAATGATCATTAGAAATAACTATATCTACCTATACATATGTATTTCAAGTATAAAATTAGATTTTCAATGTCTTCCTTTTAAATATGATTTGATATTCAACAAAAAACGGGTAGATATTAGGCTTGGGTAGTTCGCGAACGACCTAGGTCTGAAGAGCGCTCTGTTACGTGAACTACGCGAACTAGTTCGCCGATGATTCCACTCTTAGTTCTTTATGTAAATACAATTTATTTTTCTGACATCTACTTTATAATGGAGTGGCGCTACATTATCAACCAATTGATAAATTTTTGCTATTGAACCACTAACTATTAGGTAGGAAATTCAATAGCTAGGAAATAAAGAGCTGATCCAGGCGTTAATGTCCCCCAGAGTACACCAGATTTCTTATTAAAGTATGTATGCTAGAAATTTGAATTACGCGCTACAAACGCGCGCCTTACTTACGGCCAATAAGTAATCCGCGTTATTCCATCGTTTGGTGTCGCTAGTGGACCAAGGGATACGATTCGGAGAGATTTAAATGACATTAGTCGAAAAAATATTATTTATTATGGTAAATGGACATGACAGGAACTAACTGCCGAAAATTTCAACAGGAAAAAGGCAGAACTTGTTGCGAGGTAGTAGATATTTTTGTAAATATATAATTTTGTAGGTCTAGGCTGCAACATTTCCTTAAGTTGTTTATTAATAACCATGCAGAATATACGAAAATTATGTATTTATGGTACCTGATTTTATCACTTATAAATATTTCAATCCATCTCATGACATTCTTTTAGATGATGGCTTTGAAACAGTTTTTTTCAATCTGTTGAGGAAAAAATACACAAAACTAAAGAGGGAAAATGTACAAAGAACAGCTTTTACTAAGTTTGAGAAAGGCTTGTATCGATAGCGCGACATATTTATGGGGGCAATTTGCTTCAGAGTATAGAAAGGTCAATATTTTTCTTTTTTGTACAATTTCCCCTTTCTCTTTGTGTATTTTTCCCTCAACAGCTTGAACAAAAAAGTTATAAATAAGGCTTTTTATTGACTGAATATAAATAATTATAATTTAAGTTGATTGTTTTATGAAGAAGTAATTTTCGTATTTATAAATAAAATTAAATAGATCTGTAATTAAATAGATCTGTAATTAAAATAAATAAGTATATATATATATATATATATATATATATATATATATATATATATACTATACATTTTTCAATTGCCTCCTAAAATAATGAAAAACTTGATCGTAGAGCACTCTCTAATGCTTATTATTCTGAGTCGTGCAAAAGAACTAGCGAACTAAAAGAACGAACTAGTTCACAATAGGACTTCGAACTAAATTGAGCGCTCCTAAAGACGAACGATTATGCCCAAGACTAGTAGATATAACATAAAATGGTGGTGCCCCCTGGTTAGAAGTTTTTAATACAAAGCAAGCACACTAAAAAAGTAGAAAGTGTGTCTTCCCCTTTTTTAAGGTGTTTTGCTCAAAATCGTGCTTGAAATAGGTAAATTTGCCTTTATTATTTGTGAAACAAATAGTCATAACAAACTATTTGAGTAACAGAACACCTGCAGCGATAAGATTATTTCCAAGTTGATTAATAATGAAATTCAGCAAATTCCACTAAGTTGAGTCAAACTCCCTCCTCCTTGTTTTCTGGGTTGTGAAACAAGGTTTCTGTAATACCCACCGGGTCACTTCGCCCGCTTCGTTCAACAAAAATGCCATCATGTCAAAATTTAACGTAATTTTTCCAAATAAAACTCCAAAATCAAGGGCGGCAAGTGACAAAATTAACGTAAACTGTTCGGCCAAAATTTCCACGCGCTGGAAATGCGATTTACATGTAAAGTAACGAGTATTTTGTAAATTCTGCAAGCCTGAAATATTTGTACGTGACAATATGCATAAACTAATGGTGAGTAATGATTCGTCAGCATTTTTTTAGATCGCACATGTTGATAACTTGTTTTTGCAGGCACCAACTAGAAGATCGATTCTAAAAATATGCAACAGACATCATCGCGATGTGTCGCCTCCAAAAAAAACAAGAAGAACCACAAGCGGATGTCACGTAAAACAAACTGGAGGCGAAAATTCAACACCAAACCGAAGGAAAATGCGGAAAAATCTGCTGCATGAATTTTCTGAGAACGAATCTAGCAAAGGTAATATTGAAGATTATAGAAAACGTAGGGGCCCCTTGTCGCGTAAATTGTCCAGCGATTCTGTTATATACGTGGGTACAATAAAATCGCAAGATTTAAATTCAAATTGCATTCCAGTTGTGGATTTAACGAAAAGCACTAGTAGCTTATCTGATGACAGTGTGTATTCGAAAACATTGAAAACAATATATTTTCCTACTCACAATTTTGATCGAAGCATACATTTGAGAAAAAATCTTGTCACTACCTCTCTGGTGAATCTGCCAGTGATCAAAAAACCCATTATCAGAATACAGCGCTTCAGTTCAATAAATGAAAATAAATTGTCTGTATTGAATATCGATAAGTTCCTGGAACCCTCAGATTTTAATTCCCCACACCCTAATATTTTATCGAAAGCTGCTTTGTCAGAAAGTGATCAAGATATCATAAATTGGATACTAGATCAAGAAATTGACCCTGCTGACAGTGTTGTTTCGTATGATTCGTCTTCACTGGACACTGGATGCAAATCTTTACCAGAACTCGTTGAAAGGTATGATGTGAATTCAAATTGTACCTTCGATTAGAACAAGTTTGGTGCCATTTTGTTCAAAATTCATACAAAAAGTGCTGTTAGATATTTAGTTTTGCAGTAATAGTCCTGTTCGTAGGTGTTAGTCCTGTTTTGTCTTTCACGAAATGTGTTGTAAATATTAAACAATGTTATATGGTCAAGTTGTCAGGTTTGTATTTTTAAATTGTATAGTAAAGATGATTTTCAAACAAAGATTTATTTGAATTTGTGCTCGTTTTTGGGGTGTTTCTCTGTAAACTTTACAAGTCTTTCTATGCAACCATTTAGCTAATATTAAAAAAATCTACCTAGTTTATAATAAACAAAAATAATTGTTACTTTAGGAAATATAGACTATTTTTGGGAAATTGATACAGGGAGCTATGTATTTAGCAGAATATTATTGTTTTAAAGCAAAATTTTATATTTGCACTTTGGAGTTTTGAAATTGAATAACATAACAATCACAAACTAAAAAAAATCATATTTTTTAAAATGTTAAATAAACACTGAAATCTTAATAAATATCACTATTGAATTAAATCTCTCCCACTGAAGGTGTCTTTAAGTACTTTGCAGCTTACATGATAGAATTAGTCTCATTAAATTAGAACTAATTATTTTATTTATAGGTGAATTAAATTTGAATGATACTTTATTTATTTTTAAACATAGGTTTGGCTTAGGAGGTTTATTGTAATATCTGCTACATCATCTTGAACAAGTGTAATTGTTTGACCTTTTACTATTGTAGAGCTTTAAAACCGTGAAATGAATTTTGTTATCTTTATTGATCTTGTCCATTTGTTAGGCCTTACTGTCAGATTCTGAGTGAGTCGAGTCACTTTCCACAATAAGCTTTGACGTGCCATAAATTAATATTCTGAGATTGAAGTATAGGCAACCAATATCTCTCTGGAAACTTAACAAGTCCTTCTATGCAACCATTTAGCTAACATGGAAAAAATTAAGGAAATAAATATATATCTAGTTAATAATAAACAAAAATAATTACATTACTAGAGGAAATGTAGACAATTTTTGAAGAATTGATACAGGGAGCTATGTATTTAACAGAAAATTATTGTTTGAACGCAAAATTTACGCTTTTATATTTGCACTTACTTTGGATTTTTGAACTTTAGAAACATAACGATCATGAACTAGAAAAAAAAATAATAATTTTTAAAAATGTTTTAAATAAACTCGTAAAGTCTTAATAAATATTACTATCAAATTAAATCTCACACACTGAAGGAGTCTTTAAGTATTTTGCAGCTTACATGATAGAATCAGTCTCATTAAATTAAAATTAATTATTTTTTTTACAGGTGATTTAAATTTGGATAGAGAATCAGTCTCATTAAATTAAAATTAATTATTTTATTTACAGGTGAATTAAATTTGGACAATACTCTATTTATTTTTCAAAGTAATTGTTTGACCTTTACTATTGTAGAGCTTTAAAACCGTGAAATGAATTGTGTTATCTTCATTGATCTTGTCCATTTGTCAGGCCTTATTCTCAGATTCTGAGTGAGTAGAGTCACTTTCCACAATAAGTTTTGACTTGTCATAAATTAACTTTCTGAGATTGAAGTGTAGGCAACCAATATTGTCACAAAAGCAGCTTAAATGTGTTATCACTGTCTCAATGGAAATTAATACCAAACACAAAGGGTTATACATTTTTCCCATTAGCCCAGGTCATGAACTAAAATATTTGACAAAACTTACACTAGAACAAAACCAAAAACAACGTGTTCTGATGATAAAACATGATTAATTGATATGAAATACAACATTTTTTTTCCATGTGTTTTTGTTTTTTTATCAAAATAACGGTAACAATTTAGTTTTTACCTTTTACTCAAAATTTGCTACTATAGCCAATGGGTTAGACTATTGTAGAGAAATGAAAAAATAAAATGAGCTACTATATGCTTTATTTCGTTAATTGGTTTCTCAATTAATGATATCTACCCGAAATTACAAACAACAAATTAACCATTTATATTTATTTTTTATTGTTAAAACATTCTTATTAACTTAAAGGTAAATTTTCTCATTCCCAATTTATGTTGGAAAAATAAATACTGTAACCCCAGTAGTTTTATCAAAAATTCTATCAAATCTGAGCCATATTAACGCACTGGATGCCCTATGAATAAACCAGCATTGGAGAGTAAAAGACTTGATCTAGAGACCCCTCGTCTCGATTTTCCAAAATTTAAAGTATAATTACATACAGGAATTGAAAATATTTGGTTATTCTGAACTGTTTCATCTGGACCAGTCCACTCGAAAAATTGGTACCTGTGAAACTATATCCTTGCAATAAATAATCTTATTGTAATGTATAATTTCAAGCAGACACATAAATTTCTAGCATAATATAGATTTGTGTAAGAAAAATTATTTATTATATGGATAGAGGTTTACAAGTATGACCCATAATTTTTCGAATGGACTCGTCCACATGAAAGAATTCAGATTGGCTAAATATTTTCAATATTTATTTGGATTTATACTTTAAATTTTGAAAAAGTAAGATGATGGGTCTCTAGATCAACTCTTTTACTTTCCAACGCTGGTTTATTTGTAATGATAGGGGCATTCGATCAGCTAACATGGCTGTTTAAAGAAATGTCTTCCATAGGTTTGACTGAAAGGACCTAGCAGAATCCTCATGGAAAATTACTTTCAGGCGAAAATTTTTCAAATTAAAGTATGTGATAGCTCTTGCAGAGTAGATCAAAAGTGCTCGTGGGCACCAAGCTCCAGAGTCAATAATTTAGGATCTACAGCCCTCTAAAGTTGACCTGGTCCAGAATCCTTATGGGAAATGGTTTTCAGCTATTTTTTTTTTTTTCAAATTCAAGTATGTGATAGGTCTTGAAGAGTAGATCAAAAGTGCTCGGGCACAAAGCTCCAGAGTCAATAATTTAAGATCTACAGCCCTCTAAAGTTGACCTGGTCCAGAATCCTTATGGGAAATGGCTTTTAGCTAAATTTCAACTTCAAGTATGTGATAGGTCTTGAAGAGTAAATTAAAAGTGCTCGGGCACAAAGCTCCAGAGCCAATAGTCAAGGATCTAGAGCCCTCTAAAGTTGAATCCATTTCCCATAAGGATTCTGGACTACATCAACTTTAGAGGGCTGTAGATCCTAAACTATTGGGTTTGGAGCTTTGTGCCCATGAGCACTTCTTATCTACTCTTCAAGAGCTATTACCTACTTGAATTTGAAAAAATTTAGCCGAAAGCCAAGGATTCTGGACCATGTCGACTTTAGACGTCTGTACATCCTGAACTATTGGCTCCAGACCTTTGTACCCCTGAGCACTTTTGATCCACTCTTCAAGAGCTTTCACATAAGGATTCTGTGGTGTCTTTTTGCAAAAAGTACCGGGGTTGCAGTATTTATTTTTAGAAAATAAACTGGGTATGAGAAGATCTACCCTTTCAGTTAATAAGAATGTTTATCTACAAAGAAATATATATACGATTAATTTTATTTTTGTATTTTAGGGTAGAGGATCCATTATCTAAGGAAATTAACAAAGCTGAGCGTTTAGTGCCTCATTTTGTAGGTTTTTTTTTGTCAAAAAACAAAACGCAGCGATAAAAAATGTTGAATTTTGTGAATTAGTCATGTTGTATCATTAGAACACGTTCATGTTAGTTCTGTTCTGCTTTTAATTTTGTCATCACAAGGACTTTTTCTCTGCAAATGACCTGAGGTTTGACCTTTGACATATATTATGACAATGCCAATACTTCTTTAATCTTGGTTACTTCTTGTTGTGTATCACCTATAACCGCAAAACCACCTGCTGTCATCTTACATGCTCTGTGGAACTCCAAGTTCACGTGTGTGCATATGCAGAAGCAATGATGATAATTTTAACGTCACAACATATATAATATAGTGAAGTTTTATTCATATACTCGTATTAGGTTCACCATTCAAAATGAAGATTTTTGATCTGAGATCGAAACCATTAAAAATCAGATCCTGATTCTTGTTACTAAAGTATTTAAGACGATACTTCTGTCGGAGTTCTTCCCTTTTGAGCTTGTCGTTTTTGTCATACTCATCTCTTTGGCTCCTCTTTTTTGTTTTGATAAATATTTTCCTGCAAAGTTTGTATGTGTATCGAAAACAATGTCAAAACAGTCCTCTGCCGCTGGAAATAGTCTTATGTCCTATCATAATAATGTTTTTGGTGCAATACTCTAATGAATACAATACCCAGAGTACAGACATATTAGGTATTTACAATCTATACTTGTTTATATTATATTGGCCTGAGACAACAAGTAGCCCAGTTTACAGAGAAACACTCTTTTTAAAGTTTGTAAAATTTATTTAGTTTTCATTTAATATTTAAATGATTTTTGATACACATTATTCTGTTGAAATTTAGAAGAAAATAGCTCAAAAAAATAAAATGTCGACATATTTAACTAACAATAGAATAATATTAGGTACCTAGTTTTTTTTATTTAAAATTCAGTGAAGTTGTGTCTTTAGATTGTCACTTATTTTTACGACACACTAGTAATTAGACCAGAGCATAGCGGCGTATTCGTTTGCAAAATTGTTTTAAATCATATATACTTTTTTAATGTCCGAAAGGTCTTCTTGATTATAAAAGTGTAAGATGACACTTGATATCTTTTGACCATGTCTAAGTACTTTTTGGGGAATAACACCACAGTTTAAAGAAAATTGCTGTATATTCCAAACGTTTCGGGGTCTAGGTCAGAAACTATGGATAAAAAGGCACAATTCTAAGATGTAAATTAAAATATTTGACAATGTGTATTATTTGATTTCTGACGTAACTAAGAGAATTTTATTTACAGTATACAGGGTAGCACAGAAACTTCTAAAGATCATATAATGAATTTGAAAGGGAGATCTTCAGAATTTTATGTGGCGCTCCTAGGTGCGACTTTGTTATAAGATAGTGCATTCGCCAAAAATGCGACCAAAGAACTTTGTTGATTCAGTGATCCCATTAAAATCATAAGGGAAAACCTAGGAAAAAACCTTATGAACTATCCCGATATTGGGCTGTTCACAAGTACATGACCATTAGCAATTTCTTCCTTAATCATCGGCAACCAGGAACGACTGAATTCTACGGAGGTAGTATCGATACAATCGTTTTCATTTAACAACATTAAAGCAGACTCTTTTAGTTTTCTTTTGGTGTTGTGTTCTTCTTTGTGTAATATAACCGAATTTTGAAACTTTATTTTATGACCAAGGTCCCAAACATGTTCACAAATTTTAAATTTTTTTTATGTAAAAAAACAATTTGAAAAATTCAAAATTTGTGAACATGCTTGGGACCTTGGTCATAAAATACAGTTTCAAAATTCAGTTATATTACACAAAGAAGAACACAACACCAAAAGAAAACTAAAAGAGTCTGCTTTAATTTTGTTAAATGAAAACGATTGTATCGCTACTACCTCCGTAGAATTCAGTCGTTCCTGGTTGCCGATGATTAAGGAAGAAATTGCTAATGGTCATGTCCTTGTGAACAACCCAATATCGGGATAGTTCATAAGGTTTTTGCTAGGTTTTCCCTTATGATTTTAATGGGATCACTGAATCAACCAAGTTCTTTGGTCGCATTTTTGGCGTTTGGCACCTAGGAGCGCCACATGAAATTCTGAAGATCTGAAATTATTCCAATTTGAAAGGAACTTTATCATTATATGATCTTTAGAAGTTTCTGTGCTACCCTGTATATTGCAAATAAAATTCTCTTAGTTACGTCAGAAATCAAATAATACACATTGTCAAATATTTTAATTTACATCTTAGAATTGTGCCTTTTTTATCCAAGTTTCTTAACCATTGACAACGGGGTCTGACCTAGACCCCGACACGTTTGGAATATACAGCAATTTTCTTTAAACTGTGGTGTTATTTCCCAAGAAGTACTTAGACATTGAAAAATATGACACACCAATATCATTTAGAAAACAATCTTTTGACGATATTGTTTAAACAACGAAAAACTATATAACTTAGAAAAAATGCATTTTTTGCAATTAATTATTTTTTTATATTTTTTACAATATTTCGAATAAAAAAAAGTCCTCACACCCATCATCGTATCTCCAACCCATTAATTGTTATGTATTTTTAAAATTGGAAATCGCCGAAATGCACATTTTTCTTGAATTAAATAATATACCTTAAAAATTAAAATGCCATAGTTTTTAATTTTTTATCAAGAATTTCAACTATATTAAACAAAATAGCATAGATAGATTTTAAAAATGTTGTTTAGTTCTATATATTTTTTTACATTATAACAATGTGCTTTCTACGCGCACGTGCTTTTTAGAGAGGAGTATTTTTATCTTACTCTCATCTCCATGTATAAAATGAGTAAGAAAAATGCAGACGACGCACTTTTTTCGCAGTTTTTCAACGGTAATACTTGAAAAAATAACATTTCTGTTTCTCATATAATTTGATTAAAAATTTTATATTAATGAATGAGAAACAGTTAAGTTATTTTTTTAACCTATTACCGCTGAAAAATCGCGAAAAAAATTACAAGTGCTTCGCCTGCCTTTCTCTTACTCATCTTATACAATACATAGAGAGAGTGAGATAAAGATACTCCTCTCTCATAAGTGCAAGCGCGTAGGAAGCATATTGTTATAAGGTAAAAAAAACATAGAACTAAACAAAATTTTTAAAATCTATTTCGGCTATTTTGTTTAATATAGTTTAAATTTTTAATAAAAATTTAAAAATTATAGCATTTCAATTTTTAAATATATTATTTAATTCAAGAAAATTAGGAATTTCAGTGATTTCCAATTTTAAAAAATTCATAACAATTAATGGGTTGGAGATACGATGAAGGGTGTGAGAACTTTTTTCATTCGAAATATTGTAAAGAATATAAAAAAAAAATTAATTGTAAAAACTGCATTTTTTCTAATCTATATAGTTTTTCGTTGTTTAAACAATACCGTCAAAAGATATCAAGTGTCATCTTATACTTTTATAATCAAGAAGACCTCCGGGGCATTAAAAAAATGATGAATTAAAACAATTTTGCAACCGCCACTATGCCCTGAACTAAATAGTCTTCTTCAAATGTGTTAGTAATGGTTTGTGTTTCACAAAAACCGTTGTAAATAGTGAAAAAATGTTATATAGTCAGGTTTGTATACGTAAAATGTGTAGTAAAGATTTTTTCTATCAAAGGGATATTGAAAGTTGGATTTATTTTTATATAGTTTGTAATATTTAACAAAGGTTAGTTCTAATTAAAAAAGGTTTTGTAATACTCATTAATTCTGTTGGATAGCAGTGGTTTAAAATACAAGAAAATATCTCAGAAGTACTCAAAAATAGTGTTCATAAATGTTTACGAATTTATGATATTTTTGAAATAATAACATACTTGGTGTTCAAACAAAGTAACAGAAGATCCTCATTTCACAGCGTTGCATTATGTACTGTAAATGGCGCTTTGAATAGTAAAGTTAGAGTACTATAAACAGGTATTGAGTATAATGGTTAAGTCATCATCAAGGAGTAAACTAAAACAGTTTTCGAATTTTTGAGTTTGAGGATTCAATTTTAATGCGTGAACACTAGTTTCAAAAAAATATTTTCACCAACCTTAAAACAATTGCGACACCTTTCAGTCCCCCCCCCTTGTCCGAAAAAAATATCCCTACGAGTTTGGACTAGTCTGACAATAATTAGTGCAGTTCTAATAAAATGTAAATATTCATAAGGCCTAAAATTAATTAAGGCATTGACAGTTATAGTTATAGAAGTGGTTACCGACCGCACTTGTATATTAGTGTAACCACTTTAGTTTAATAAATTAAAAATATTCATAATTATTTGCATCATAAGTTTGTATATAACTCAAATCTGCCTCAAAGAAACCCTTTCCATCGTAATAGCCTATTATAAATTTATACAGAATACCCCAAAAAGTATGACAATGATATAACAACTCCTCAACAATGCAAATTTTTGAAAAAAGGTTCAAGTTTTTTTCCTGGATACTTAAAGACGACCTTCACCATGACCTTGAAATTTAAGCTAATTTTTTTAAACGGTATCTTATGTTTTCGACCCCGGAAGTGTTTGAAATGGCCTTGACCGTGATCTTGAATTTGAAGGTAATGTAGTAGATATTTTTTTTAAATGGGAACCATTTTTTCGTCGTTGAAAATCGAAAGCCCCAAAATGTTTCTAAGATAATTTCAAGGTCAAGATTAGTTTATAGGTCAAGGCATTTATTTCTTATTTCAAAAATGGAAAGAGCAGATAATCCTACTTCTAGATATGTCCTTGACAACGACCTTAATCGCAATTTTTATGAGGTCATCTGAAAATCGAATGAAAGGATAGCGCAGTAAATTTAAATGAGTCGTACACAGTAAATCCCTGCTATTTGTAGGTGAAATTGTATTCAACCTTGACCTTGAGGGTCATTTCACCGTCACATTGAATCCACCATCTTAAATTTTGAAAATTGAAAATCAGAATCTTAATTGACGCTTCCGAAATTCTGAATAAGCTCAAACCGAAAAATTCTTACCTGCCATGACTTGCAAGCTCCTGGTCAAGGTCTTGTGTAAACGTAAAATCTTCTAGTTTTTAAAATCCCTGGTTTAAAAATATGTGTTGCACGTAAGAAATCAATTTGACCTTCAAACGACTTTCAAGGTTATAATAGAGGTCATGGCAAAGGTCATTCCATCTAAATTTTTTCGCCCTTCAGCTTTGCTGAGTCAAAATTATAAAGTCACATTTAAATACAATCGGGTTGTCCTTGAAATAATTTTCGAGGTCAAGGTCATCGTTCCTGGCGAGTAATTCTGCATTTCCTTACTTTGAGAAAAAAAAACATATTCATATCAAAGTTTACAATATTGTATATATTTATTTCTAGAGTATAAGTTTGTACATATATTACTTATATTTTAAAGTTGTTGACCTTGTTATGCAATAGCATAGCTGTAAGAGTGGTTACCGCATGTGCTGTAAATTAGTGTAATCACTTAGGTTTAAAATTACTTACTAGTAAGTGCATACTGAAATGCAACATCGTCTATAGTTTTCTTCGAAATTCATAGAATCACGCCTTATGCTTAGACAACCACAACTCGCAAGCCGATAGTGGGAATCGAACCCACTAGGCGAAAGCTGATTTCGTTTCAAATCATGAACTTCGCTCAAAATGTAAAAATAACCTTCATCATTATTCACGAATCCTAAGTTCTTAGATAAAATCATATTTTTCTTAATTTTCATCACCGATGATGATCATATATTTTTTGAAGTATCTCTAGTTTGATTGTAAATAGTGTAAATAAGAAAATTATAACTTTGCACATATCGTTTTTATGTTGTTGCTGACTCGAGATCCTACCCGGGATAATATAGTTATAGCAGTGATTACCGCCTTTAATGTAAATTAGTGTAACCACTTTAGTTTTATCAAATGAAAACCACGCATGTTAAAAATTACAGTATATATTTATTTCTGTAGTGTAAGGTTGTATATATCTCATATCGTTTTTTCATAACAGTCAGAAAATGTATATAACATGTTCCACAATTCAATGACAAGCCGAAACCCAGGAATTGACCAATTTATGACTACCTTGATTCAGATATTCTCGTATAGGTCGGACATAATGAGCAGTGCCACCGTCAGTTTGGTACCACATTATACGTTAAATGTTTAATGCACAAAATCTATATAAATTTTAATGCAGGTAAAAAGTTAATTGAAAAGCCAGGTTACTAGAACAACAACAAATAGTTGGTGGAATTGTATTCAACCTTGAGAGTCATTAAACCGTCACATTGAATCCACCATCTATATTGGCGCTCCCAAAAACCCCTACTTAATGAATTTTTCACCTTGACATTACTTGCAAGGTCATGGTCAAGGTCTTGTGTTAATCTAAATTCTTCTAGTCTTTAAAATCCCTGGCTCAAAAATATGTGCTCCATATATGAAATCAATTTGACCTTCAAACGACTTTCAAGGTTATGATCGACGTCATCGCAAAAGTCATATCTTCTAAATGTTTTCGCCTTTCATATTTCCGTGGTTCAAAATATGGAGCTACATTTAAATAAAATTGGTTTGACCTTGAAATAACTTTCAAGACCACGGTCAAGGTCACCGGCCCGGGGAGTAATTCTGCATTTCCCAACTTTGAGATCACTACATAAATTTCCGATATTGAAAAACGCGAGGTAATACTTATATATTACGAAAAAGTCCATATTCATATCAAAGTTTACAATATTGTATATATTTATTTGTACAGTATAAGTTTGTAAATATATTACTTGCGTTTTGGAGTTGTTGAGCATGTTATACAATAGATGTAAGAGTGATTACCGCATGTGCTGTAAATTAGTGTAATCACTTAGGTTTAAAAAATAATTTGAAAGCCAAGTTATTAGAATTCAAACCTTTCTAGCTTGTGCCGATGGTTTGGCATTTTAATTTCATTCCTAATTACTACTGATACACAATTTTTACAGTCTATTATTATATAATCAATTTAGGTATCTTTTGCCCACATACTATTTCAGCATTCTAAACTATTCTTATTGGTGGCAAATTTTACCACAAGGAAATAGAAAATACTACATCTACCTTGTTAAGTGACTTGTCTCAATCTCAATAGTTTTTCATAGATTCACGCCTTATAGTTCGAGAACCACAACCCGGAGGCCGATAGCGGTAATCGAACTCACTAGGCCAAAGCCAATTTCGTTTCAAATCATGAATTTCGTTCAAAATGTAAAAATAACCTTTATCATTATTCATTGATCCTAATTTATTAGATAAAATCATTTTTTATTAATTTTCATCACTGATGATAATCAATTTTTTTTTTAAGTATCTACAGTTTGATCCATATTCATATCAAAGTTGACAATACTGTATATATTTATTTGTACAGTATAAGTTTGTAAATATATTACTTGCGTTTTGGAGTTGTTGAGCATGTTATACAATAGATGTAAGAGTGATTACCGCATGTGCTGTAAATTAGTGTAATCACTTAGGTTTAAAATTACTTACTAGTAAGTGCATACTGAAATGCAACGTCGTCTATAGTTTCCTTCGAATTTCATAGAATCACGCCTTATGCTTAGACAACCACAACTCGCCGGCCGATAGTGGGAATCGAACCCACTAGTCGAAAGTCAATTTCGTTTCAAATCATGAACTTCGCTCAAAATGTAAAAATAACCATTGTCATTATTGATGAATCCTAATTTATTAGACAAAATCATATTTTTATTAATTTTCATCTATCTATAGTTTGATTGTAAATAGTGTAAATAAGAAAATTATTTTAACTTCGCACATATCGTTTTTATGTTGTTGCTGACTCGAGATGATATAGTTATAGAAATGGTTACCACCTTTCTTGTAAATTAGTGTAACCACTTTAGTGCTATTAAACAAAAACCACCTGCATGTTGATATTTTCAGCATATACAGGGTGTGTTTTTTTGATGATCAGTATGGGGATCTCGGAAACTAGCGGAGATAGAGCAATGGTTAAATTGGGAAAGATTTGCAGTTTTACTGGCCCAATTTAATGACACTTTCGGATTTTTGTAAAAAGTCATGGATTACTAGATATTTTGATAAAATGAAATTCTGTCGATTTAGTCAAATCCCTCTAGCTCGTTTGTTTTTGATTTTATAAAAAAAGTGTAAATATCAAAATTGCAGGGAATTGTATCCCGAATATGATTATCATGTCCTCGTTTGCGTGACAGCTCTCGTTTTCGAGATATGTCACAAACTTATCTTTTTTTGAATGGAAACCATAGTTGGCTATGATCTCACAAAATCGGATATTTTTAGAGCTTTTCAACGATATAGTTATTCATAAAAATAACGGAGTTATGGATGCTTTTCTCTTATTTTCACTTTTAACGTAGTTAGCCATGAAATAGATTGATTCATTAATAAGTATTCCAAAAAACATTGAACGATTTTTTTATTAGGTATATCAGATATAACGAAAAAACTAAATAAGTAATAATAGAACATAATAATGGTTACAATTTATTTTCAAAAAGTCCACCATTGTTATTTTGACAAAAAATGCAGCTTTTTAAGATTGACATTACCGCTTTCCTCACACACCTCAAATGAGGAAACGTCAAAGTGAAAACAATCTTTTTCATGGCTACCTATATAAAAAGTGAAAATAAGAGAGAAAAGCATCCATAACTCCGTTATTTTTATGAATAATTATATCGAGTATTATATCGTTGAAAAGCTCTAAAAATATCCGATTTTTGGAGGTCATACCCAACTATGGTTTCCATTCAAAAAAAGATAAGTTTGTGACATATCTCGAAAACGAGGACATGACAAATCATATTCGGGATACAATTCCCTTCAGTTTTGATATTTACACTTTTTTTATAAAATCAAAAACAAAGGAGCTAGAGGGATTTGACTAAATCGACAGAATTTCATTTTTTCAATATATCTAGTAAGCCATGAGTTTTTACAAAAATCCGAAAGTGTCATTAAATAGGGCCAGTAAAACTGCAAATCTTTCCCAATTGACTATTGCTCTATCTCCGCTAGTTTCCGAGATTCCCATACTGATCATCAAAAAAAACTCACGCTGTATTTATTTCTGTAGTGTGAGTTTGTATATCGATTTTGAATAACAGCTAGAAAAGGAATATAACGTGTTCCAAAATTCAGTGACAAGCCGAAACTCAGCAGTGGTCCAATTTATAACTAGGTTTTTTTTAGTTGAATAGTGCTAAATACGAACTTCAACAGGTAAGCCACTTACCCCTTTCCCATCCTCTTTCAACCAATACTAAATTACTTGTATGAGGAAGATTCATGGAATATCAACCGCATGGTGGCGCCACGGCTTATAAGGGTACAATGGCCGCCACCTATACAAAATTGTCACGCCAGCCGGCCATTGTACCCTTGTATGCAGTGGCGCCACCATGCGGTTGACGTTCCGTGAATCTTCCTCATAGAAACAGCGTTTACGGCTTTTACTAAACATAAATTTTTGGTTCAAGGAAGAATCTGTTCCAAGGTCAACAGATCATTCTTGGTAAATATGGGTTAATTGTCTTGGTAAATATAAGCTCCATGACGTAAATTTTTCTTCATTTTGATTTTGATAACAGAAAATTACGAAACTAGTGTATCAAAAAATATTTTATACATAAAAATAAACACTACTTATGCAGTTTACTCAACAAAAATGGTGTTTACATACCTACTTGTGACGTCATACGCTTTGCTTGGTGTTCAACTTATTAGATAATTTAAAAATACGTGTTTCATTTTTGGTGAATCTTTGGACATGATTTTACATCCCTGTCGTTATGCCTATTGTTCAAATATAAACAGTCTTTGTTGATGAGTTTAGTATCTTTCATATTTCTATTTACAGTACTATATTTCGGTTTTTCATTTTGTTTTCGGTATCTACTTTCGAAAAAAATTGAACTGCTTGGTGTCAATCATATATTTTTTTCGTATCTGTAGGTTCATTCTAAATAGTGTAAATAAGAAAATTATTATAAGTTCTTGTGTCGTTATTGTGTTGAATGATTTCCAGATAATAGTATGGTTATTGAAGTGGTTTATCTAGCTTATTCTAAACTAGTGTAAGTACTTTAGTTTAGATTGTAAGTTTGTACATATATCGATTGTCAATGAAAACCAGCAAAACAATAGATATAAGCGTGGTTACCGCAGTAGTTGTAAATTAGTGTAACCACTTAGTTTTAGACAGTTTACATATAAGATTTTATTATTTTTACCGAAAGTCTTCTTCTTTCGTCCATTTATGAACCTTCAACTCTCATTACTCTTTCCATCTTGTACGATCCTGGGCTGTTGTTTACCCAAGGAAGACCTGTGCTGATTTTATCTTCCCATGGCTGTTATTTTTCGGGTTTATTGAGATTCATTCATTTGAGCTATCTGTTCCTCTTATTTCTACTTTGCTTTCATAACTATTTTATCAGCATCTTACATTCCTGTTTGTTTTCGCATCTCTACTATCGGTTTTTAATCTTTCAGCTTAATATCCAATATAGATCTTTCCATATTCATTTGAGTAACTTGTAGTATCTTTATGCTGTAATGTTCATGTTAACACATTCTCATATAACTTTTCTTCTCATCTTAGGTCGTAAAACTATTTTATATTAGTATGTAATTTAATTTATCAAAAGCACTCCATTTTGACCCTTCTTCGCCCTGATTGTTCCAGATCAATATATTCATATACTTGTTCTAATGGCTAACCATCGAAGTTTATATTGGTGTTATGTTGATTGTCTTTTCTGGTTCTAGACACTATTTTTGTCTTACTCTTGTTGATTCTGAGGCTTACCTCTTCAGATGCTCGTTTCAGTTCATTTAGCATTTCCTATACTTTCTATCAGTTCAGTTTACCCTACTGTCTTCTCTGTCTTGCTAACGGTCTGGATATTTGTGATGGTGCTATTGCTTTTTCAGTTTATACATTTGACTTAAGAGACTTATTGGTATACAGTTTTTCTTTTCTCCTTTCCAGATTTGTGAAGTAAACTGATCACAGCATTGTTCCAGTCTTTAGGAATGGTTTCAATTCCAATTCATTTGTTGAAGAATACTTTTAGTTTTTTTATAAGAATCTCATCTCCAAACTAGTTCTGGAATAATTCCCTCTTCTCCAGGAGCTCCGTTGTTTTTTATTACTTCTATACCTTCTTTAATTTCTTCTACTGTTAATTAAGGATTTGTATTGTTCTGCACATTCTGATAGTAAGTCTTTGATATTTCTACTAATTATTGTCGGGTTATTGTTCCATCTTCTCTTTTAAGTTGAATTATTACTCTTTTGTTATTACTTAGGTGTATCTTGGGTAATGTTAGACTCTTATTTTCTTCTATTGTTCTTTGTATTCTTCCTTCGTTATTCTTCCTAATATGTCTTCGTATTTTCTTCTTGATTAGCTTACTGAGTTCTGTAATTTCTGATGTTCTTCATTGCATTTTTTTAAACAGTTCTGCTCTTTTCTTTATTAAATCTTTGGTTTCCTGGTTAATTTTTCCTTTTTTCTTTTTTTTTTTGTATATTTTCTATATTTCCGTAACAGATTCTGCTATCGCACTTGTGAGTTTTCTGTTTGTTCCCTCTAGTTGATCTTGTTTTTTATATTCTTGGCCGTAAGTTTTTTTATTAGCTATTTTTGATATTGATCTGTCAGTTCTTTAAGCGGTAAGGTACGCATTGACTCTGACTATTCGGTGATCACAAGTAGGGAAATTGTTTATTACGGAAACATCAGACATTATATATCGTGTCCATTTGAAGTTATCTCTGCCTAATTGCGGTTTTTATTCTTCTTAAAGAATCTTTTCATAATATAAATTCATTCTGAAAGCACCGTTATCACATTTAGAAAACTTTGCTTTGGTTTGTGCACTTTAGCTGGTTATTTATGACTAAGAAAAATAGTTTTTCCATGTGATTAAACTTGATATTTTTCGATTTATTTTTAAGTGTTTCGGTTTTTACATCCTCAATTATGTGTCTTTGATCTATAACATTAAAGTATTTAATGTCTTTTGTATTTTTGGGAAATATCTGATTTAATGTATAAGAATATCCATTGAGATATAATAATTGACGTAAATATGAAACTAGTTAGTTTTTTAATGTTTGATTGTAGATTATTAGTACTATGGCGTTGAAAATATGCGAGAAATTAAGAGTTATAGTAGTGGTTACCGCCCATTAATGTAAATTAGTGTAACCACTTAATTAGTTTAATTAAGTTAAGTTCCAACTATATTATAATGTACAATTTTGTATATATGTATTATTTTTGTAGTATAAGTTTGTACATATCTAATCAGTTGAAATATAATAATCGAAGTAAATATGAAAATTGGATCTTTTTTTAATCTCCTGTGTATTTACAATTTTTTATATTATTGTATATTTTTTAGGGTTCGTTTGTATATATCTCATCATTTTATAGGAGAACCTTATAAGCAATAGATATAATCGTCATTACCGTAATACATGTAAATTAGTGTAACTACGTAGTTCCAGGTGTTCAGATGTTTTTTATTCCTTTTATGCTTCCTTTAGTTTCTTCTACTGTTACTTCACAACTTACTTTTGATCATACGTTTTGTATTATACTGCTAGTTGTGTGCACATTTTGTTTCTAAATCTTTATTTCCAATAATTCTTATTGATCTCTTGTTACTCTACCGTCTTCTCTTTTAAGTTCTTCTTTTGTTTTTGTATAAGTTCTTGTTACTCCTACTAAAATCTGTCCCTATTTTCTTTCTGATCAGCTTTCTGAATTCCGTAATTTCTACTGTTCTTAATTACATTTTCTTAAGCAGTTCTCCTCTTTTATTTATTAGATCTTTAGTTTCTTGTTTAAGTTTTCCTCTTTTTCTTTTTTGTATATTTTATATTTCCATACCAGATTCTGGTTTTTACACTCTGACTATCAAAAATAGTTTGTCCATGTGGTTAACATTCTTTATTTTTCTATTTATTCTTATCTTTTTCTCTTCTGACGTCGTCAATTCTGTGCCTTTGTTTTCATAATATTGAGTTCTTTGGTGTCATTCTTATTTTTGGGAAATATCTGATTAATTATATCCAGTGAGATATAATAATAGATGTAAATATAAAATTTAAAACTTTTTTTAATGTCCATATTATTTTAGAGTAAATCATTAGTAGTAATATATGTGTTGAGCAATATTCAGGTTATTAGCATTATAGAAGTGGTTACCGCCATTAATGTAAATTAGTGTAACCACTTTAGTTTAATTAAGAAAGATTTAACTGTATATTAAAATTTACAATTTTGTATATCATGTATTTTTTAGTTTTAGTGTTAGTTTGTATATATATCATCAGTTTTAAAGAGCAACCTCCCGAGCAATAGATATAATCACGGTTACCGTAATAAATGTAAATTTTTGTAACCACTTAGCTTTAAGAATCTTATACAAACAATAGTTTATTTTTTTGTGAAATAAAATGATCACCGCACTATTCCATTCTTTAGGAATGCTTCTACTCTCAAAGATATTTGTTAAAGAGTACTTTTAGTTTTCTTATAAGACTTTCATCTCCCAACTTGATTAGTTCTGGAATAATCTCGTAATCTCCAGATGTTCCGTTGTTTTTTCTGTTGTTCCTTTTTTAATTTCTTCTCTGTTATTTCAGAAATTACTTGTGATCACACTTTTTTTATTGTTCTGTTAGTTTTGTACAAATTTTGATACCAAATCTTTGTTATTTCTAATTTTTCTTTTGTTTTTGTATATGTTCTTGTTAATTTTTGCTAAAATATGTTCGTATTTTCTTCCTGATCAGCTTTCTTAGTTCCGTAATTTTTACTCTTCTTAATTGCACTTTCTTAACCAGTTTTCCTCTGTTCTTTATTATATCTATAGTTTTATGGTTAATTTTTCCTTTTTTTCTTTTTGAATATTTTCTATATTTCCATATCAGATTCTATTACCACACTTGTGTTTTTTCTGTTTATGTCCTCTAGTTCATCTTGTTGTTTTATATTCTTGTTCTATAATTTTTTCTTAATATTTTTGATATTGATCTCTCAGTTCTTTAAAAGTTCCTCTATGTATTCCTATGTTATTCTTATGTTTTATTCTCTTTCTTTCTTTTTGTGTGTTGAGGTAACTAATAATTGACTCTAGCCATTCTATGATCACCACATGACGGGAAGTTGTTTATATGTTGTGTCCAGTTGGACTAATCCATGTTCATTTGGAGTTTTCCGTTTTTTTTTTTTTGATCTGTCAGTTCTTCCTCTATCTATTCATACGTTATTTTTATGTATCATTAGTAGTGATAACGTGTTGAGAATATCCAAGAAATTAAGAGTTATAAAAGTGGTTACCGCCTATTAATGTAAATTAGTGTAACCACTTTAGTTTAAGTAAGAAAACATCCAACTGTATATTAAAATGTACAACTTTGTATTTATGTAATTATTTTTGTAGTGTTAGTTCGTAAATATCTCATCAGTTTTAGAGAAGAACCTTGGAAGCAATAGATATAATCGTGAATACCGTAAAGAAAACTAAATTAGTGTAACTACTTAGCGTTAATAATGTTATAGAAATAATATTTTATCACAGCATTGTTCCAATCTTTAGGAATGCCTTCACTTTCATCACATTTGTTGAAGAGTACTTTTAGTTTTCTTAGAAGAGTTTCATCTACCAACTTGACTACTTCTGGAATAATCTCATAGTCTCCAAGTGTCCAGTCGTTTTTTATTTCTTTTATGCCTTGTTTAATTTCTTCTATTGTTATTTCAGCATTTACTTTGTATTGTTCTGCTAGTTTCGTACACATTTTGATCCTCAATCTTTGTTATTTCTAATAATTTTGTCGGTGTCGTGTAACTGTACCGTCTTCTCTTTAAAATTCTTCATTTGTTTTGGTATACGTTTTTATTACTCTTCCTAATATTTGTTCGTATTTTCTTTCTGATCAGCTTTCTGAGTTTCGTAATTTCTACTGTTCTTAATTGCACTTTGTTAACAAGTTTTTTTCTTTTCTTTATTAGTTCTTTAGTTTTGTGGCTAGTTTTTTATTTTTTCTTGATTGTATATTTTTATATTTCTATACTATATTCTGTTACCGCACTTGTAATTTTTCTGTTTGTGTCCTCTAGTTCATCTTGTTTTTCTATATTTTTGTTGTATACGTGTTTTCTCAGGTTTTTTTTTTGATATTAAGTTGTCAGTTGTCCCTTTATCTATTCCTACGTTATTTTTATCTATCATTATCTTTTATTTGTGTTGAGGTATACACTAACTAACCATTGGATGATCACCACATGTCTTGTCCATTTGGACTTATCCATGTCCATTTGCAATTATCTTTCTTCTTAAGTAAGGTGTTCATAGCTTTGGTTTTTACACTCTAGCTGGTAATTTCTAACTATCAAAAATAGTTTGTCCATATGATTAACATTCTTCATTTTTCTATTTATTCATATCTTTTTCTGTTTTGACGTCAATTCTGTGTCTTTCATTAGGTAATATTGAGTTCTTTGATGGCATTCTTATTTTTGGGAAATATCTGATTTATTATATCCAGTGAGATATAATAATAGATGTTTATATAAAAATTGGAACTTTTTTAATGTCCTTATTATTAATATATAATATATGTGTTGAACAATATTCAGATTATTAGCGTTATAGAAGTGGTTACCGCCATTAATGTAAATTAGTGTAACCACTTTAGTTTGATTAAGAAACGATTTAACGGTATATTAAAATTTACAATTTTGTATATAATTATGTATTTTTTAGTTTAAGTGTAGGTTTGTACAAATCTCATCAGTTTTAAAGAGCAACCTCCCAAGCAACAGATATATATATGCACGGTGACCGTAATAAATGTAAATTAGTGTAACCACTTAGTTTTAAGAATATTATAGGAATAATACTTTATTAGATCTACCGATAGTACCAAATTTTTTAATAACAAATAGCTCATGTTTAAATATTTTTTAATATATATAATCATAAATTAATTTTCTGTAAGGTAATAGGTATAAAATTTTGCAAAATTTTTGATGCTAGAGGTAAATTAGTGTAACCACTTATTACACTAGCACACATGATTGCCGATATATTTTTGCATACTGATCACAAATCCGGTGTCAGAATTTGGCCCATAACCTCTATAAAAACATGAAACATTTGAAAACTTACCGGTTTTTGGTGAGGTTAAAAAAATTATGACGAGTAGGACAAATTCGTGGATAGGAGGAAAAATGCGTATGTGCTAGTGTTGTTTAAATTCAATTGTCATTTCTTTTCATAGCTATATTATCTCATCTAGAAGGCTTGGCCTTAGTATTGACAGTTTTTTGTTTATATGATTAGCCTCTTTTATTGTTATATTTATCAGCTTCACTTTTTACATCCTCAATTCTGTGTCTTTGTGAGTATGACAGAAATAATTACATCCTTATGAATATTGCTAGTTAACCAGTTTAGGATTCAAACAAAGTTGTATCCAAATATTGTAAATAGTTATAAATATTGTTAGTTAGGCAGTTTATATTTCAAATAATATATCATTGAACATATAAACTAAACTTCTGTATAAACCTCATAGAGCTAAATAGTTTATAAGAATCAAGTTCAACATCTCCTCAATTAGAATAATTGTAAGTGTGGATACCGCACACAATTGTAATATTAGTGTATGCACTTATAAATATTGTAAATGTGTGTAAATATTGTTAGTTAAGCAGCTTAAGATTCATATAATATATTTTATTTACATAGGCTAGACTTCTATATAAAATTCGTGTAACTAAATAGTGTACAATTGTCGAAGTACGATTGTAAGAATGGATATCACATACAATTGCATATTACTGTATCCACTCACAAGTATTGGAATGACTTGTAAATACAATTTAGCATTCTATATCTATATTTGGGTAGTTTATTAATAAATAGACTTTTACAAATAATTTAAATTAGTGTATTCATTCATAGATGCTTGTAAATATTGTTCAATAAGCAGTTTAAGATTCAAATAATCTATTTTAGTTTATATAAGCTACACATCTGTATAAAATTTATTTAGCTAAACAGTTTATAAATTAAGAGTAGGTATAGCAATTTTACATTACTGTATCCACTCAAAAATATTGTAAATGCTTGTAAATATTATTAGTTAAGCACTTTATCAATCTATTATATAACCGAGATGTTTGAATAAAATTTTTGTTTGGTAAATAGTTTATAACTAACGAAAAAGGGCATGCATCATCTAGTGTATCCATTCCTGAATCATGTAAATGCTTGCCAATATTGTTAGTTATGCAGTTTATTTTGTATATATATACATACTAAACTTATGTATAAAACTAGTGTAGCTAAATAGTGTACAACTCTTGAAAGTGGGTAAGGACACATTTCTTTTTTGTAGTTGTAAGTGTGGATACTATAAACTTGTACATTAAATTAAATTAAATATTGTTAATATTTTAAGTATTAGTATTTAAGCAGGTTAAAAATCAAATAATCTTGATATAAACTTGAACAAGGTTTGGAATTAGATCTGTGTATCTAGTTTTAAGTTTGGATACCGCAAACAATTGTAATATTAGTGTATCCATTCATACATTCGTAAATATCTTAAATATAAGTTTTGTTTAGGTGAGAATTTTAGTTCTAAGTAAGCTATCTAATTGCTAATTTGTGTAAATAAATCCGGTGCCATTGCATTCCTTTTATGTGTGGACACTGTAAACAGTTGCACATTATGTATCCACTTATAAAGTTGTAACAATTCTAAATATTGGTAGTTAAGCAGTTTAAGCTTTAAGTGAGCTTCTGCTTAGACTTGGAATAAAATTGATGTAGCTAAATAACTTTATAGCTGTCAAAGGGGTAACGAACTACGAATGTCAGTTTATAAAATTGTGGAACTGGATACCGCAGCAATTGTAGATTAATGAGTTATTTCATGGAAATTTAAATTTTTTTAGATAAATATCAAGCTGTCGCAAATTCTCACCAACTAATAATTTTATTGTTTTCACCTTTTTTAATTTTTTCCAAAATATTAAAAGTGTGGCTATATTTTTTCCAAGTTCTCCTCTGCTGTCCTAGTTTTCGTCTGCAAATTTCGTTATATCGTATTCAACATCCTGCTTTTAGGTATTGTTTTATTCTGTTGAATATTTCTTCATTTATAAGTCGATTGGAAAGGTTTGTAAATTATGGTTGGTGTCCAAAAATTATATATAAATTAAATCAATAATAAATTATAACATTTCTCTCCTTTTTCTTTAGAAAAGTTGATTTTCATTAGACCATTGTCTAGAAAAAATGATTAGATTTAAGTTGAACTATAGTGCCAACAACATGAGATATTTTCTTGTATTTCCATAAAATTTTGAAGGGTTTGATATTTTAAAACAACAGTGCTGGTGAATGCATAGTACTTTATAAAAACTTTTATAAAAACTTTTAACAAGTCCAATAGTAACACAAAAACCCATCAATGTAAAAAATGCATATTTTGATTAATAAAATCTGCATATTGTTTATTTTGTCACTGTACACTATTTGATAATATATATTTTAGAAAAACTTACGTGTTTCTTTATTATTTATACCCGAAATTAGTGTGTTTATGTTGCCACCCCTTCCTTAAGAATACGAAACCTGTAACATAGTATAAATTTGTACAGAGTAGGATGATTTTTGGGTCTGGAATCCAAATAATTGATTTCGAAATCTTCCATATTAGTAATTGAAGAAAAAAACAGCTATATCTCTTAAATTCTTGGTAACCAAAGCAAAATTTCATTCAGTTGATAACACAGGCCTACAAAAAAAGAAGTTGTATGCCCTTCAACAAAATTTGACGATGATCAGTTTTCCTGAAGGTCATCAGGATCAAGGTCATGATAAGGTCAAATCGATGAAAAAGTGTTAGGCCAGGAGTAAATTTTTATCTATTTGAGAGAAAAGTATAAAGGTATGTTATAGCAGGTCAAATTCTCAAAGAAATCAATGAGTAAGAGATTAAAGCCTCTATTCGTATCTTTGAGATTTCTGAATTCAAATTTTAAGTAAACTTGTCCATATCCTTCAAGGTCAAGATCGTAAAAAAGGTTGGACGATCATTTTTCACTTTCACTAAAAATGTAGGATTTTTGGAGCAATGTCCTAAATCACAATCAAATAAAAAAATAATTTGGTCAAGTGCGAGTTGGACTCGCATACTAAGGGTTCCATACCACCTTCAAGATTCGAATATTCCAGTTTCAGACAAGCAGGGAATGAGTGCATTTTCTTATATTTACCCTAATATCTTTTAAAGGAAGCGTTTTGAATTTATAAAAAATATACACTTTCATTTTCCACACAGACTTTTTATTTTATCTGCTTCAGGATTCGCTTGAATTTTATAAGAATACATATGTATGTAATTTTCTAATTTGGCCCCCAAAAATTAACATTATAGTTTTATTTTACTAATAAACTTTCAGGGAAGCCTTTTATAATCTACTGTCTGAATTTTGAGGCTCTGTAAATTGGAAGATATAGGTCAAAATAGGTCAAGTTTTAAATTATAAATTATTAAATCTATTATTCAAATTATTTAAAAATACAAATAAAATATATATTTCAAAATTTAAATAGTGTAGTTTCTAAAGTGAGAATTAAGTCGATGTATAATATTTTTGTTAATATCTTTTAAACAATTTATTTAAACATATGATATATTTGTAATTAACATAATGATCCTTTTATCTGATATGATGCGTTTGAAAATTGAATTTTTATTTTCAATTTAATTGCATAATTTGTCCCTAAAATTACTATGAGGATTTTCTAATAATTTTTCTTATAAATTTCAAATGAGCCCCAGTACCCCTAATTATTTTCAAAATTTTAGGTAGTATGGTTTCGGAAATAAAGCGAGAAATGAGAATTTTTTATATCTTTATGTTAATATCTTGCAAACAATTAATTTTAAAAATATTAAAAATATGTTATTTGTAATCCTTATAATAAAAAAATATTTTTTTATTTTCCGTTTAATTCTACAATTTGCCCCCCAATATTAATATTAGGGATTTCTTCGTATTTTTTCTGTAAACAAAAAAAATTAGGTCTTATAGTTTGGGGAATAAAGAGGAGAATGGGTAATTTTTGAAATATATTTTTAAATATATTTTAAAATATTTATTAAAAAAAAATAGTATTCGTCAATTCAAAGCGCTCCTTATCGCTTTGAATTGATATATTACATGACCCGTTAGAAACAATTATAATTTTTTATTTTCCATTTAATTCTATAATTTGCCCCCCAAAATGAATATTAGGGGTTTCTCCTTATTTTTCCAGTAAAGTTCAGGTGAGGCGCTATACCTGTATTTTTTTAAATTTTACAGCTTATGGTTTCGGAGATAAGGGGGGGATGGGTAAATTTTTTATATTTTTGATAATATCGTTTAATTAATTTATTTTAAAAATATGGAAAAAAATATATTTGTTTGATGGGTTAGAAACAATTTCTGTTATTCCCCCCAAAATTAAAAGTAGTGGTTTCTCCTTATTTTTCCAGTAAACTTCAGGTCAGAGCTTATACCTCTAATTTTTTTCAAAACTACGTTTTATAGTTTCGGTGATAAGGGGGGGGGGATTGTGTAAATTTTGGTATATTTTCGTTAATATCTTTTTAATTATATTTTTTTAATTTGAAATATATATTTGTGTGCCTCAGAATGGGACCTTTCATTTGATATATTACATGATGCCTTTGAAAAAAAATTATTTTTAAATTTTCATTTAATTCTATAATTTGCCACCCTGTAAAGTTCGCGCAATGATCTATATTTCCCATTTTTTTCAAAATTTTAGGCTCATTAGTTTCGGAGATTTTCCCACCCAAAAGTCCCCCTAAAATCAAAATTTCTTCATTTACGATAAGTACTCCTGATCGGGTCACCAAAGTATACATTGATACCAAATTTCAATCTCTTCCGTCCAGTAGTTTAGATAAAAATTGCTGTGATGTGACAGAGGCAGAAATCCGGAGTGATATTATAAGGGTATCCGTATATTGTATATAAGGAACCCTAATAAGCACATTCATATATTTATGAAATGACATTAAGCTAATACTTTCCTTCTAAAATTGAGAGATTGTGATCATTGCGACTGGTCGGGTTGTAAGTTGTAAGTAAAGGTACCGAATTTCTGTTATAATTATTGGCATATACTGACAGCCTCAAAGTTAGTAAATTTAAAATTAAAACAGTAATCTTAATCTTAACTCCAAGACCCTAGAAGACTTCTATGGGTTTAAACCCCTGAATGACTATATTTAATGTCATAACCCAACAAATCTGGGATTAAAATTTTATTTAGGTAAATTTAGTACAGGATACCCCCCTCTCAAGCATGAATTCGCCCCTAAGCACCTGTCTGGATCCGCCCCTGACTGTTACCCTTCCCCTGCCTTTTCCCCGAAGATGTTGAATCTAGAATTAGGGTATGTAGAACCTTACTCTAAATTTATTTAAATTCTGAACTGGTGAACTATGACATTTACAATATTTATAAGTGGATAGATACACTGTTTAGGGTCATAACTAGAAAGGGGCACTTGCACTGGGCCTAGACTAAAAGAGGACTCAGATTTTTTTTTACATCAACCGCATTATTGTTCCCATCTGAGTCCAATTCGCACGTAATCAAATTATTAACCGGAAATTCGCCACAAATATGACAGAATGTCTGCGCCCATGTTCTCATCAGTCATAAATGGTAAAAAGGACTTTGGACACAATTGTCACCCGAGTTAACAAATACACATTTGCCATAATAAATATATTAAATGAAATCGTGTGATACAAATTTTCTTTCTAAATAAACACTACTTAAATAAAAATTTGTCTTGAACAGTCCTTCTATACTCGCTTTGAATCCCTTTTCAATAAAAACGTGGAGTTCTTCCCCAATTTTTGGATTGTTTTTGATGTAAGGTAATTTCAAAAGTTGATCTACCATTCTGAGATCCCTGTTCTTCAGCGGCCGCCTTTCTATATTGAAGGATTGTATTTCGGACGGGTACACTCCCAACCATCTGGCCTTGGGAACAGTCAGTTGGTGTGAAACGTGAGCATTACTCTACAAACAGAGAAAAAATAGTGTTATTAGTATTTACATTACTTACGAGTATGACTGTAAAAACGGGCCTGTTTTAATTATAGCTACTAGCGACATCTATGGAAATATAGAGGGCAGAAACCGGGAGGACCATTTTTTTGTACGAAAAAGTGTCCGTCAAAAGCATTAAGTGAAGATAGCACTGCTATACCAAATGTGTAAGGTCTTGTTAGATTTAAATGTTACTTTTAGAGAATATTCTTCACTTACCACAGAACCAAATCTATAAGTCAGCATAATATTTATTCCATGCGGATCTGGATCAACCAGAATGAATACAGGCTTCGACATCACCATCCACAGTTTCCTCAGAAAGAGCTGCGTGTTCAGATCAGGGAAACCTTTGCCGGTGATCAGTATGAACGGCCTGGTTAGTTTGTTGGGAAGATCTTCGTCGATCAGCTTTTGAAAAATCGTTTCTTTCTCCACGACCAGGATGAAATACGCTGAGGAATGGATCTCTGAAATCTCACTTATGTTTGCAGGAATCAACATACCTAAAAAGACAATTGGAGAATAAATACAACAATATAATTGAATACTCTCTTCGAGGTGTCATTCCTTTGTACGCAAGACAATATACATTATATACCATATATAATATATATTGTTTCTGGTCAGGGAACCTTCATCAGTTGCGCTTCCCACAATTGAGTGTCCTCTCGAACACTTCTTTATGTATTTGATACATTTCGTTAAATTTGAAGACGCGATATGTAAGACTGATATCTAGGATTTTCGAGAGAATTAGAACACAGAGGTTCCGAATCTGGAGCCGTTTCGTGTAATTGCTGTTCTCCCTTAACTCCTAGGATAGAATGTCACGAACAATTTTCAGGTTACTTCACCTGTCAGAGATATTGAATACTCTCTTCGAGAAGTCATTCCTTTGTACGCAAGACAATATACATTATATACCATATATAACATATATTGTTTCTGTTAAAGTAACCTGAAAATTTTATCGTGACATTCTGTCCTAGGAGTTAAAGGAGAACAGCAATTACACGGAACGGCTCCAGATTCGGAACCTCTGTGTGCTAATTCTCTCGAAAATTCTAGATGTCGGTCTTAAATCTCACGTCTTCAAACAATATAATTATTATGGAGCACTAAATACTAACAATACATATAGTGCACCTTTGGTCAAATTTCTTTCACTCTATTGCTCCACCGGGCTCCAAAACGCTCTCGCTGTGAACTGGAGCCCGATTTCCTAAGTCAATCGAATGCTCTACAACTCGATCAAGAATGTATTTGGTATGTAATCTGAAATAAATAAAGTTTAATATACGGGTTAAACTTCATTTTTCTGTTTTCATGGTCGAGTGGTCCAGTGGTTTCATGACTCAAAGCCCCGGATGTAAGTGGGACGTCACACCATAGAGATCTCGCTGTTGACAGCTGACGTCACCAATCTGTCATACTAACTAAAACAGCGGCTAAATCAACAACAAAATAAGTAGCTCACTGGGGAATAGATCGTAGATTGTTCGTTTCAACGTGTAGTGGGTAAGTAATGCAGCTAGCGCCAAACCCCAAATATTATACATTTGTATATTGAAGTACAAAACAGCAAAGAAGGGTGTGTCGGCAGGTAAAGCGATGTGGGAAAATTGACAGTAATTTTAATGTAATTAATTAATTTTGATAAAGGGTCCTGAACAGTATTTTGAAATCTATTGATCTATTGATCTCTTTTTCTCTACATATCGAAAACCATATGTACCTATTGTATTACATCTCACGTCTGCCCATTGATAACATTAATTTTTTGCCACGACCGACATCTTCTTGTTAGTACAAATTTCCACCCGTTTGGTGACGTTATACCATGCCATTTTGAGCACGCTGACAGCTGTCAATAATGAGATCTCTATGACGTGACGGCACACTGTCACAGCTACTTGACCAATGGGAGCCATTACGTCACATTGCACATGCCGCTTACCAATAGCGTGCCCGCAAAAGGGTGTGGTCACTGACTAAAGTGACTGCCACTGTTATTATGCCTGTTTTTTTGGTTCCTACTAATTGAGTTTCAGCAAAAAAACTAAGAAATTTATTTTATTTCAATAACTTCTAATGCAGCTCACAAACTTTTGAGACCTCTAGGTAACTTAAGCTATCAAATTGTTAGTTTTTGTTGTCTAGTCAATATGTTTACTCATTTTCTTTACTCACCTCTTTCGTTACAGTTTATCTTGTCACCTGAAGACATTAGTAATTCCAAATTCCCATACACCAAACCTTTTTGGGCTACGATGTTCAGTTCCCACATACCAACGTTGAGCAGGCAACTGATGTTGTTGATAACGTTGTCAGTAATTCTTTGATTTCTCGTAATGTCTTGTAGTTGGTAAAAGATTTGCCTGTAAATATAATTTAAACAAACACACACACAAATGAAAAATTTGCGAGATTTAGATTTATTGCGGTTATACGAGTGCTGCCTTTTATATTTCGGGATTGGACAACCCTAGTGTTGCAATCTGACAACTGACAGCTCTATCGTAAAGTTTGACATTTTTGAGGTTATACGTACTCAGAACGTTTTGACATACGAGCGCAATGTGTTGTTTACAGTAACTTAAAGGATTCATCTCGGCCAAAAAATGGAATTAAATCGTGAACATTTTCGTGCGACTATTTTGTACAACTTTCGACGTGGATTAAGTCAGCAAGAGTGCATGGATGAACTTAATTTAATTTTTGGCGATGAAACTCCATCAAGGACCACTGTTTATAGATGGTATTGTGAATTCAATCGAAGTCGTAGTTCACTCCAAGACGAATTTCGTGAAGGTCGTCCAAAAACAGTTGTTGTTCCGGAAACCATTGATGCTGTGCGCGAACTGATATTGCAAGATCGTCATGTGACCTAGCGTGAGAACCTTACACATTAGTGGGACCAGCATACATTCAATATTGCATAAACATTTAAATGTAAAAAAATGGTCGCGTTGGATCCCCCACAATTTATCAATCGTTCAAAAAAGGCTCGTTCGATTGGTCGAAAGAAAAGCTCAAAAAATACGATCGCGGTGCTTCAAAACACGTATGACATAGTGACAGGTGATGAATCGTGGATTTACGCCTATGAGCCCGAAAGTAAACAGCAGTCGACTGTATGGGTGTTTCAAGATGAGCCGAATCCAACAAAAGTTGTTCGCGCACGAAGCACTTCCAAGCAAATGATCGCCTGTTTTTTCGGAAAAACTGGACATGTCGCAACCTTACCACTAGAACAACACAGAACAGTCAATTCTGAGTGGTACAGAACCATTTGTTTGCCAGTTGTCTTCTAAGAAATGAGGAAAACCAACCGCCGAAGACGGATCACTCTTCACTACGACAATGCAAGCTCTCACACATCGGCTCAAACAACTGCATTTTTGACCACTCAAAACATCGATTTGATGAGTCATTCGCCGTATAGTCCTGACTTGTAACCAAATGATTTTTTTTATTCCCGTACGTAAACAACAAACAGAGGTCAACGTATTTCGACACCTGAAGAAGCGGTTGCTGCGTTCAGAATGCATGTTTTGGAGATACCTCAATCAGAGTGGAAAAAGTGCTTCGACAATTGGTTCAAACGCATGCAAAAGTGTATAGATCTTCATAGGGAATATTTTGAAAAACAATATTTTTGATGATTAATATTTGTTTTTGTTCTCTAATCCCGAAATATAAAAGGCAGCCCTCGTATAACGACGCCTTTTTTGGTATATAGTACTTTTGTCAAGTTACATACATTTAAATATGTACATTGTTATTAAGCAAAAAAAAAATGAAAAAAAGTCGAAATGTCAAAAACGTCAGAAATATCAAAGTCCCCAAACTATCAAAAACGTCAAATATGTCAAAAAACACAGCTCATGTGTGTGTAGAAATGTCACAAAATGTCAATATCTCAAAAATGTCAAAGATTCTCAAAAACGTCAAATATTAAAACCCAAAATTGTGTATTTTCTTGAAGCGCTTTTAGTAAATTTGGCTCTTGAAAGATGATGCTGAAATTCATTTCAGAAAAAACTCTAACAATTTACGGGATCTGAAAATTATCAAATAACAAACATGTACATCAAATACGTCGATTTGTCAAACCCGAACGAATCCGGGGCTGGTCAGTTAGTAACTAAATTTTATTTTTAAAGTCTTTGATTGTTACACTTGTATTATGAATGTACTCTGAATAAAAAATAATAGCCTGTTCTTCTGGTTACATACCTTTTAGTCGTCTTGGTGTTAGTCTCAAGGAGACATTGTATTTTACTTAGGATTATTAAAAATAATTTAAAATTAGTTTGACTTCTTGGATGCGATGAATTTATTTCTGTCATCATCGTTTGACTGAACGGCTTAAATTGCAACCTGAAAGAAACATAATATATGAGAGGTTGAAAATCATACGTCAATGCTTGCTTGATAATTTGTCATTAAATAAAATATTATAAAAAAATATACCCAGGAAGTAAAAAAAGTAAACATTAAAAGGTGCTCATTCTGTACAAATTAATTACCTACCAGTCTAGTATATTTTTGAAGTCGGTGCCAAGCAAATCTAAAATCCTTCATTGCGTACTTATCTACTAATTCATCAAACTTGATTTTTGCTTGGCACCGACTTCAAAAATATACTAGATTGGTAGGTAATTAATTTGTACAGAATACCTTTTAATGTTTACATATTTTACTTCCTGGGTAGGTACCTAACAACATTGAATGTGTAAATTATTTGCTAGATTTGTATTTTGTTATAATTATTTTTATCTTTTTAGTTATAGCTGGAAGTCGGTTATATTTTTTTAAAAAATGTTTTATTTTCAACGTTTTAGTTTTTTTGAACTCAGGTAGTTTTCATTCTTTATTTTTAGTTTGTATGTATAACCTTAATAGACAGAACCAGGTAACATCGAAAGCCTCAACATTACACAATGATACATTTTCATTTAAATTGACAGGTTTACGAACAAAATGTACTAGTACGCGTTGACTTAATAATCCCAAAATATATTTATGCCTTATGGACCACGCCATGTAACCTTTTTTCAACTTTTTTTGACAACTCTGTACAACTATAGATAATTCCACTCCATCTATGTACCAACCATCCTGTACATACGACTGCTCACGGACAAGCATAAATTTGTTTGCTACTTTCTGTAAACTATAGGACGGAGTAGAATCCATAGTATATAATATATAATAGTATATAACTCCTTGTGGGCTACCCCATAAATTATTTCATTTTTAACATTTTATATTATCGCCCTGTGTAACATTTCTCTCCACACTTTATGCAACTTCTTATGGGCTATAAATATAAAAAATCATTTTTTAATAACACTGTATAAATATAATTCAACTTCAGCATATATTTCAACCATCCTGTATATGATTTGTTCACGTCCATATCATATAACAGTTTTTTAATCACCCTATAAAATTTTAATTTCACATATTTTCCAACATTTTTATACCACCAAACGTCCACTTCAACCTATATATATATATATATATATATATACCAACCATCCTGTATATACGGCTAAACGACCTTACCTATATTTCAATCATCATATAAATGCAATTCCTTCTATCACTTTACTTTGTGATTTTGTTTGCTATAACTAAACATCCAGCGTATAATCGCACAAAATAGCAGTTTAGAATTTGACATGTGTTGTCACTGAATTTTCTGTAAGGCCGGGAGAATGTGACAACCAAAAGCACCGTCTTCGCAAAATGGAAAAATTTTCATTTAAATAGGTATTTGCCTGGTATACAAACAAAACGAGCTTGGTATTCATTGATTTAAGGAGCCGAAAATACTATGCTTTACTACCTATTTGGAGATGTACATAGGAAATTTTCAAATTCGCAATTAAAACTTCCAGTGCCTAAAATTCCCGCACTATTACGTTGGAATTAAAATATTTATGAGGAAATGTCCGTTATGTCATTTCGATGAAATTTTTGATAAGAATTTTAGAATTTTCGGCGATTTCCTGCAAAACTGCAAGTTGCACGTCGGAGAAAAGTATATGATATCACCTAGGGATCTTTCTCAATAGATTAAACGTTAAAAAACTATACACATCCATAAGGAGTTTTCGAAAAATCGACCAATATGTTAGGGATATTCGTCGATTTCCATGCATGCTTATGTTCATTCACAAATTTCATCACTTTACCAATAGAATTCTTTTCCCAAATTTAAAGTTTCACCAATCCGGATATATACTCTATTAAACAAGACCATATTCATACAAAACGGTTCACCACAGGAGAAGAAATCAGGTAACAAACATACAAAAAAAAAACACGACGAATTGATAACCTCCTCATTTTTGGAAGTCGGTTAAAAATAAGAATCTCTGTTTTTTTTTCAATAAATCTGTCGCCAAAACATCGTTTAATAAATGAAATATATTAAAATCAATTATATCTAAAACAAAACCAGCAAATGCAACTCAAAAAAATTGTTGTTATAAAATCTATTGCAGTTGTAACAAAATTTATGTTGGAGAAACATTTAGACATTAAAATGTTCGAATAAATGAACATAAAAAATCGGTAAAGAGTTCTGCCTTAATCCTGTTAAATGAAGACCATTGTGTTGCTTCTATTTTTGTACAACTTAAGCGTGTTTGGTGGCTGATAATTTGTGATGACATTTCTTTCCGAACAACCCTATATCGAGACAACCTAATTTTACCTAACCTAGGGAACACCTACATTTCACTTATGACTTATTATTGATTCACTGTAACAAGAGAATTCTTTGATCACAGTTTTTCCGACAACAAACTCACTCCTAGAAAATTGATTGTTATAAGATATTGTAAGATGTTTTGCCCTTTTTGTGTTGTCGCAAAATTTTCAACCTTTCAATTTCAAACTTATATGTTAACCCGACTTGACAATACAATGTATGGCATCACACTCCCTCTAAGGCACGCTAAGAATGCCTTTAGGGGAAAATTCACTAAACCCCAGATATCCTAGATATCAAAAGGGTTTAGCTCTGTGGGAGCCCTTGCCAGGTTTTCAGGCCCGTGGTTGGAGTCGTGGCGGCAGTTTCCCATGAATTTTCTGACCGTCGGGCTTTTTGCATTTGTTTGTAAAGATGTTCGTCCAGACATAGGTATTTTAAATTGTTTAATAGATGTTTTGGTACTAGTCCTGTCGTTGACAACAATTGGTACAGTTCGTGTGTTGTTCATGTCCCACTGAGTCTTTATTTGAAATTCCAAATCTCGATATTTGGTTATTTTCTCAGCCTGCTTGACTTTTATATTATTGTTGTTAGGAATTGCGATGTCAATTAAAGTTGTTTTCCAAGCGACTTTATCTACCAAAACTATATCTGGTCTATTGTGAGCAACAGTCCGATCAGTCAGTATCGTGCGGTCCCAGTACAGCTTGTAGTTGTTATTTTCTAAAACAGATTCTGGATTGTATTTATAGTATGATAATCTTACCGACTGTGATAGTTCCAAGTTTCAGTGCTAGTTCCTGGTGCAGTATTTTAGCCACAGCATCGTGTCGTTCTTTGTATTCAGTTGCAGCGAACGCTTGACAACCTCCTGTGATATGCTGGATAGACTCAGCTGTTTGGCAACCGTACCTGCATCTGTCGTTAACAGAAGGGTCTTTAACGATGTACTTTAAATAGTTCTTAGTTGGGATTACTTGATCTTGGATTGCCAATATAAAGCCTTCCGTTTCAGGAAACATATGACCAGAGGTCAACCAGTAGTTCGACGCTGCACTGTCGACATAATCTTGGTTGACGTCACTTATATGTCTGCCATGAAGGGGCTTCTCTTTCCATTTCAGCAGTTTCTGATCAGTGGTTTGGTGGTGTAATTGGACGTGTTGTTGTGTCAGTCGCAGTGGTGTTGAGTCATCAACCTGGCACATGACTCTGTGTAGATTTTCTGGAAATGACTACGCAAAATAGAAATTTGTTGATCTAATAGTTTGCTTAGATCTGCCAATCCTCTTCCTCCTTCATACCATGGCAAAGTTGTACGTTCGGCTGAGCTCTTTGGATGGTGATTTTGAGCTTTTGTTAGTAAAACTCGAACTTGTCGTTGTAATTGTTCAATGTCAGTCAATTAACTACACCGAAAGAGTAACTGAGCATTGAAAATGCATAGGTGTTTATAGCCTGAAATAGATTTTTACTGTTTAGTTTGGTTTTCAACAGTCGTCTTACCCTTCTTTAAAACTCTGCTGTTAGGTCCTTTTTCATAGTCAAGTGATCAATACGTTGAGCCGGCTTTATTCCAAGGTATTTATAAGTATGACCTTCCCCCATAGTTTCAATTGAGGTGCCATCTCCCATTTCGAAGTGCCCCTGCTGTATTTTGCCTTTAACTATATTAATAATTCGGCATTTGTCTAGGCCAAATTTCATATGGATCTCACTAGAAAACCCTTCTACTATTTTGAGCATATCATGCAGCTGTTGTTTCGTAGCTGCCATCAACTTTAAGTCGTCCATGTATAACAAATGGTTTATCTTTAATGCTTGTACGTTGTTGAGTTTGAGACTGAACCCAAAATTTGTCGAGTTCAGTTTGTTTGAGAGAGGGTTCATAGCCAGGCAGAACCACAGTGGGCTAAGAGTGTCTCCCTGGAATATACCCATTCTTATTGGAATGGGGTCAGTTTGTATCGAATATGTTATTATAACTGTGGTTATAAAACTATTGACATCGAGGTCACATTCAGATACTGAAATTTTTAGACTTTTTTATCCCCCAAAGCACAACCACAAATATCTAGCAGAGCGTGGCGCATGTTGTACGAAAGACCCTGTATATAAAAAACTAATACTAATGAATATAGTAACTTACCTTTCATCTTCAAAAACGCAATTTTCGATCACCTGTCTTCGGTATTTGAGCACACATTTCCCAGTGTTTTTCAGATCTTCATAAACTCTCAACAAAATCTGTTCAATATTTTCCTTTATTTCAACCCTAGTATACTCATCAAAACTACCACAAGAATAAAGTAGTGATTTTTCTTTACTTATTTCTTTCAGAGCCTTTCTGAGCCGGGCCTGAGGCTTCTGTAAATCCAACGAACTCGACGATGAAACGTGGGACACAGTAATGTCTGTCTCGTACGAAGAATTCGTCACTTCATAACTGGACGGATCAGATTCCTGAGTATTTATCCCATAGAAATTCTGCTGGAGTGTCATCAGTACATCCTCGCATGTCAGCTGTTTCTGGGAATTTTGAGGCTTGGTGTTTCGTTTTTTCATCCTTTTTAACTTGTAAATCTTTCCTAAACCTTTTCGGTACCTTTTCACGTAAGTCTTTTTTGATGAGGTTTTATCCAGTTTTTTCTGAGAAAGTGATTGTAGGATTTTGTCTATTCGAATCTCAGGTGTGTGCAACTCATGACACCTGTTGTAGTTTTTTGTTAGGATTTTGTTAACAATCTCGTCATCTAGCCAGTTCTTTATAACTGGCTTCGGTTCTGTTGAAATATGTGACTCAGAATTAGTTGTTTGTGTGGAGGTTTTAAAGTGAGGTGTTAGCTGAGACTGGATCAGATATTTTTCACTAGACGAAGTACTTTTCGATGAAGAATTAATATCTCTTGCAGGTACTGGTTCTTGACACCCCTTCTGGGATAAACTAAATGGTGGTCTACAAAATTGTGACAAGTTTTGGCTTAAATTATCTGATGATGTTTGCTTTTCTGATTCCCTCACCAGAGACGTTTCTTTCGTCAAAGATTCATTTTGTCCTTTTGTGAATGGTAAGTTGACGGGGAATATTTTGGATATAGGAAAGTTTGGTATTTCTGAGCAACTTACACTGGACCCTGTTTCATATTTGAACCGCCTCTTCTTTTCTTGAGATAATGGCATTGGAACTAAGAAAAATGGAGGTATCCGATGGGTTTCTGGATTGAGATTACTTGAATTATCTTTTTGAGAATTTGTATTAGAAATAATTACGTCAGACAATATTTGATTTTCTTTTTTAGCTGTCTGCTGATTCCTAGTTCCTATTAAATTTCGTTGTTTTTGGTTTTCAGAACCTGGTGCACTGAACAATAAATCTGGCGAGTTTTCTTCTGAAACTCGCGAGGGAATCTCCAGGTAGGTTCTAGCAAAAACAGTGTCGTCTGGTTTTTTGGATATACCTGCACCAAAATCCTCATTAGTTCTGTTTACGTTTTTTTGTAGACAGTTGGAGGAGTTACTAAAAGAATTTGATCTATTTCGTCTGAAAGTTATAAGATTTTCATTTATTGTTTTATCGTGATGTGAAGCAGATATGTTGCGTTTGTTTTCCAAAAAGTTAGCCCGCTTGACATGACAGTTAGAAAATTCTTTTGGTTTGATTCCAGAGGTTTGTCGTTCATGTTCTTGTTGAGCTGAATAAATTGTGGCCACTTCAGATTTAGAGTTTTCAATTTTGAGTTTCTCTTTCGAATTAGCTGTGTCACCTATAAGTTTTTCTTGGGAAGATGATTGGATTTGGTGCTTTTGAGCTAGCAGTGCATGAGTCGACGAAACTGATGATATTTGTAATATTTTTTGTGTGAGGCTGTTGGCAATATTTGTTTCATGTGGTAAGGGGGCTGCTGATTTATCAGATGCCCCAGGCAACTTTTCCCTGTTATAAGGACTCGTAACTTTTTTGAACGGTAAGTTAATTGTTTTGGATGCTAGGACAATGGATCCTCCCCCGCTATTTTCATTACTTTTACCTTCAACGACTTTGTTTGGATTGCCTTCACTAACAAATTTCTGAGGTGATGAAAAGATTTTTAGAAGTTGACATATTACTTTGTTTGAATCATTGGGTGAGTTATTCCCTCTGGATTGTGTTTCAGGAAATTTAGGTAAAGCCGCTGATGTCTTCGGAGTAGGAAATAGAATATCTGAGGAAGTTGCAGATTTGTTAGATGTCTGAGGCAAATTCTCCACGGAGTTGGAGTCCAATATTTTTTTGAAAGGCATAGTTATTATTTCCTTCTTAATAGTACAGTTTGAACCTATACTGAAACTTCTATTTGATGGAAATTGAGGGACGATTGCGCTTGTATTAGCTTTCCTTACAAATTTCTGATGAGAAGCAAAGAGTTTTAGAGACGTTTGATGCATTTCTTTCTTTGAATAATCCAGTCCTTTTCTTATTCCTATTTCACTTTTATTAATTTTAAATTTCTGTTGGGAGGACATGAGCGAAGTAGTTTTATTACATGTACTTGTACTAGCTCCTGGAGGCAATAATTTCCTTTCTTGAGGAGACTTTTTAGGTTTCTTTGCCAATTCAGATGGCAATTCATTTTGACCCACTGCTCTTTTGCCTCTAGATTGTTCGTTGAACTCACCTCTGGGGTTTGCTTGTGCTAAAGACGTTTGCTGAAGCAACTTTTGGAAAACCTTAGAGAACGCATTTTTTGGCTGAAGTTCTGAGATGTTGTGCAAGTTTTCCATTTTCTTTGACACTTCTTCAGAACTTTTTTGGCTCAACTGAACTTCTGAGATATTTGTCACGTTTTTCAATGTCTTTGATATTACCTCAGACTGTTTTTGATTCAATGATTTTTCTTTTACATTTTTCTGAATGTTGGAAATATTACTTTTATTCACCCGTACACTTTCAGATAGTTCGGAAGTACTAGTAGAAGTTTCAGAGATAGCGTTAACTTTTTGTTTATTCGAACAGGAACTATGCTCCTTGGCTGGCAAGAAAGTTAAACGTTGGGTCATTTTTACACTCTTATTTTTGTATGTCGTTAATTCTTTTACTTTACCTTGCTTTTGCCCACTTTTATTCAGCGATGTATCATTATTCTCTTTATCAATGCTATTTTTAGTCGCTTTTAATTTCAAAATAATATTCCTTAATTGATCTATGCTGTCGGACCTCGCTGGAGAGGGATTTCTACAATTTGTAAAGATAATAATTGAAAAGAAATTAATAAATATTTACCAAATTACCTTTTAAAAGTAGTTTTATTTGTATCAATTTGGTGTACTTCGGTTGCTTTATTTACTGTTACATTTGAATTTTTTATTACACGATAATAATTTTTTAAGTTACTACTTTCCAGTCTACGTGGAGTCCGTGACACCAGCACTTCACTGCAACCGGAATTTTCAGAAATAGAACCAATACTTATCATTTTATTATCGTTTAAGTGTAAGTTTTCTTCAGTTTCGTTTGAATTATTTAAAGTTTCACTTTGAACACATTTTTGCTGTGTATTTTCTGAATTCTTTTTCAATGAAAGTATAAATTCGTCAAGTCTAGCGATTTTTTCTTCTTTTGATAAACTACACGTCCTTTCTGCCATTTTTTAAACACTACAGTTATTAATAATATTGCAATAAAAAATATTACTTGCATTGAAAAATTTTGACATAAAAAACGATTGTGTTTTATTTTGTCATAAAACAGTTTAATCAGTCTAACAAAAAAATTGTTTTATCCAACGAATGGATTTGTGTATAAATAATAAAATTATTAAATAAAATATTTGGTAAATAATTCTTAAATTAAAATTAATAATATAGAATAGTAAAAGTCTCGCCATCTGCTGACGAGTAGGGAATGCATATTTAGTTGAATTTATTTAAATATGTCATTGCATTTTCTCTGTAATATGTTTTGTAAGCACAAATTCGTTGTTGAGTGCGTAATAGCAATTTACATGTTGTGTTTAAAGTAAATGTTAAAATACAGAATGTATTAATTAGATACATTATGTAAGTTATTAAATTAAAACCATCTGCAATATATTATTCACCTTGCGTACATTAAGTTGCCTAAAAACAGTAAAGGATAACGATACATTTATAGGCTAACTTTAGAAAGTACATGCCTACAGGGAAAAAAGAAGAAAGGGAAAGAGCATAAAAAATACACAGTTTAAGAAAATTTTTATATACACACACACACACATACAGTGATGGGCAAATGTGTGGAACTAAGTAAACATCTTTGGAATTATTACAGATATCAAAATGAAATTTGGAAGATGGATACTGCAGTAGATGGCCTATTTGTTTCCAAATGTTTTTACAATTTTGAACTTCCTGTTTTACCGGAAGTAATGTCGATTTTAAAATTTGCAATGAAACACCCTGTATAGTATTTTAGTTTCTGATGAAACATTTTATTGCGAATACAAAAATATCGGGTTTGATATTGTTTACTTCAATACCTACCGAGATTTATGCTTCCTACTACATCCGCAAGCTGTGAGCGAAGTTTTAGCAAATTAAAACTAATTAAAAATTATTAGCGATCTTTTATGAGCCAGGAACGCTTATCGAGTCGTCTCTAGAAAATCGAATTGCACAACAGTTAAATTATGACAAGGTTATAGATTTATTTGTTGAATCAAAAGCTCGAAGAGTAAAATTGTAACTTCAATTCACAAATATATTCGATTTTTATTTTTACTATACATACATATTTTTATTTTAAATCCTATCCTGTACTGTATATGAAATATATATATATAATACACATTTATATTTATTTATCTGTGATTAAAAAACGGTTATATGATGTGGACATAAGCAAATCATATACAGGATGGTTGAAATATATGCTGGAGTTGAATTATATTTATTCAGTGTGATTAAAAAATTATTTCTTTTATAGCCCATAAGAAGTTGCATAAAGTGTGGCGAGGAATTAATGTTACACAGGGCGATAATATAAAACGTTAAAATGAAATAATTTATGGGGTAGCCCACAAGGAGTTATATACTATAGTCGTATGTACAGGATGGTTGGTACATAGGTTGGAGTGGAATTATCTATAGTTATACAGGGATGTCAAAAAAAGTTAAAAAAGGCTACATGGCGTAGTCCATAAGGCATAAATATATTTTGGGCTTATTAAGTCAACGCGTACTAGTATACTACGAGGGCTGCCTTTTATATTTCGCGATTGGATAACCCTAGTGTTGCAATCTGACAACTGACAGCTCTATCATAAAGTTTGACATTTTTGAGGTTATACGTACTCAGAACGTTTTGACATACGAGCGCTACGTGTTGTTTACAGTAACTTAAAGGATTCATCTCGGCCAAAAAGTGGAATTAAATCGTGAACATTTTCGTGCGATTATTTTTTACAATTTTCGACGTGGATTAAGTCAGCAAGAGTGCATGAATGAACTTAATTTAATTGTTGGCGATGAAACTCCATCAAGAACCACTGTTTATCGATGCTATGGTGAATTCAATCGAGGTCGTAGTTCACTCCAAGACGAATTTCGTGAAGATCGTCCAAAAGCAGTTGTTGTTCCGGAAACCATTGATGCTGTGCGCGAACTGATATTGCAAAATCGTCATGTGACCTATCGTGAGATTGAGTCAACCTTACACATTAGTGGGACCAGCATACATTCAATATTGCATAAACATTTGAATGTCAAAAAAATTTGTTCGCGTTGGATCCCACACAATTTGTCAATCGTTCAAAAAAAGGCTCGTGTCGATTGGTAGAAAGAAAAGCTCAAAAAATACGATCGCGGTGCTTCAAAACACGTTTATGACATAGTGACAGGTGATGAATCGTGGAAAGTAAACAGCAGTCGACTGTATGGGTGTTTCAAGATGAGCCGAATCCAACAAAAGTTGTTCGCGCACGAAGCACTTCCAAGCAAATGATCGCCTGTTTTTTCGGAAAAACTGGACATGTCGCTACCGTACCACTAGAACAACGCAGAACAGTCAATTCAGAGTGGTACACAATCATTTGTTTGCCAGTTGTCTTCCAAGAAATGAGGAAAACCAACCGCCGAAGACGGATAACTCTTCACCACGACAATTTTGACTACTCAAAATATCGATTTGAAGATTCATCCGCCATATAGTCCTGACTTGTCACCAAATGACTTCTTTTTATTCCCGTACGTAAAAAACAAACTGAGAGGTCAACGTTTTTCGACACCTGAAGAAGCGCTTGCTGCGTTCAGAATGCATGTTTTGGAGATACCTCAATCAGAGTGGAAAAAGTGCTTCGACAATTGGTTCAAACGCATGCAAAAGTGTATAGATCTTCATGGGGAATATTTTGAAAAACAATAAAGCGATTTTCGATGATTAGTATTTGTTTTTGTTCTCTAATTCCGAAATATAAAAGGCAGCCCTCGTAGTACATTTTATTCGTCAAGATCAAAGTATCATTGTGTAATGTTGAGGCTTTCGATATTACCTGGTTCCAGTGGGGGATTTACGGGGGGGGGGGTGGGTTCACCCCCCCATGGAGAACGTTGGTTTTATTTTACTGATGTTTGAAAAAGAGAAAATGATATTTAAATTAAAAAGTGAATGTAATTAAAAATCCAACCCCCCCCCCCATGGTAAAATCCTGGATCCGCCACTGACTGGTTCTGTCTATTAAGATTATACATACAAAATAAAAAATAAAGAATGAACACTACCTGAGTTCAAAAAAACTAAAAAGTTGAAAATTAAACATTTAAAAATAATATAACCAACTTCTACCTATAACTAAATATCTAAGAATAATCATAACAAAATACAACTCTAGCAAATAAATAACACATTCAATGTTGTTAGGTACCTACCCAGGAAGTAAAAAATGTAAACATTAAAAGGTGCTCATTCTGTACAAATTAATTACCTACAAATCTAGTATATTTTTGAAGTCGGTGCCAAGCAACAATCAAGTTTGATGAATTAGTAGATAAGTACGCAATGAAGGAATTTAGATTTGCTTGGAACCAGCTTCAAAATATACTAGATTGGTAGGTAATTAATTTGTACAGAATGAGCACCTTTTAATGTTAACATTTTTACTTCCTGGGTAGGCACCTGACAACACTGAATGTATTATTTATTTGCTAGAGTTTATTTTGTTATAATTATTTTTAGCTTTTTAGTTATAGGTAGAAGTCGGTTATATATTTTTTAAAAATGTTTTATTCAGTTATGCCCCACCTAAAAATAATCATAAACTAGGAGGGTGAATCAAATATGACCCGACTTTTCTGTTTCTCGCCCTGTAGGTAATTCGAGTGGCGTGACGTCTCGATATATGTTAGGTAGGGATGTTAAGAAGAGGGGAGTTCGTCGGTCTGGCGAGGCGTAGTCGATGCGCTGTTAGTAGCATCATGTCAGAGCAAGAGGTGCATACGTCTGTTGCGCAACGTGTTGTTATCAAATTTTTGGCGCGGGAGAGCGTTAGACTGTCTGAAATTTTGCGTCGACTATCTGCATAGTTCGGCAATGAAACACTTTCAAGGACCCAAGTGTACGACTGGCACAAAAAGTTTTCAGATGGCCGAGAGACAGTGGAAAATGAGCCTCATGCACGCCGTCCCACGACAAGTATCAATGAGGCGAATATCTACGCAATTCGTGAGCTGATTGAAGGCGTACTGCTGATCGATTTTCTGCACGAACGCCGTACAATTAATACTGAGTATTACTGAGAACTACTCCAACAAGTGAAACTTGCCTATCGGCAAAAGAGGCGGGATATGTCTATCCGAAGTGTGATTCTGTTGCATGACAACGTTCGGCCACATACAGCTGCATTGACTCAAGGAAATTGAACAAAATGCATTGGGAAACCCTTGAACACCCGCCTTACAGTCCTGATTAGTCGCCATGTGACTACCACATGTTTGGGCCACTTAAAGAAGAACTGGGAGGCCACCACTTTGAGGATAACGAAGGTGTAGAAACGTTTGTGCGCAATTGGTTATCGACACGACCAGTTTCATTCTTTGAGAAAGGTATTAAAAAACTTCCGATTCGGTGGGAAAAATGTATACATAAGAGAGAAGACTATGTAGAAAATAATATGTATTAAAATTTGTATTGATCGTACCAATAAAATTTTTAAAACAAAAGTCCGGTTCATATTTGATTCACCCTCGAATATTCACAAACCATCCTTATTAATCAGTCGATCTAGTAGTGAAAACCGTATCGAAATCTATGCAGTCGCTCTGAGATTAGACTCTACAGGCAGGGCAACATATAAACGAGACGAGGTACTTTAATTTATCTACAGATTTGAATAACCAAGTACGTGAGAACCGGCACTGATAAAAAAATGACGTTGTATTGATGACACTAATTTAATCAGCTGCAACGTTCAAAGAAAGAAGAAGCAATCTTAGATGTTCGATTATAGGAAATATGAATTATCAGTGTGCCGAATTAACATAACGGGTCGCTAGAACGCGAACGCGTGTCTCTGCACCACTTAATTATCATCAGAGCTGCGACGACGCCTCTCACGTACGCGTCAGAACCGGAATTTTAACATTTTCCACTCATCATCGCCATATACATATGAATTTTCTATCGTATGCTGTACGTCTTGCCTTAGACGCGTTTCGCGTTTGTTGCACTTCAATATGCACCTGCTAATACCACATTTTATATTATGCCATATATTTATGTACGCCGAGCAAAGTTTTGCTTTTAACTAGTAGTGGACAACCATATATTGTTCTAACACCTGCCCCTTTTGCAATGTTAGTATAATGGATAGACGTTCGACTATTTACTGGGTAATAAATATCATGTGCTTAACTGGAAACTTCAATTTTCATAAATTACATTTGGGATTTCTCACAATGATCTTACAGAACATGAAAAAATTAGTGCTTGAACACTAAAATTAATACGCCAACATTAACTATTACACTTAAAATTTTACAAATGTTTAAACAACTAAGATTTGATCATCATTTTCTTATTAAAGATTGTGCTGGAGTTCTGGATGTTCGTCTCAGGATCCTATACAACCTATCATTAAGATAGACCAATCAATAGAGCAAAGTTTAACTGATAATGTGTAAAAATATTATCAGGATACCGACTGTGCCATCACATTAACAACGATTCGTAGCGATATATTTTGCTATGTTTTCCACTCGCAACTATGGTTTTTTATTTTGTTATAAACAAATTTTATGTATGCCAAAACTAGGCGCTACCTGTTTAGTAGTTTTTGAACATTTTTTGTTCCCGATTTCTGCTTTGTGCCTCCATGCGTCATAGAGAATCAAATTTCAATTTTGAAAAAAGTTGTTATAAGTAGAGGTGACATTCTACTAAGCCTCTATTCTCATTTTTCACTAAATGTCTGTGAAATATCTGAAAAATATTAGCAAAAATGAGAAAAATGGGCGAGCGTATGAATGTATCCAAGGAGTGGGGAAGCACGGTTGTTGAGGGGAAGCGTTTAGTATTATATAATATAGGCAGGCTGCCTGTAATTTATAAATATTTTTATCACTTTTGTCAGAAACTAATTTAGATATTTTCAAGACTTTTTTTGGCTTATTTAGTTCAGTGTTTGTTTCACTAATATAAACCTATTGCCTTAATTCTCTATAAAATATTATATAAATATATTAATAAACAAACAGTTCTCATTTGATATAATAAAATCGAACAAATCGCTCTGTATATAAGCTGTTTTAGCGATTAGATTCTTTCACCATATGTCAGAGTGACAGTTACTATCGATAATAATTATTGTCAGCAGTTCCCCTCAACAACCGTGTTACCCCCACTACGCGAAGACTGGTGATGTTTGCTAAAATTTTTCATATTTCACAGACATTTAACGAAAAATGAAAATAGAGGCGTTGTAGAATGATACTTCTACTTTCAATATCTTTATTCTGAATTGATATTTGACGATCCATGTCGCATGGAGACGCACTGCAAGAATAGTGGACTAAAAACTTCATATCGCAATTATTCAAAAACTAATAAACCGATAGCGCCTGGTTTAGTCACGCATAAGGTAGATATCAATTACTATCAGTTCCTACAAGCCCAGTTCTACAACTTTGATTGTGACGGAGTTATGATAATATAAAGAAAACCGCTAAATTTTCAGTATTTTTTGATTTTCCCTGTTACTAAACATCCTATCGGATCGATCCTGGGCTCATTTCATTGGTATTTTCATGCTTTACAATTCACCTGTTGACACCATTGAGATTAGTTTATTAATTTTCATTTAAAAATATGCAAGGAAAAAAAAAACGCAATTTTTCTTGTTTCAATTGTTTATAATAAAGTAAAAAACCTTAGTTGCCAGTGAAAAGGTAGCAAAAAATATCACTACAAATCCTGATAGTATTTTTTGCACGAATAAATCTCTATTGATTGGTCTAAGATACTTAACATTTTCCTCTACTTGGAAATCAGCTAAACTATGTTCGGTATTTAAATCTGGAGACAAATCTGCTATCGAGAACTATAGGCCAATATCTATGTTGTCGAACTTTTCCAAGGTTTTTGAGATGATTTTGTACGATCACATTTATCCTTATACATGTCATCATGTCGGATTCGCAGCACTATTATCACTCAGTACCTTGCTGATAATAAGATAAGATAATAAAAGTCAAGTGGATGTTATTTATACAGACTTTGCGAAGGCATTTGTATGGTATTCTACTTGGAAAATTGGCTAAATTTGGATTCGGTTGTCAACTCATTACTTTTTTAAATTCTTATTTTGAGAACAGAATCCAGTCTGTTTTCTATAATGGATTTAAATCAAACCAATACGTTGCTACATCAGGGATTCCTCAGGGGTCAAATCTGGGACCTCTGCTATTTCTCTTTTCATTGATGACTTAACAAGTAGGCTAAAGTGTAACACTTTATTATATGCTGACGATTTAAAAATCTTTGCTTTACAGGTATTGATGATTGCTATATTCTTCAAGAGAATCTTAATGTTGTCACCGACTTCAAAAATATACTAGATAGGTAGGTAATTAATTTGTACAGAATGAGCACCTTTTAATGTTACATTTTTTACTTCCTGGGTGGGTACCTGACAACACTGAATGTGTTATTTATTTACAATAGTGGAATTTTGTTATAATTATTTTTAGCTGTTTAGTTATAGGAAGTCGGTTATATATATTTTTTAAAACATTTTATTTTCATCTTTTTTTAGTTATTTGAACTAAAGTAGTTTTGATTCTTTATTTTTTATTTTGTATGTATACCTTGATAGACAGGACCAGGTAATATCGAAAGCCTTAACATTACACAATGATACATTTTCATTTAAATTGACAGGTAATGTTACGAACAAAATGTACTAATACGCGTTGACTTACTACGCCAAAATATATTTATGCTTATGGACCACTCCATGTAACTTTCTTCAACTTGACAACTCTGTATACCTATAGTAATTCCATCACCCTATGTACCAACCATCCTGTACATACGACTGCCCACGGACAAGCATAAATTTGTTAGTTGCCTTCTGTAAACTATAGGACGGAGTAGAATTCATCCCTTATTTACGGAGTCAAATCCGTCCTATATTTCAACCATAGTATATAACTCCTTGTGGGCTACCCCATAAATTCTTATGGACTATAAATAAATAATTTTTTAATCACACTGTATAATATAATTCAACTCCAGCATATATTTCAACCATCACATATAACGGTTTTTTTAATCACCCTATATAATATTAATTTCACATTTTTCCAACATGATTTTAATACCACCAAATGTCCAAACTACACCTATATTCCAACCATCCTGTATTACGGTGCCTATGGACCACTAACATTCTACTCCGTCTTATATTTCAATTATTATCATATAAATTCAACTCCTTCTATCATTACTTTGAGATTTTGTTTGCTATAACTAAAAACCCTGTGTATAAACGCACCAAATAGCAGTTTAGAGTTTGACATGTTGTCACTGAATTTTCTATTAGGCGGGAGAATGTGACAACCAACAGCACCGTCTTCGCAAATGGAAAATTTTCATTTAATAGGTATTTGCCTGGTATACAAACAAAACGAGATGGAACTCATTGATTTAAGGAGCCGAAAATACTATGCTTTACTACCTATATGCTTGAGATGTACATAGAAAATTTCAAATTCGCAATTAAAACTTCCAGTGCCTAAAATTCCCGCACTATACTTGGAATTAAAATATTTATGAGGAAATATCCGTTATGTCATTTCGATGAAATTTTGATAAGTTGGAATTTTCGGCGATTTGTGCAAAACTGCAAGTTGCACGTCGCAGAAAAGTATATGAGATCACCTAGGGATCTTTGTAGGTGATGAACGTTAAAAAACTATACACATCCATAAGGAGTTTTCGAAAAATCGACAAATATGTTAGGGATATTGGTCGATTTCCATGCACGCATGTGTTCATTCACAAATTTCATCCTTTATCAATAGATCCTTCCAAAATTGAAGTTTCACCAATTCGGATATAAATCTATTAAACAAGACACATATTCATTCAAAACGGTTCTATAGGAGTCGAAAATACATCGGTAACATACTACCAATACATACATACATACAACAAAAAAAAAAAAAAAAAGCGACGAATTGATAACGTCCTCCTTTTTGGAAGTCGGTTAATAAGGTGTTGTATATATGGGTTTGCAGCCTGTTTTTAGAATAAGCTTAATTTCAGCTATTTAGCATTGCAAGTTGGTTACGAAAAAAAACTCGTTCCGTGCAAATTCTTGTAGTAGTAGACGTTGTAAGGTGATAACTTGGAACTTCTTTAGGGCTTGAGGATGAGTTGAGTGTTACTAATATTTTGTTAAATCACTGTGCTGGTATCAAGTTGATATGTGTCAATGAGGTTCTAGTTTATTTTGGTCTTCTCAATTGGCTCAATTGCCAAATTTGGAGTAAATACATTTTTAAATGGTTCTTATATGCTTTAGCACAATGGTTATGGATTGTTGCACCATCTATCCTACTCAATTTAATTGATATACAGAGGAAATGCCTTCCCAGTTAGCCTGTAACTATTTATGCAAACGAAAATAAAACAACAGTATAACTTAATATCACAACGTCATTATTTTATACAAATATTTACAGTTCAACAAAAAACATTTCAGTTCACAATTGGACAAAAAGATCATTGGAAAGCATAAAAAGTGAGAACAAGGCAACTCAAACATAATTGAAAACTTACGAAAACCTATTGGTGAGAGATCACATCAAAATTGTCATGACTATAACTACTGTGAACGTTGTTCATGGTAGGAACGCAAGGATTGTTGATCCTTTAAAATCAAGATCATTGAACATAGTGCTGGTATCGCTGCTCAACATTTCTGGTTATCATAGACGTTGAGGAAGTTGTTGTACTCGTTGTAGTGGGCTAGATCAATGTACTCGTCTTGGTAGTTTTGTTGCAGTACATTGGGGTGTTGTAAGGTTCGAAGGTTTGGAAACCCTTTTCCTCACCAGGATACGACATTTTGACTTCTTGAAAGTCGAAGGACCCGATTTGTAGTTGGGATCTTCCGAGCAAGGATGTAGAATTGTGGTCACTACAGAAAATGGGGTTTCCATTTTTGGTTCTAAATACGACGGTTGACTAACTTGAGGTAAGTTATTGTTCAAAACCAAATTAGCATTATCAGGGCTTTGACTTATATTGAACCTACTGGTACTGGTGCTGCTGTTGTTGCTGTCATCGTTTATGAGCATGTTGCTCAAAGACGGACTCCAATAGTCCTCGGTTTTGAACTCCCTATGTATGGTGCCCGCTTCCTAGGTCTAATAACGTAGATGGATTCTGGCGGAGTATCCGCTTTGACTAGTTGAATGAAATCGGTTTCACCGTCGGTGACTGGTCGATTTGGAATTATTTCCTCAGGTGGAACAGATCGGTGGGTATATTGGTAAAATGTATTGTTGACTTAGACTGACAGGCTTCGCTGGGTAGGGTTGAGCATGTACCGCATCTGGGAGTAAAGAGCTCGGATTGGAGTGCTGGTAGAGTTAGGCGACGATGGATTACTGGTGTA